>OZ022579.1:18877295-19269795 GCA_963669155.1 Arbacia lixula | reverse complement strand
TGAAGTCCATCCTTCCATTACAACAGTACAGAGAGACAAATGTTGTTCGATTGTAGTCTCCACTTTCTTCTGGCTAGTTAACTTATCATGAATAAAGCTGAGGGTATGTTTGGTTGTGCTTTCTGTGATTGAAGAAGAAGAAGCAAGCAAGAGTACAGTCCTCTTGAGACCGCTAGGACGGGTCCTGTGGAATGCATTAACGTTGTCCCCCCACTCCAGCGCCAAAGCAAAAAGACTCGCATCTTGACACCCCCGGTACGACGAGCACACTCTCCGTGGGTGATCGGTAAACCGCATGCCGCGGGATGGAATGTCCTGCTTGTGAAATTGACTTTCTGAGGTGTGATGGCTTCCCCATGCGAGCACACTCTCTCAAGGGGTTTTAATTATGATGCACTGCGCTGGTTGATTTTGCAAGATTTTGCACAACAAACCGTGTTTTTGCTGTGATGTGATCCTGTATTTATTTCCACTGTGCACATGTAACTTGATGCATAGGAAGCTTGGGTAATTGCATAAATGTATTTTCCTGTCAATGATACAGAGTGCAAATAACATTTGTGTTCCATGTGCGTTTGATTGTATCTCATGTTTTAGAAGTATTGTATTACTGTCCAGTTGTTTGCTTCATGTTGTTCTTTTGTGTATGTGTGTGTGTATCTTTAAACTATATTTTGTTGTGCAATTTTAAATCTTAAATGGACTGATACAGTCTGTATTTTTGTTACAATTGTGTGTATTGTGCTAACATGTCAGTTTTGTATCCATTTTCATATTGACATTTTGACCTTGAACTAGTTCTTGGACTTAAAGTCTGTAAAAACCTTCTCTAGGTGCCACGTCCATCCAGAGGCTCCATTACTTAATCCAACTTGATATGATATTCTGTGGGAATTAGGTCAATCACCATGTTGCCCCACCCAATGTTCCCCTCCCCCCAAATTCCTCCATCCTAAGTTAGCCTTCCCCCTAAGTGTCACCATCGCAAGTTCCCCCCCCCCTTAAAAGTTCCATCTATCCCAAGTTCTCCCACTCCTAAGTTTCTTAGTTCTCAAGCTCCACCTCCACTTCAAGTTCCCCCACCTTAAGTTCCCCCACCTCAAGTTCTCCTCTTCCAAGTTCCCCATCCCAAGTTCTCCCACTTCTAAGTTTTTTCAATCCTCTAGCTCCACCCCCACCTCAGGTTCCCCTACCTCAGCTTCCCCTACCTCAGCTTCCCCTACCTCAGGTTCCCCTACCTCAGCTTCCCCATCCCAAGTTCTCCCACTCCTAAGTTCCTCAATCCTCTAGCCCCCCCCCCCCCCACCCCCAGCTCAGGCTCCTCCCACCTCAGGTTCCCCTACCACAAGTTCCCCCACCCTATGTTACCCCATTCCAAGTATCTCCCACTTCAAGTTACCCCACCCCAAGTTCCCCCATGCTAAGTCCTCCCACTCCTAAGTTCCTCAATCCCCAAGGCCCCCCCCCCCCCACTTCAAGTTCCCCTTTCCCCTTTCCCCAAGTTCCCCCACCCCCAATTTGTCCTACCTCCAAGCTCCTGCCCCAAGTTTATCCAACCTCATGCCACCCCTGCCGACCGATAGCCCCTCCCCCACCCCACACCGGTTCCCCATATTTTTAAGCTTCTCCTAATTTCATTTTCTACTCCTTCTATTTTGGTCAAATCATTCATGATGGGAACCCCCCATCGCCGCAGCTTGCACACTGTCGCTCTGGCATGAATTGCATCAAACGCACATGACATATCATATGAATGGCTGAGAAGTTCGGAAACATGTGATATGTCATATGCTTCCCAACATGTAATATCATACTTCCAGACAAACATGGAGAAAGTGAGGGTGCAAGTCATACAGGATATTGCTTAAGATGATTTAGGAGGTTCTATTTGTAAACATGTATTTCCTTTTTCTCAGTTTTCACTCCAGTTTTGCACCACAAATACCACTTTCTGAGACATGTTTTACAGACATTGCCACATGCCCCATTAAAATTGCAGTTGCTGAAAAAAAGTATGTCTTGTAATGTTCAAAAACTATTTTAAGGATTACATCTAGTCCTGAATTTATGCTGTCCACAACTTGCATGCATGTACTTTTGTTTGCATTTTTGTCACCTTTTTGCATTGTTTGTTTTGATATTCATGATTAACATGCCTAACTTCCATGTATTTGCTTATGAATTCATTACATACATTTGGATATATTCTATGCACTTTGGGATTATGTCGCTTACTGCATGTTTCCTGCATAACAATTGATTCTGCATCTGTATTTCATACCGTTGTCTATGCATACATCAGAACACAGTAGACCAGTGCACGAAAAAGGGAGATTTTTTTCAAAAAACTTGTTTGCATTTAATCAACCAACACTGTATTGACAGCACAATACAACCAAAATATATCAGCATTTATTTTTACTCTTTGGAAATGGAATTGTTAACACCTTACAGTTGTACCTTATTTCCTGAACTAAAATACTGAGTGATTGTAATATTTTGAAATAGATTTTAAAAAGCAATATAGAAGGAAATATGGAGACACAACTAGTTCATATCTCCTCTCCTGTGATATGAAATCAATGGTGCAACAAATTTCAAAACAATTCTGAATATTTGTTGATGAAATGGTCTATTCACTGTGTGACAATGCCTCTATGCCCTGTACAAATTATACTCTGCATGTCTATTGATCAATGTTTATATATGTATATTCTTGCATTTTATCTATTTATTTTTGCATCTTTCTGTTTTTGCTTGCTCATAGATCCAGGTTGGTGTCTGCTTTGCTCGCTTTCTTTGCAAGCTTGGAATGGTGCTTGGGTTCCCTATTGTTTGCTCTGTTCTTGCTTATTTTCTTGAGCTTGTTTCTTTTCTTTTAGATTCCTAGTCCCGTTTTGCTGTTCCTGTTTTCTGCCTTATTTCACCCTTTTTTGCCTGCTGTGTTTGAAGTGAAATTAGCCATGTAAAATTCAGAGGCCATATTCATGAAACCTTACTGCACCTACTTATTTGCTGAAGTGCAGTCAATGGCTTTTATGCATTTCGTAACTAACTAGGCTAAAAAAGCTTTCATGAGTATGGCCCCAGCTTCCTTCTTTATGTCTCCTCTGCAGATTATTTCATGTCAATTTCTATGAACATCTCTTTGAAATAGATTCATTGTTAGTGCTACATAGCCTTTTATTTAGGTAACGGAAACACTATAACAAAAATAGAAACATGTGTATGGATGAATACTTATGAGGAAATAAATTAATCAATATATAAACCAGCACATGATTAACTTTACCAATAAGAATGTTCATTGCAATCAACCAAACTAAATGCATACCCCAAAACACAACACCACCACATAATGTATATAAAGTGCATATGCAAAAAACAACGCTGCATATATTGTTTGGCTAAATGCGTTTTTGTTATTCAAGGCAATGATACTGCCTAAAATACACACAGGAGTTAACTCATACATTTAGTCATTCTATTTATTATTGAAATGTTTTTTTTAGCATATTTTTGTTTATCTTCTTCATTTAATTTTCAGTAGATACTGTCCATCTTCCCTGTTCAGTGTCCTTAAAGAGCGTAATAGGCAGCTCACTTTCTGAATTGTGTCTCATCGTACTAGCCTCTTACTCCAGAGTTTCCTGAGTGACAGTTTCATTCACTGCTGCGTTATTCTGAAGTGCTTGTTGTGTGCGTGTTGCAATCTATAACTTCCTCTCAAGTGTTTAATAACTTCCTGTCTGTTCGTCTCAAATTTCCTATTCTCTGTGTTAAAGGAAGTATGGTCTAAAACTGGCATGCCTAGATTCATTAATAAAGATTATTGTAACCATAAAATGTGTCAAATATCCTCTTTTCAGAATAGGAATTGAACAGTTTAGTGGGAGTAAGTTCTATTAGTGGCATGGCTAGATCTATTTAAAAAGAAGATTTTAGTAGTAGTATTGTATAAGATGTACTCTCTTTGTTTAAAAAGAGAAACAATTAGAGGAAGTGAGGTCTAGAAGCGGCATGCCTAGATTTATTTATTAAGAAAATTGTAACCCTAGAGTGTGTTAAATCCCTTTTCTCAGAAAAGGGATAAAACATTTAGTAGGAATAAGTTCCATTAGTGACATGGCTAGATTTAGATTGATATTTGAAGACAATCTATAAACCATTAAGTGTGTTAGATTTCCACTTTTTGTTATAAAAACTTAACATTTAGAGGGAGAAAGTCATCAAAAAGCATGGCTAGATCATTTGCAGATTGTAGGAAGTAGTGTGTCTTATTTCCCCTTTCAGTATAAGAATGTGAATTCTTGAAGTGGGAGTAAGCATTAATATTGGCACAGCTAGAATATTTAAAGATCATAGTGACCTTAGAGTGGATCCAGTTTCCTTTTCTGAATACTAGAACCAAATATAAAACTCCATACTAATTTAGAGTGTAAATGAGTTCAAATTCTGCATGATTAGAGCAATTTAGATAAAGTAATTATATTTTTTAATGTTATATTTTATTTTCTGAGAGTAAAACATGTCAGTAGTGGTATGGCCATACAGAGCATAATGTACTACGAGTTGTCATTTGGTAGGCTGACAATTATCGCTATAAATAATATAAATTTCATTAAGTGGTGCACTGCCTTGAAAATAGTTTTATTTATGGTTACATAACTAGAAAGCCAGTGTTTTTAAATGCAAAGTGTTTTTAAATGCAAAAGTTTAGTTACCACAAAGTCATCATATATATAGGTTTGTGTTCATTTCCTTCTCTTTTAAGTTTATTTTTGTATAAAAGTTAATTAGAAACACAAAAAATATATTTTTATGTTATGAAATTTGATAACATCAGCATATAAAATTGTGATTAGTTACCGAAAAGGAGTCATGTGGAAAGCAAGAATATTGTTTTGATTTTCAGCAGGAGTTACGTTAATATTGCTGCAGTGATTTTGTGAAGTTTTCAGGCTTTAAATTTTTTTCCCCTAACCATTTTGACTTTACATGAATTATTTGTTTGAAGTGTTTATATGATTTTATTTCAGGGATACAGGATTTCTTTTGTTTGGAAGGATTACTATGCAGTGCAGCTCAGTTTATTGCATTTTCCATTTTTTAACATGCATGACAAGTAAAAACAAATTATTAACAGAATTTTAAGGGGCTCTGTACTACCAGTTCAAACTTTCATAAAAAATATGGTAGGGAAACATATGTTGACAATATTTTAGCAGAGATATTAGTTAGATGAAGAGTGATAGAAAGTGAGAGGGATTCTAGATGGAGAGAGGGAGAGAGAGTGAGAGAGAGAGAGAGGGAGGGAGAGAGAGAGAGAGAGAGAGAGAGAAAGAGGAAGAGGAGAGAGAGAGATGGATAGACTGATAGACAGGGTAGAGACTGATGAAGACAGAGAGAGAGAGGGAGGGAGACAATATTTTAGCAGAGATATTAGTTAGATGAAGAGTGATAGAAAGTGAGAGGGATTCTAGATGGAGAGAGGGAGAGAGAGTGAGAGAGAGAGAGAGGGAGGGAGAGAGAGAGAGAGAGAGAGAAAGAGGAAGAGGAGAGAGAGAGATGGATAGACTGATAGACAGGGTAGAGACTGATGAAGACAGAGAGAGAGAGGGAGGGAGAGCTATATTCTTTGACGAATGATATAGGTGGGTTAAATTATACAGAAGCTATCTAATATCAAATGATCCTGTAAATCTACAATATTTCTGCTGACAACATCCAATTCTTCTGTGTTTTGAAAAATGTCTTGGATAATCAAACTTCTGGGTGTTTTCGCACATTTCCATCAGCAAAACGATGGAATGTGAAACTGTTAACGCCCAAACGAGGACAGAATTGGGAATTTTAGTGGTGTAAACTTCTTCAGGATCATAGGTCACTTGATATGAGAGTTCATAGGGGATGATAGGTGATACACCATTAATGTGATGGGACGGTGGGCGACGTGTTGTTACATGTCCATAAATCAGTACTGATAGCGCGTAATGTGTCATGGAAGATTAGTTGGGGAGGGAGATGTCAAGAGGGTCGTATATACATCGCTATCTGACTGCCATGTTACATTAACTTCTTAAGAAGCTCATTCCTGGGCTCTTGAAGTATGTTTGCACATTAAAGGTAGTGACTAGTTTTGTGTGAACATTACAATAAGTCAGGGGCCATGTTGACAAAGCCTATCTAAGCCTAGGTAGTTACTAAGTGCATTCAACTACATGTAATTTTAGTAACTAACTAGGCTAGTAACATTTAATGTATATTTCCCTTGTTCGTGACAGCTTAGTAGCCTAGTTAATTACTAAAATTCATGCAGCTGAATGCATTTAAGCAAATAACTAGGCTGGTAATTAGTAGCAAGGTTTAACAAATGTGGCCCTTGACTCCATATTAACTTTCAATTAAGGTGGTTGGGATGTCCTGTTAAGTTATATTGTGTATTGGGCGACTGTTAAATTTTCTAGATTTTAGGGGTCTGGATTTTCCATTTCGGCACCTGCTGGTGTGGAGCCTTGCACAATATGATAATTTACTGAAAATGCATGATATTATGAAGGGAATGATGGGAGAAGTATCATGTTTCAATCATTGTCAAGAACAAGTCATCTGTTCGTCTAACAAATCCGATTTTGTCTTATATCGATCACCGGGATTTCAGTAGCTTATAGCAATGGTTGTTATTGATAACAAGTTATATGAAACAATGTCCATATCAACATTTGATAATATGAGTATCAACCATGCCCTCTTTAATGTCTATTAAAATGTTTATGAAAAGCCACATTACTTTAAAGATTGTGTTTCTTAGCTCTATATGAGAAGATATATTCATTCAAATGCTTGAAAAAGGGATTGAAATTTATGCAAGACATTCAAGTCCAAGGCTCTCACTGCAGACTACATTTTCATTAACTCGGCAAGAATGAAATCAGAATCATATAGTTTGCCCCAAGCTTCCTCACTCCATCATAAGAACATATGTTTTTTTCTCAGTGGTTAAAAACCTCATCCATACATAACACGATTACAAGAGATCTCTCCGAGTTTCACTTTAAGAAACACACTTAATTACTTTGCCTCTAGGTGTTTCTTTGTATGAGTAATCAGCTAACACTCCCAGATTGTGCATCATAATTTGCCGTGGTGATTAAGTTTTGTTCAAAATTGAGCATAATTTTAGCTGCTGCTATTTCGTATGACGACATTCGAGGAGGAGAATGAGTTAATATGTATGTAGTTAGTGCTGAATGCATCAGGATTATGCTGAAGGTGTAGGTATGAGACATAATATTGATATAGTGTTAATGAGAGAAATTTAGCGTCAGATGCAAGTAATCTTGGTACCCTCAGGGTGTTCTATATTTAATCTTTGGAATGTCCGATTAAAGGGCCGTTTAGATGTTTAGTGTTCAGGGGAAAGAGAATTTGAGAAATGAAAAGTTTAGATAGAGGAGAGAAAATGTGTGGGGGGGGGGGGGATGGGAGGGAGGGCATAGAAGACAAAGGAGAGAAGATGACAAAAAGGAGTTCAAATATGCGAAAAACGAAGAAAATAACAAAAATTGATATGAATGAGGAGGAACACATCTTAAATTATATTTACAGGCCTATATAGTATTATCATTGATCATTATTTGCATAAAAACCCAGCCCATTCTCCTGCATAATATTTTGAAATAGCAGTTATTTATTGACTCCTAACTTGCCTAAGAAAGCATTGCCCTGTGGAGTTCTGTGCTGCACTGTACATGAGTATGTCAGGCATGCAAACTGTTAAAGCAGCTTGTTTATTTTTGGCCAGAGGGGATGTGAGATTGGGTTTATGACCAGCTGACCACAACCCACTGACCAGAGAATCATCCCGATGACTCATCACTCCTTCATTATCTCTCTCTCATTTAAACGGCAATTCTACCAATTTTGTTTTAAAGGGATAATCAATTTCTTGCAGTATCCTGTTCATCAGATATGGATATCTGGTTTAGTACCAAGAAAGCAGACTGGAGCGAATTCTGAATTACTTGAGGGTCCGCTGTAAAGCTGATAATGGTTAATCAGGTGTGCTAAACTGTTACATGATGGCAATGAATGAAGATGAGTAGTGTCGATTATGGAATTGAATAGTTAAGTAATGAATAACAAAAGCAATCATTGACGGTTTTGTCCTTTAGCAGCCCCACATACTTACAAATTTGTATCCCAAACAACTTCACATCAGAGTTTGCATGGGCACGAGCCAGTATTGCTCCCATTTTACAGCTTTCCAATTCCTTCTCTGTGTGACGCATAGGGAATATTCAGCATTAGGCTACTGTTATTGTATTTCTGTAATTATCCAAGGTTAGTTTTTATTAGATCAATAATGTTTGCTACATTCAGTGTGTGGAGTCAAACGGCATGGTGACACAAGCCATTCCTAGGACCAGTCTCGGCTTGGTTCAGTCTGTTCGTCCGTCCGTCCTTCCGCGACGGAGGATAGACCACACTGGGTTTTCTCCCTGATTGAATTATTTCTCCAGGAACTCATTCATTGGCAGATGGTACAAGCCAAGGTCGGCCATTTGTAGGGCTGCTAATAACATTACAGGCAAAAACGGATGTATTTAGGGCATTCACAGACTGTATGGGAGCAGAATTGCATTAGAGTTAACAACAAAGTCTGTGGGTTGTAAAAGCAGGGTGTTTTCTGGAATAGTAGTGACGGGTTGTGAGGGTTTCGCCTGGGATCATGATCTTGAAGGTGATGCTAAACATGTTACCACATACCAGACTAAAGGCATGTTTTGTAAATTTGTGCATGCATTTTGGAGGGTGGCTCTTGGATATCACCTCCAATATTGACAATTCAAACTTAATGTTAAAATTATGTTAAAGAGAGGCTCACAAAATTCTCTTCTCAATTGCAAATATATGCAATCATTAATGATTACTGGTGGCTTATAAACACTTTGATAAATAGCTGCCCTGAGCACAAGTTCGCATCTTAACCTTGAAAAATGAAAGAAAGTTAAGTAATTGTCTTTTCTCAAGGCTATTTTCATTACTAGGCTTCCTTGTTTATTTGCCTTCTAAATAAATTTCTAATATTCAAGTAGTTTTAATCAGTCAGCTATGTCTATATTAATGTTTTGAGGGTTCATTTGTTTGCAAGCTGTCTATGTAGAGTTGTGTCATGGGGTACTCTGCAGGACTTTGACCTAGTTATTGATTTACTGTTGATTATTAACCCTGCTCAAAATTGAGTTTATGATATACAGTATACACAATGCCAAAACCATATGTGCATATGGTTTGATTTTTGGAGGGAGCAGTGAAGGGCTAGGCATGGGGAAGTAGAGGAATGGAAGAGGAAGGAAAAATAACTAAGAAGGAAAAAGGGGGTAGATGTTTAAGAGAAAGTGAGAGGGGGTAGAGAGAGAGAGAGAGAGAGAAAGAGAGAGAGAGAGAGAGAGACAGAGACAGAGACAGAGAGAGAGACAGAGAGAGAGAGACAGAGAGAGAGAGAGACAGAGAGAGAGAGAGAGAGAGAGAGAGAGACAGAGAGACAGAAGTAGGAGCAGTGAGGAGAGAGTAGAAAGAGAAAGGGGGAGATAGAGCCAGGGAGAGTGAAAGAAAGAGGAGTGGAGAGGATAGAGGAAAAAGAGAAGGGGAGATGCAAAGAGGAAGAGAGGGATGGAAAAAGGGTTGGGGTGGTGGGGAGGTAGGAAAGATGAGAATGGGAGAATAGAAGACAATGATAGAAAGACAGAGGGGAAATTGAGGAGAGGAAGATAAAGAGAGTGGAAGGGAGCGAGGGGGTGGGGATAGAGGAGTTAGTGAAAGTGAGCTATAGATGGATAGAGTGAGGGAGCAAGGTGGGAGAGAGGGGAAAGAGGTATAGAGAGAGGAGAGAGGAGAAGCACGATTCATAAAACGAAGAGCTTAAATTTGGTGCCTCTACCTTGAACTTGATGACCTAATCACGGCCTGACCTTTGAGTTCCAGAGCTCCTTATCTCCACCTGCTGCTTAGGTCTTCCTTTCGTCTTTCAAACTTCATCCTTAGCAGGGTGCATCTTGGTCTTCACAAACTACAACGTAGAATTCTTCCCTTCCTTTAAAACTTACGAATCCTGCTGTTTTTGCATATTCCTTCCCAGCTGGGTGTCATAGCGCGTTTGTAGCGTGAATCCTCTTTGTATGCCATGTGTGTATTTTTGCCTCAGTAATACGCACAAATCCCATACAACAGGAGTTTGTCTGGCACAGAAAGGGTGAAAGGTCATACTATGTACGATTTCATCTCAACTTATTTCTTTTTCGTAGTGACATCTCCGGTAAATAAGATAAAAGATTGTGAAAAACGATATGTGCATATACCCTGTGAGCATGAGACAGGGTACGATGTACGTCCATTTAATATATGTACCTTAGTTGTATAGCAAAGTATTCAAAGATTGAAACAGAGATTTAAAAACTGGGTGAAGTGCCAAATGCACATTTTAATGTGAAAGTATCAGTAATTTAAAATTTAAAGTAATAAATAACAAATAACAAATAGATACAACCATTTGAACACCCGGATTAATATCTTTCTGAATTTCCTACATGGATGGACTGTCCAGAATGGAATTCCATGGCAGGTTAATGAACACGAAGAAAAACTCTTGGACAAAGTTGACGATGAAACATGAGAAAATGATAGCACCTTGGGATTGATCTTGATTAAGAAGTGAAAGCAATGAAAGAAAGCACATATCTTTAAAAAAAAATGAGTTTGACGTAGACAAAAGGAGGAAAAAGGGGAGGAAATGTCAAGACAAGATCTCTCTGTACTTCCACAGTTCAGGATAAAAGGTTGTAACATGGATTTTTTTTTAGTTCCGTGGATAATATAGAAAAATACTGGAGTATGCAATACTTTATCAAATTTGTTCTACAGCCAAGCTCTAACTCAAACCAAGTGTGTGTGTACTGATGACTTCTTGATAAATCAATCTTGATTTAGATGTCAGTTTGCTCCGACCTTTGACCTGCGGAGTCTGTCATTGGGCATGTGTTATGAGGCACTGGGCTGGGGGTGTAGGGCCCCCTCGTGTGTTGTCAAGCATGGTTGTTGATGCTGATGATCATAGAAGAAGAGGCTTCTGAGAGAGGTAGAGGGGCACTTTAGATTTTCTTCTTGAAAAGGTGTGTGTGTGGAGGGGGGGGGGGGGCCCAAGTGATCATGATGTGTTATAACTGAAATTTGAAAATGTCTTTATGTTGAACTGTATGACGAGTTGAAAGGAACTGAACCATCAATTACTGAAAGGGATAGCAGTTTACTATTACTAGATTAGCACTAGGCGCAACTATGTGCATGATCCCAATATAAAGAGGGTTGTAGGAGAGCTGTCTTATTTTATCTGGAAGAAAACATCTCAGGAAGTTACTCCCACCTACTTGATGATTGAAACTTGTGCACTGTGCATCATGCTTCTGTTTTTACTGATGATGAATGATGTAAGAGGATAATTATATGCGATTCAATCAATGCTCCATACATTGTACTTTCAGTTTAGAATGCATTTGTATGTATTCGGATGTATTGGCAGTCAGGATTTGAACGAAGAAGTGTGTCAAATCATCATTCTGAGTAATTGCTTACTTGGTGAAAGGGAAAGGAAGAGTGAAGGGGGCTGAAGCAATCTTGTTGTATGATACCAATGGAAAGTAAACCTGAAGTAGATTGAGATTTCCATCAATAAAACTAGTCTGGTCTCCAGGCTTATGGACATTTCTCATCCAAACTCAAAGATAGGGTCTGGTATTCTAAGACTAGTCACTGTATCATTCTCCTTTGTTTTCAATCTAGGGAGCAGGAGAACAACTCTAGGATGATTAGTCTACTGTTGCCAGACCCCTTTATAGAATTGTTTGGTTTAGGAACGCATACAAGAGACTGGGAGCAAGCCTACAGTGAATCATGTTACTTTTAAAAGCATTTGTGACTCATCCTAAACAAGTTGCAATGATTTCTATTTAGAGCTTTGAATATTACTCTTGTGAAAGTAATTTTGAATTCCGAAAGTGCCGACGCATGAAGGCTTTTAAGAAGGTATGAAAGTATGAGCAATCTCTTTTCTTTGAGAATGTGGCATTATCTACTCAAAAGAAATCATGTATATGTATCTAGAATCTAGAAGGTCTTTTAAAACTTTGCTAGTTGTGAGGAATGCATTTTTGATACATGTTATAAAGTGCTTAAAGGTTATTTGTCCTACGTGATGCAATATTCTAATAGTAAATAAGGACATATATAAGGGATCTAATATACAACAGATTCAATAGTCACCCCTACATAATTATTAAACAAACATGTGACTAATGATCGCACAACAAAAATTCTCCCTTTGTGAGAACATAAATTTACTGTACATATGCCGTCTGCATAAACAAGGTACATATGCTGTACCCACATGAAAGAGATGAATGGTAGTTCTACTTTAGCCTGGGTTTCAGGCTTTCGGGTATTTTCTAAACCAAAGTATTTTGGCTGCAGTAGACTTATAACATTCTTGATTTCTTCTCAAAATCCCCCTACATGCCAGACACAAAAGAGGAGGAGAATGGTACAGTGACTAGTCTTGAAAAGTTCAGCTTTATTCTTCAGTTTGTACCAGAAATGTCCAACAGTCTAGAAGCCAGCCTAACCCTACCATGGACTGTCTGTAGTTGGGACCATGTCATTACCATGAGGAACTCCTGTTGACACCTATCTGTAAAACCTCTCCGCACTCCACCGATCTAGCCTGACATTTCTGACCCAGAACCGACCCACCGTAATTCACTCCAGGGAATGCCCCATAAATGCCAGTCAGGACGGAACACTGAAATCATAACGAAAGATAGAGAGATCTGCTCCAAACTTGACTTTTTTGGTGATATTTTTACGAGATCTGAACCTCACTTTTGTTCAGTTTTTATTAGGTGTGAAGTGGCACAATTTTTTTTATATGGGAGAGCAGTTGTTGGCACAAAGCGTTGATTTAGAGGAAATTTGAGACGTTTGTTTCATATCATATTCATTTGATATGACTGAGCTGCCCAACATTGGAACAAAGAGAATGTAGTCTTTATCCAGGCTTTTGAAACTGACAGGTTCTGTTCTGTATTCGTGTAGAAGGAACATGTACAAACAGACACATAATATGACATGTTGAGAATCATTATAACAAACATCTTAAAGCGTTAAAGATAATCCTTCTTGAATCTGTCCCTAACCTAAACTCATATATCAGCCATTCTTGAGCTCCAAGAATGGAATTGTGGTAGTGGAGAAATTTGTATGCGCTACAATGCATCACCTCAGGCAGTTCTTGGTAACATGATGCAGACTCAACTAGACATGTCAACATTGATTCAGCCGCGTGTGAGCGCCACACAGGTGAAAAGTCACATTTGTTTGCATGGAGAGAAAATATGCATTTGTGATGTTTTCAGTACTGCATTTGTTTGGGTTTAAAGGTAGTGTAGCTTTGTGAAGGTCAAAATAATTGTGAAAAAAATGCACAGAAAATGGAAGAAAATACTGTGTAAGGACTTCCCTTAGTCTACTAGAACTGAAAACTAACTTTGAGTGGAATTATGTTTGAATTATGTTTTGAATTGAGTTCCATACTTGTGGAAATATTACATACAATATGGTACAAAATAAGGATTTATTCTAATCAGTTAAACCTGGGGAAAAGCATGATATCAAAGCTCTTCAAGATTTGAGATATTTAGTCATTTCAAATGAAAGCTGATAGATTGTGAATTCATTCAATACCAAGCCAGGAAATGCACAATGAGTTATTGCACATTTAATGCTCCTATGGTACTGAGGGGGTTAATTCCACAACTTTCTTTAGCTCTGTATGAGTCTCAATGTCTTTCTCTTCTCTTATGAAGAAAAGCTGACAGCTGCCCCTGATCTCCCAAGAGAGGAGTGTTACAGTAGCTGGCTTGGTTATATTGGATGTGTTAGAACATGGCATATGCTGCGTGGGGCTATTAATTTGGCTGTGATGGGCTGGTTACACCGTGTTCTAGATCACTAATCAGCAAGTGCAATACCAGGTGAGATAGGTATGTAGTACTCTGTGGGGGTCCAATAGGCATGGGGGGGGGGGGGGCGAGGGGGCACCACTATCATGGTTAATACCAGCATCATCTAAGTTTGTTGCAGCTCTTCATTCATGTTGTCAACCTGGACTCGGTCTTATAAAGAATTGCAATTAATGGCAACTTAGTTACGATTGATATCTATCCGAATTCATTAGAGATTTGGGATTGGTATTGGTATTAGAAATAGGGGATTGGACTTGTGATCAATTCAGATCAATCGTAACTCTTTAGAAGACAGGGTCATGTTCTCGTGATACTATAGAAATATTTCGTATGTGGCATTGCCTCATTTGCATTTCATAATAGTATTTTTTTTTCTGTATGAATACTGATATATGTGCATTCTAGCGATTATTTTCCATAAAAATCTAAAAACAAATGAGGTTCTTAGTAAACGGGCTGTTGATTCATATTATGTAGACTCATACAAGACTGATCAATACAGATATAGAAAGTTGTGAGAAAACCATATCAAAGCACAAATACAAGTTTTGGTTATCACACCTCTGCCTAAATTGTGATGCTTTTACTTTTTTTGCTTTGCCAAATGAAATTATTAATAATTTTTTTTGATGTGCTTGCTATGTTTGTGGTAGTATTGAAAGGTCCAAAAGTGTAGCTACTTTTATCCTTGGGACAAATTACAGATGGGGTGTGACTGGAATGACAAGTGTTGTCTGTTCCTCCAGGGATGGCTGGGTTATAATGGAAGCCATGTGTGAGCCCCTGCTGGCATGGTTATGCAGGCAGGGCGTGCTATTGATGAAGGGGGGGTTTGGGGGCGGGGGCTGGCATAAAGGGGCAGATGAGATGTATGGAAGCACCCAGCTGAGAGAAGCGTGTGTGTGTGTGTGTATATGTGTATGCTTTGGGGGGGGGGGGGGGGAGGTAGGGGCTTTAAACATGTTTATGAATCATTGTTATAGGGGGGGGGGTGAGATATATGGAAGTGACCAGCTAATACGAGGTTGTGCATGTGTTTGTGTGTTTGGAGGGGGTAGGGGCAATATAAATGCTATTTGAAATGGCATAAGCTGGGAGGAAGTTGTATGGTGTGTGTGTTGAGAGTGGGAGGGGGGAGGGTATGTGCGTTACATATGTTTTTGCATCATTGCTATGTGTTGTGCTATTTGTTAGTCTAGTAATTTATCCCTCTTGGTACGCGATGTAGCACATACATGTCGCTGCATGTATGGTAGGCTTACATAGTTTCGTGGAGGGTAGTGGTGTACATACAGATTAGGAAGCTTGAATGAAGCATCCAGCTGTGCACTAACAAGAGTAGTGGTCTCTATACAAGCCCATTGACAGGGATGGACATCTCTGTCTCTCCACCCCCCTTCTCCCTCTGTACCCTGGGAGTTACTGTGATCATAACAGATCATAACTGAATTAAGAGGTGAACTTCTTGACCTTGCTGTAGTGCACATGCCTGGGCATAGCTTCTCTTGGTCTAGTGCTGGTGCAGGGCATGAAGCTGTGCCCCCCCGCCCACCCCCGCCCCCCTTCCCCCCCCCCCCCCCCCCCACACACACCCTGCAAATAGCATGAGTGATAGACTCAACGCATATACTTCGGTATGCACTTTGGTAACAAAGTGGTGTTCTCATATCCATTGTTACGCCGGTCTCTGGTTCTTAACAACATCACTCATGGCATGTTTATCATCTTTTCAGAATTTGAAATGCGTTTCCAAAGGCCTTCATGAACGCGTTTAAAAAACGGTGCGTTTATCAACTCAATCTCGTCCAAGTCGAAAATTTGTAGATAACCGCAAATATAAATCTCTTTTGAGTGTGCTCAGAAATATAATTCAGCAGACTTAGATTGTGGTAAGGTATGGAGGTATAGAGCAGAATTATGGTATGTATGATCAGTCTAGCGCTCAGAAAATCAGCTGGAGAATAAGCCATTATTGTATTCACAACTTTCCCCCTATTAAACTGTCTGGTGACGCATTATTACATTCACCTGTACTTCGTGCTTCAATGGGTGGAACGCACTGTGAATCTATTAGTTGTTGCTACTCGGACAAAGCTTGGACAAGCTTTGGGGTTACCATTCATAATGTATTGTTTGAACGCCATGAATAAAATCTGCATACATAACGAAAATGGTCTATTCTTCCGATTTGCTGTTGGATTGTCGTTACAAAGGAAAAATAATTCGATATTTTGAAGCTAAACAAATATGTTTTTAACGAACGATAAAAATATTTTATTAAATATGTTTTTATTTTTTGTATTAAATAGCAGTCTAGAAATTTGGATTTTATATTCTTACTTGTATTAATTTCAGTACAGAATGAAAGAGAGTACAGAATGGAACCAATGGGCGTAGAGGTTTAATTTGTTTGTATGTGACGTCACAGTTTTGAATGGCAGCGTTGAAAATGGCGGCCCCCATAAGTTTTCTCAGCGTACGCTTTGGCGACTGAAACTGGAAAGTAAGACGGGCTTCGTCTGGTAGTTTCTCAACCAAAATCTGTCATGTTAGAGCCATTTTTTAATTATTTTGAATGAAGTTTTAAATAGAATTGACATGTTTAATGGGTAAACTTGCCCTTTAATAAAGAGGAGAATGATACAGTGACTAGTCTTAGAATACTAGACTCTCTTTGTCAATTGGGATCAGAAATATCTAAGAGCCTGGACACCAGGCTAATGGTATAGATTTAGTCCCAACCATGTGTTGTCTGCAGTGGGCAAAGTGCATGGACCCCGAAAAAGCCCAAACCTCCTGTTTTGTCTCTGGTTTCAAGGTGGCTGGGGCTTCATCTTGAAAATATGGAGCATATGTTGTAGTCTGGTGGTGGTAGATGATGTCTTGAGAGTTGGGACTCACTCCCATGTCTAAAGCAGGTGAAGATTAACCCCTACTGTATGGTACTAGCCTTATTTCCAGGCTGTTGGCCATTTCTAAACCAAACTATTCAATAAAGGGGTCTGGTCGCAGTAGACTAATTATTCTCAATTTCTTCGCCAGCCCTCCCGGACTGAATAAAGAGGAGAATGATACAGTGACTAGTCTTAGAATATCAGACTTTATTTTTCAGTTTGGATCAGTTTGGGTCATAGTAGCCTGGACGGCAGGCTACTATGACCCAGGTCTGAGGTCAAGGGAGATGGTCCCAGGATGCAAAGCATGGGCAGAAAATTGGTTTTCATCTTTCAAAAACAAATCTTGTAAATATGTGATGCAGAACTGTACAAAAATAGGAAAAAGAAGTGACGAAGCCCATATCTTATCAAATTAGTTTTCATCTTTCAAAAACAAATCTTTTAAATATGTGATGGTGAATTTTACAAAATTAGGAAAAGGAAGTGCTAAAGTGGGTCCCTTATCAAATTGGTTTTCATCTCTGAAAAACAAATCTCTTAAATTTGTGATGGAAAATTTTACAAATACAGGATAAGGAAGCGACAAAGCGGGTATCTTATCAAATTGGTTTCCATCTTTAAAAAACAAATCTCTTAAATATGTGATGGAGGGAGCAATAAAGTGGGTATCCTATGGGAAATTTGTCCATTGATTTAGGTAATTTGAATGTAAATAGTTGTTGTATTGAAATAAAGGAGAAAGGAGAAGCGAAGTACATTGTAGTTCTTGACCAGGGGAGAAATTGCAAAGACTGTTCTTATTTCTTGTCAAATTTTGCTAAAACATTCATTGATATTACCATTGACTCTTGTGTTAGTCTGAAAACGACTTTTGTTAGTTTCAGACTGATATGTTGTAACATGCCAACAAGCAGTGTTTGAGAAGTTAAGGACAGACTTAACACAGTTTAATACCACATCAGATCTGTCAAATCTATCTGCTCCACTTAGCTTACTCGGGTGGTAAATAGAGTTTACAATTGATATCAGGCTTCCAGCCAGGCAAAATATCATTAAATATATCTCTTTACAAAATCATGTTTACATTTCAACAAACCCTGAGAATGGAGGTTATTTGAGTAGAGGGCTTGAAAGCCCCAACATGAATGTCGCTGCCTTGGATGTGAGGGTTCGCCGGTGGTGGTGCAGAAATTCCTCTCAAGAATTCAAAAGCACACCTCGCGCACCTTCAAACCCCGGGGTTGAAAGCATATTTTGTTTGGAATTATTCAATTTTAGACCTGAGTGAGCTCAAAAGCTGAGGGCTTTTTCTGATGAACCTCATGCATGAAATATTGGCTTTCAGCTCCGATGAAGCGGACCTGTGCCCTGAATCTAACTCCCCTCTTCACGCGCTCTGCCCCCTGTGTCCAGAATTGCAGCCGCGCTATAAAGACGTGCAGCCAATTTAATGTGCCCCCGAACTTTCATTATTCCATATTTGAAACAAGTCTTTGAAGTCTGTTGAATATTGGCGTTTCTTGATAATGGCTCGTCAGATGAACAATGAGGTCGGCTATTTGTTTGAGTAGGCTGTCAGCGTGTATGGTTGATGATCAGCCATGTTGTGATTTCATATTGGTTATTGCTTGCAAGCCTGGTTGGGGCATGTAGGTTATTAAAACAGAAGTCCTTCTTGCTTATATTTGGTCTCAAGTGTCAAAGTTCATAGAAGGAAACATTGATGATGAGACTGTTGTTGGATGTGTAATATCTCTTACTTTAGATCTGAAGAAAATGTTGCAAGGGCCATATTCATGAAACCCAAAGACAGCTAGTTACTAAAATGCATTCAGATGCATACATTTTGAGCAACTACAAAGTAACGAGGCTAGAAAGCTTTCATGAATATGGCCCTTGAGTGTTCAACAGTGTTATGTTTTTCTTATATGCAAAATGATGGAAATGCACCCTTTAAAAGACTTGCATGGTAGACCTTAGCAATGCTGATTGGACAAATATATTTTTAAGGGGGGGGGGGGGGAGGGGGCTGATATTGTGGGGGTCCTATGCCATGAGCCCCTCCCTGGCTACACCAATGCTTACACTTAATTGAAAGTAATTGATTGATTCATGAGCACTTGGTATGGTGGCCTATAATCCCAAGTGGAATAATCGTCTGACATTTGGCTGAAGAAACATTAAGCTGAAGAAAGCCCTACCTCTCAAGGCCCTACATACATTTATAGCCCATGTCATACCTGGGATAGACATGATGTTTGCCCTTGCTATGAAAGACCATCTCTGCATCACAAGATGTGTTCACACATAAGATATAAAACAGCGATTCAGTAGTTGAGATCTACAGTATTCATGATAAATCTGGATTATCTGCTCACTATCATTATTACTCCTCCTGCAGATATGTGCTGATTTATTTGGTGAAATGTTTCAGCCTGCGCCATAAGTAAATCTAGGGTGAAACATGAGAAGAACATGTGTAATAGTTTGGATTCTTTTTCCATTTGATGAAAGCTCCTACTAGTACATTCTCTGTTTTAAAATTCCTACTGACACGAGGTAAAGCTAGAGGGATGCAACTCTGTATTGGGTAAATCATTGCCGGCTTGTCACTCATATTCCTGCCTTTATAAGGTGCTGGAAGAGTATGCATGCATGTCTATGCCAAGGTCACGAGTCTGTCGCTCATGACAGTTTCTAAATCATTCGTTCTTTCTTTCCAATGACAGAGTTTGTGCCACAAAAAGAGACTTTGGAGCGTCCTGAGAGCTGAGTTGATTTATGGCTGTTTGCTTGGGTGGATAAACATGAGGTTACAGACTGTGTCAAATTGTCCTGAAGTTTTCCTTGGGTAGTTATGTAAAGTGTGCTGGCTAGGCTCGTTCACACCTCCCACTGTTTAGACTGTCAACACTCGTGTCAGAACAATAGTCTACAGCTGTCGATGAGAGATATGAACGTTTCAACTCCAGAGAAACTTGCTATGCTCTGTTAAATGTAAACGAGCTATGGATCATTATCCGGAGGCAGTTATGATATAGTAATCTTCTGCTGCTGGCAAACTTTGTCAGCATTTTTCTTTCTATTTTATGCCACTCTTTAGATGCAAAAAAATCACACTGGGGAGCTTGAGGGACCTATATGAAATCTGCAATCATTGTTTAAGATTGATGATATCACAATCATGTGATGTCATCTATTAATGTAGCTATGAAAATAAAGCTTATCTTAAATTGATTTGTTTTGGCACATACATAATTTGGCACACATATATGTCAGGTCGAGCACTAACATTTTTTCAGTTGTTGATTTCTTCATAGTTGGATAAATATCAAAATGCAGAGGCAAGTGAAGGTCTCAATGGTGTAAGAAGTTTTGAGATTAGCAACACTCAAAAGTTGTGCAATTTTTATGTGTTCTTTATCTTTATATTTATATATTGTACTGAATTTAAAATTATGATGATCAGTAGCAAGGTCAGTCAGCACAAGGAGCAGGCTATCATATGAGTGTTCCCCTCTGCTCTCCCTGCGCTACTGCTAGTTAGAACATAGCTCGACTCCTTCTGCCTTCATCCTGCGTGCGGTATGTAGGGCGACTAAAAACAAATCATCCTGCTCTGTCTTCACGGCCGCCCCGGCCCTGAGCAAGACAGAAAGAGCGCTTGACCTGAACGGAATTTTGATGCAGAAATAATTCTTTAAGTTTATGATTTGCTGAGACTTGTCTTCTCCGTATCATAACGCCTGTCATCTTCTTTCAACAATGTTACCTTTCCTTTCTCCCCCTAGTATTTACAGTTGTTTTGATTATTATCCGTCCTCGTATTTGTCTTTCTCCAAGGCCAGAGAACATCCTGTTTAAACAGAAAATAAATAGGCAGGTGCAAAAAGGGGACTCTCTAATTTTTAAAAGCCCCCAGTGAAGCTCCATTCAAATGCGATATAGATATCATGCATTACTCAAATATTGTGAAGTAACTACAGAAGAGCATTTGCTATGATCTTGTGTGAATGCAATTGGGCTTTAATTTTTATATCCTATCTTCTTTGTCTAAGTTAAGGCTCATGAAATATATGTTTACACCCAATTTAATCACATAATATAATAAGAATAATCAGTGTCAACTTTAGCTGTTGGTTTCATAGATAACTAACCCTGACCCATCAACTGCGATGTTTGTTTCCAGATGTATGTAAAGAAATACAGATAAATATTAATGACTTTTTGAATAATGAGCCTGGAATTGTGATTTCCACTTTGAACCTCTTCTTGCACCATGCATTTATCTTACCTCATTATTGTTCCCTACTTGTTCATGCAAAGTTTCTTCTTACAATGAACATATTTCTGCTGCATTATATTCTGCAATATGTGAAGGAAACCCCCCAAGCATTTATTGAGGTCAGAGTACCGGTACCCCCCCCCCCCCCCCCAGTCCTAAAGATTAATTATTAGATTTAAAACAGAAAGCTACCAACAGAATTTGTTAATTCATGTTGAAAAAACAAATTAAAGATACAATGAAAGACTAGCCACACATAACATTCTGAATGATATATACACTCTGTCATTGCTGTATTAATATGTGAATGCTAGGACCCCCCCCCCTCCAACCTACCTCAGTCTCGCCCATAATATCACTGTGATATAATCTCCTCCTAAAAGGCCGTATCTGCTTTCACCGTCTGATCACAATTTAGAAGGAAGATGACAGATGAGAACCTCAATTCTCACTCTCTCATTCTCCGCTGGATTGTCTCGTTTGAAACAGCATTCGGCATCTTTCTTGTCTTTTCAGCGGAATATCGGGTGGATCGTAAGAGCACTCAATAAGCGGCGATCGAATTACCCAATTCATTTAGACCTTCACTGGAATCTCCTTGTTTTAGGATGCTGATGCCCTGTTCATACTTGTGTAAGATTCCTATTGAGATGATGAAGGTTAATTTATCCAGTGTGAACTGCCTTGTAAATGTAAGCTTCATCAGTGGGATCACATTAAATCTCTCATTACCATTGGCATGATGATGTGTAGTTAGCCAATGGGGTTTTCAAGGCCTGGTAATGTAAGAGTTAATGTACTGGTAAACTGTAATGTACTGGATTTGTAAAGGAAGGTATCAAATAATTTCAGGATGATAAGAGGTCTCCTTTCATCACAATCATATAAGGCCCGATTTACACCAAAAGGCCGGCCTATATTGGAGGCCAGAGGCCCTCAATTGTGTGCATTTACACCAAGCTTTTAGACCGGCCTCGGGCCGGCCCAAAGCTTGGTGTAAATGCAAAGGAGGCCCGAGGCCGGCCCTGATTTGAGGCCTCCTTTCTTAACTTCGCCGCACCTTTTACACCGCATTTAGGCCGGCCCGAGGCCTCCTTTCCATTTACACCGCATTTAGGCTGGCCTCGGGTCAGCCCGAGACCACCTCCAGAGGTGGCCCCAAATCGGGGCCGGCCTCGGGCCTCCTTTACATTTACACCAAGCTTTAGGCCGTCCTTTTAGCTTGGTGTAAATGGGGTCTAAGACTAATTACCCCCGCATGTGCCAGAAAAACTCAATGGGACATGTGTCAAATTAATGGTGAAATAAACCTCAATTGGCATGCTTAGGGTTAAAGAGGAAGCACTGCATCCCATTCTTCTCTCTTACAAGTAAAATTGATGTCTGTTTTGAGTGTGAATTTACATCTTGTCTTGGGCATTGGCAATGTATACCACATTCAAAGCATTAATGCGTTCTCTTCCCCCCCCTTTTTATGTTTTTAATATTTTTTATCATGAACATCTCCCTTCTCCCATTAGTGCCATCAGATTGTAAGAAGGAGCATTAATATACCCTGGTCTAAACGTGATGCCCTTGATCATTTTTCAAGTAGGCAAAGGATCATGCATTAAGATTGTTAACAACAAATCACTGATATTCCTAATGTGAATGTAACATCCATCCCCCTTTTGAGTGCCATCCGTTATAAGATTTTAAGGAGGAGCATTAATGAATAACGTAGCCCGGTCCTACTGATGCATTCCTCTTCAGACCATTCTCTGAGTGGGCAAAGGATGTGTTCAGATTGTGGACAATGAATGATTATCATTCCTAATGTGAACACAACATCCATCTCTTTTCTAAGTGCCATTGGATCTTAAGGAGGAGCATTAATGAATAATGTAGCTCGGCCCCATTGATGCATGCCTCACCCGACCATTCTCTGAGCGGGCAAAGGATCATGTGTTAAGATTGTGGACAACGAATGATTATCATTCCTAATGTGAACACAACATCCATCTCTTTTCTAAGTGCCATCGGATCTTAAGGAGGAGCATTAATGAATAATGTAGCCTGGTCCCACTAATGCATTCCTCTCCAGATCATTCTCTGAGTGGGCAAAGGATCGTGCGTTAAGATTGTGAACAGCGATTCATTATTATTCCTAATGTGAACGCAAAATCCATCCCCCTTATAAGTGCCATCTGATCTTAAGGAGGAGCATTAATGAATAAGGTAGCAAGTCTCATTGATGTATTCCTCTCCCGACTATTCTCTGAGTGGGCAAAGGATTACGTGTTAAGATTGTGAACAAGGAATCGTTATTTCTGATGTGAACGCAAAATCCATCCCCATTCTAAGTGCCATTTGATCTTAAGGAGGAGCATTAATGAATAACGTAGCCTGGTCTCATTGATGCATTCCTCTCCAGACCATTCTCCGATTGCAGGGTTGCGGATGATGATCTATGTCATCACCCAAGCCTGGCTGCCAGGGTAGTGTTACGGGGGATCACAAGGCGTCCTGTCCTGGTCGCTGTCCAGTGTGTGGCTGAAATGTCATGCTGCGCTCATACCGTAAAATACACAGCGCCCCCGGGGGCAAGTCCGTGTACTTCCTAGAAAATGGCTGTCGAACTCCCCCTACACCCATCTCCCCCATGCTCTATGTGGATACTGTACCTCAATGGCAAAGGATGGTTACAATTGCTCACCTTCTAATTCATGTTCGTGTGAATGCAGTTCATACTCTTGCGATTGCATTTCACGTTCTTGTGATTTTATTTCATATCCCTGTGAATGTATTACACATTCTTGTGATTGCATTTCACAATCTTGTAATTGCATTTCACATTCCTGTAATTGCATTTCATATTCCTGTGGTTGTATTTCACATTCTTGTGATTGCTTTTTTATATTCCTGTGATTGTATTTCACATTCTTGTGATTGCTTTTTTATATTCCTGTGATTGTATTTCACATTCTTGTGATTGCATTTCATATTCCTGTGATTGTATTTCACATCCTTGTGATTGCATTTCATGTTCTTGTGATTTCCTCATTCTCTTGTAGCCTCTTCAGAGCACAAAATAAATACTCTGATTGTAATTCATTTGCTGAATTATTGAAGGAAGGAAATGCTGGATAAGATATGATAATCAACACTTATTATTATTGGATTATATTATTGTACCTATGTGAACTTAGGCATCACAGTTCCCTTTCTATCAAGGACTGAGAAGGAGATCGTGCCTAAAGCACACACAGACACACATACACAAGAGTCCAAAAACACGGTCATTGGTGCTTTGTGCTTCCAGAATGTCATGAGAGGAGACTGGAGTGGTGGTGTGCCATGATATTTACAACAGGGATCACACAAAACGTGCCTCTGCATCTCAAAATGCAATGTCCATCATGGCATGAATCTGGCATTATGTGCTAGGAGTTGCTTGGTACATAGGCACAAGGGGCTGCTCTGATAATGGCTTTGTTAGGTTGTTAGGGAGGTAATCTGGAGGCTGAATTGGCATGGTTACGGCCGTGTTATAGACATGGATCGCAATGATGGGGAATTATGTTTATTGAAGTGGCATCATGGATCAATGTTAGCTTAGAGCTGAGGAAATGTGCCTTGAGACTTACTCTACTAGAAATAGAAGTGCTGGTGTTGCTTGTAAAAGGAAACAAATTTTGATTTTGTATGAAATTTGATCTTGTTTTTTGTTTGAAACTTGATTGCTGAAGATGTAATGTTACATATTTGAGAGAGAAAAATTTTGTGATTTGGGGTGAAATTTGATTCTGGTACATCTGATTCCTCTAAGGAGCAGTTATTTGTTGTGACTTTTTGATAGCTGGCTATATGTAGGTGTCTTTTCCTCTGTCTTTAAATAGAACATTGATTTCTCCTTTAAGCTAAGTAGGTTTTGCCAAACCATTGCAAGAAAGGATAAACAAGTTGAGAATCAGGTTTCAGGTTTGATGAGAAAATATGTTATTGACAATCTTTGCATCACTTGAATACTGATCTTGCCATTTTCTCTAACATTATCCAGCTTTATATATTGAGAATGCATACATTGTGCAACAAGTCCTTACCAGTAAAAGTATTTGAATACTTAAGTAATCAAGTAGTTATACCTTGGCCAAAAAGCTTCAACATTGTTTTAATTTGAGTTTCATTGTATATATTTGAACATCAAAACCATATACTTCAATTGTTTTTGTTTTGCAGAGAATTGTTGTGTTACACAGTGGGAAATGTATCCTGCATAGATATGTGATATTTCAATAGGCTTTGCCTGGCTTGGTACTGAGAGGGTTAACCCTACCAGGACCATTGGTGCATGAAATGTGTAATAAGTCAATGGGCTTCTCCTTGCTTCGTATTGAGAGGGGTATTATCACAGGTCAGTTGCCTGGTTGTGATTCCTGGTAGTGTTGTTTACAGTGTCCGTGAGGCAAAGATCTCTAGCACAAGGACAACAATAGTATTGATATCTATGCTTGTTCTTGTTCTTTCCCAGTAGTGTAATAAAGCATACACACATGTATGACCAGTAACAGTTGAACTTCAAGGCATCATGTTATGGATTTGTGTCGTCAATACACTGTCATCGAAGCAGTGCAAAATAAGTATCTATTGATTCAATTTCAATGGATGTAATGTACTTTGAATCTTTTAGTGGCTTGTAGTTATATAGATAAACTTCGAGCAAGCTTTCGGGTTACCAATAGTAACATATAGTTTGAAAGCCGTACATAAAATTTGCATACATAACGAAAAGGGTCTGTTGGTCCAATATCTCAACGGACCTATAAAACGGTACACTAGCTACTGTGTGTAGCCTATCAGTCAGATCTCAAGTACGATGCATTGCATGTAAGACAACTTCTATTGATCGTACCATCTTGTCTTTATGAGAGATCGCTTTGAAATTGAGAAGCGTGCTGTCAAGAAGACGTAAACATTGAAATGCTTCCCCGCTTGAGATGGCCTCTAGAGAAGATAGTAACTCTAGACTGGAAATGTGTGCTGGCATTTGCTTCCAGCCTTTCAGACTTGCTTCATCTTCTATCGCTCCGTCTTCTTTTCTTCTTCTTTTCTTCTTCTTCCACCTTCTTGACTTGATCTTCCCTTTTTCCTTCTCTTGTACACCCTACCATTCCTTCTCTTGTTTTCCTTTGTCTGTATGGGCACACTCCTTTTCGTTTTTCTTATCTCTCTCTCTTATTCTCTCTCTTTCTTACCCCCTTTCTCTCTTTCTCTTAACCTCTCTCTCTCTTTCTCTTATTCTCTCTCTCTCTTACCCCCCCTCTCTCTCTCTCTCTCTCTCTCTCTCTCTCTCTCTCTCTCTCTTTTTCCCTCTCTCTTATTCTCTCTCTCTCTTATCCTCTTTCTCTTACCCCCTCTCTCTCTTTCTCTCTCTCTTTCTCCCTCTTATTCTCTCTCTCTTATCCTCAATCTCTTATGCTCTTGCTCTTTTTCTCTCTCTTATTCTCTTTTTTTTACTCTCTCTTTCTAACCAGCTTCCTCAATTTTCTGCTGGTAACTTTGTACGATATGTGAAGATTTATTGCTAGTAGTTAACAATCAATCAAATCTCTGTCAATCAATAATAGTTCTGTTTAGACCATGAATATTGTCCCTGATTTCATGGTATGAGGTTTCATCTCTCCTCCCTCTCCCCTCCTCGTCACTCTTTCTAACCCCTCTGTCTTTCCTCTGTCTTTCCTCTGTCTTCCATCTGTTTTCCCTCGGTCTACCCTCTGTCTTCCCTCTCTTTTATATCTCTCCTCTCTCCTTCCTCTTTCCCCTCCTTGAAACTTTCTTCCCAATGTTTTCCTCTCCTTGCAGCATGCTCTTTTCCCATCCTTTACTCCTTCTTTTGTTTCTTTACTTTGTCTGTGTCTCCTTTCCACACCCTCCCCTCCCCTCTTCACCTCACCCTCTCCTCACTTTTCCCATCCACTGGCCGAATCCTGCTCCTTAACTCCCCCTTGCTCCTCTACCCACACGATACCCTTCCCCTTCACCTTCCTCTCTCCCTACATTTCCCCCATCTCTACCTCTCCTTTCATCATCCTCTTTTCTCACCCTCTGTCCCCATCCTGTGCTCCTTCTTTACTCTTCTTTGTCCATCTACCCACACCATACCCCTCTTCTTCACCTCTTCTTCACCTTCCCTCCCTCCTTCCTTCCTTCCTTCCTTCCTTCCTTCCTTCCTTCCTTCCTTCCTTCCTTCCTTCCTCCCTTCCTTCCTTCCTTCCTCCCTCCCCCCCCTTTGCTTCTCCTCTCCTTGCAGCATACTCTTTCCCTACCCCCTGTTCCTTCTTAACTCCTCTTTGTCCATCTACCCACACCATACCCCTCCTCTTCACCTCTTCTTCACCTTCCCTCCCTCCTTCCTTCCTTCCTTCCTCCCCCCATTTGCTTCTCCTCTCCTTGCAGCATTCTCTTTCCCTACCCTCTGTTCCTTCTTAACTCCTCTTTGTCCCTCTACCCACACCTCACCATACCCCTTCCTGAAGCCCTCCCTCCCCATCCTGAAATCAGAGAGGAAGCAATGGCACTGGGTGATTAATGCTGCTAAACGAGGCCTTGACAGATCAAAGGAATGTAGCATAGCAGCCTAAGATTTACCCCCTCCTCTCTGCCATAGCCGTCACCAAGACGTCATACCCGCCCAGTCCCCCCTCCTACTATCACGTCATAAATGTACAGGACGTGAGGCTGTGAGCGTAACTCCTGCCTCAAGCCAGGCAAGCTAGATCACAGATTTGCAGTTAATTAAGCCTCTTAGTCCCATAGGCATTAAATTATGTTATACTTGACATGGAACTCTCATAATGTGGTACTTAGAGGGCTTAACTGATATATTGAGGAAGGGGTAAATCAATCATTACACTTTATTGAAGTACTAAGAGCTTTGACCTTTGCCGTATTTCTTTCTTAGCTGGTAGTGATATTTAGTCAACTACATTTAAACTGTTGTGAAGCATCACTTGTGTATTTCAGCAACATGTAATGATTTTGATTACCCTCAGCATGTGTTCAGACATAATATATTATTAAGTTCTAGTGTAAAAGAAACATGCATGTATGAATGCCTTAAGTGAGCCACTGTAAAGGTATGAAAGTAAGTTAATGACTTAGTCAATGGATACCATGCTTAGACGGTGGATACAATGTTTGTGGTAATGTCATTTTACTGACCAATCCTCTTTCATTTGAACTCATTCAAAAAAATTAAACAAGAAGAGAAGAAACGCTTTTCAAAAATGCTATCGGAAAAAAAGCAGAGCACGGTCAGACAGGAGGAATAATGCTGAAATATTCTTTTCTGGTATTGTAATCCAGGAGTTGTGTGGTCACATCTACCATCAATATACCCAAAGTCGATACATCTTGAGTATTTTCTTCCCCAATATGTGCATGCTCCGCGATGACAGAGTCCATTTGATGGGAGGGCGCCGTGCATGCGAGGAGTGTCATGTTCGGATGATCATGTGACAAAACAATGTAGATTTGATTCCTGAGTGCGTTCAGACTACCTTGTATTTCATATCTTTGCACTGTTAACATTTGCTATGGTAATTTTTGCTGGTCATTTTGCAGTCAGACTACGGACTGGTAATTTTCAAATCTTAAAATTTTTGAAACATTTACTTTGATTATAGTCGTATTGTCTAACTGGTCTGAGAATCATATGTGTGTGTAAGAGAAACACGGTGTCTAAGGAATGAAAAGTTTACATAGAGACACTGAGAATGTTTTGTCTAGGATGTAACACATTTTTGCCTCCCTGGCTGCAGAAGTATCAAATGTCAAAACTCAAACTCAGATGTCATGAATTAACACAACCTACAGTGATGTATTTGTTAACAACCAGAAGTTTTTATGCCTCTTCTGCGAAGTTGCTGGAAGGCATTTTTGGAGTTTGCATTTGGTTAGCAATATTAAAATGTCACTTGTAGGCTCATGAGCAAGCGTCAAGACATAACCATGACTATGAGAAAAGAGTTGCAAGACTGGAATTACAACTCTTTTTCTATGATGTATAAGGGTATAATTAAAAAGGGAAGCAACATTTGTCTTTTGGTAGTTTTTTCTTTTTTGTGTATTCTGGATTTTGCAGCTTAAACTCCTTTTTTAAATGTATCAAAGAAAACAAAAATGTTCTCCTGATATTCTGTGTAAATAATTTTTAAGGATGTTCCTTTTATTTCTATGTGATGTCTTCTGAAGTATTTTTTATAATGTATTCTAGATTTTGCAGCTTAAAATATCTTTGGAATGAATTAATGAAAAATGTTCTATTGATATTCTGTCTAAATACTCCTGAGTAACGTCGCCTTTATGTCATTATGTCTTCCTTCTGTAGTTGCCCCGGTGATCACGAGCCCGCTGAACCGCATCACCCAGGAGGATGCTGGGAACACTATGACCTTGCACTGCACCGCTACGGGGGAGCCCGCACCCCTCATCAGATGGTACCGCAATGCCATCGATATCACCACCATCAATAACAACCGCTTCCATGTAAGTCACTGGGATTAATTTATTGTTTCATAAAATTTGATTTAATCTTTTTTATATCATTTGAACTAATCTTTGGTTTTCCTGTGGAAGAGAAATTTCCTGGAAAGGATAAAAATGATATACTATACTATTACTGCCTGTAATTATAAGATTGACTGATCAATCTTATTATTACGGAGAGAAACATCGGAACAGAGACTATATCGATTGCAAGACATTAACCTCTTTAAACAGAAGTAATTGAAATGACATTATTTTGAAATATACCTATAAGATTGAATGACTGGATTGTTGCACTGAGGACTGCTAACATGAAACTACTCTTAAAGGTTTAAGTAGAACAACAACAACTGCTACTCCCTCTACCTCCAATAAGATATTTATGTTTATTTTCCATAAAATGCTGGACTTGTTTTTTTAAATTATTAAAAATGATTATTGATCTTATAATAGCTTCTTGAAAATATTGTAGATTTGGCTTCATTTATACTTCATGTGTGATTTTATATGATATTTTACAGGTTGACCCTGATGGGAGCTTGACCATTGAACACTCGGCCAAGAGTGACAGCGGCATGCTGCAATGTCAGGCAGTCAATGAGGTCGGGGAGCAGATCACAGACACATGGCTTCAGGTTGTAGGTAAGTGAGAAGAGACCTAGTGGTTGGGTCACCTGATTCTCATTCAGTGGGTCATGGGTTTAAGCCAGACAGTGGCATGCTGCAATGTCAGGCAGTCAAATTTTATTAAGTAGTTGGAGCAGTTTCAAATTGGACTGGCTTGATCTTTTCCTATTGTATTTCCAGTGAGAAAGTAACAGGACCAGTCAGTGTATCGATATCAGGTGTAAAAAATGTGTTTATTTTTGTCCTTTTTACTGTCAATCTGATTTATTTTTAAGGAAGACAAGCAGAAAAAAAAATATCTGTTTGGTGTTGAATCTACATCTCCTGCTTGCTTAGCATTTACATTACCATTCTTTGAGTAGTTTGACCTTTCTAAGACAACTATGAGACCAAAGAAACTCACATGATAATGTTGCATCATTATCAGCAATACCATGATGATTTAACAATACCTCAAACATCCATTCTCTGATAGGTCAATGTTCATGATTTTAAGAGGTTTTGAATTGTGTGTTTCTTCTGCAGAAACTGCGCCGATGATCACCGTGTCACCGATTGACACCACCATTCTAGAGGGCGACACAGCCATTCTGCAGTGTGCGGCACAGGGGGCGCCGCACCCAACCATCACATGGTTCAAAGGTACGGTAGTGTTGTCTTCTGTTTGGGTTGGGGATCAGCTGTCAGGACTTCAATGTTGCTAAATTGTAAATCAAAGGAGGATTGGAGACTTGACTGAGCTGTTTTCGTAATATACCTGTATTCACAGCTTTCCCCCTAACTGCATATAGTAACATGTTATGACATTCACCTGTGATCCATAAATGGGCGGAACGCACTCTGAATCTATTAGGACAAACCTTAGACAAGCTTTGGGGTTACTAGGAGTATGGCATTGTTTGTAAGACATGCATAGAATATGCATACACATTGAAAATGGTCTATTGGCAGATACTGCTGGTAACACTTTACATACCATTATCTTTGCCTCAGTAATAATCAGAAATGCCATAGAATAGCACGTTGTCTGGTTCACAAGGATATATTGTTTGTCATTATCTCAAGTAGTTTGGCCTTTCTAAAGCCCACCGCAAACAACACGATTTTGCCACGATTCTGCAGTGGTAAGGGCGCTATGACTGGAAATGGGACATTACCTTCTTGCACAAATCCAATGACTGGGTCCTGCGATTCATCCATTCGCAGAGTCGTATGACTGACTGGATTGTTTCGCCTGCGATGGCCTTTAGGCAATCATGTGCTCAAAACAACTCACATGTTAGAAGCGTGATGATGCTGCTCCATTGGCCGGTTGCCCTGGGAGAGATACAGGGTTCCTGGAAACCATTGCTAGGATCCATTACACTGTGGTGAAATGGGGGAAACCAAGTCCTTGGCTTAGACCACTAGAGAAGGGAGATTCATTAAAATGTACCTAGACAGTGGTCATCTTTAGGTGCCTCTTTCATACTTAATGATATCATTAGGCAGACATTGCTTGTCATGTATGAAAGGGGCAAAGGCTATCTGTCAGATAACATACCAGCAACCCGGTGTCATATGTACTTTCACAGGTATTTAAAGAGAGAGTACCGCATACCCGTAGAAGTAATCAAGTGTGAACACAGATGTTACTGTGAGACAAGAAGGCTGGTTGTCAGATTTTAAGTGGAATGGATGGATATGAAAATAGAGGGAGCATCACATATAGCCATGATAAAAACCTGTGACATGAATACTTATACTTTCAGATTTTAAGAAGCTCTAGTTTTATGGTACTGATTCATTGAAAGGTGATAAGTTTAGTATCTCACCACAAAGGGCATGTGGGGTGAGAAATTTGCTTGTTAGTTTGTTCAGACTGCACATGTTTCATTGATGACAAGGCTCATAAGTAATTATGTTTCCGACTAACTTATTCTTAAAGAAAGCCTGTCCCTTTTTCAGATCACCACAAAACCATGAAAACATTGGCAAAACATATAGAGAAGTGTTAGCAAGCTGTATATTCGTAATTCGTAATTTGAAAATTGATACGTAGTGTAAAATTCAAATAATGCACGTAAACAATGTCTGATTAATAGTCTTTACCTCAGGCTCTTAGCAGTTTGTGTTGAAATATCTGCTTTATTGATTAATCTGTTTATTAAATTATAAAACGCATTATGAAAAAAAATGTTCTATAGAAGGAATCATCTCCAAAGTTTGGTAATTACTCATAAAATAATAATTTTACACATGCATAATAACCACATAGATACTGCAACAAAGACTAATACTTTTTTTTCGTAGTACGAAAAAGGTCGGTTTGAAATTTAACGGCTGAAATTTTCACATACACAGAAAGCTTCAACATGCTATATTCTTAGAAATGGTCTTGAACCACACTTTCTTCAATTTACGATCGTGATAGACGATTTCAAATTTTAAGCTTGCAGAAGGGATGGACAATCTTTAATGGTACTCTCATATCATTTTGTTTAAGATTATATTGATTCCGGTACATGTGTATTACAGATGATTGATCGAAATATTCTATTCCAAAGTTGAATGACAATTTTATGTGTGAATCTCTATTTCAACTCGGGGCAATCTATCATGTCAAGATTTCTAATGGAAAGAGGAACAAAATGAACAACAATTTGTTTGTAAAACGGTATTGGACAAATGAAGTTGACAACATAACATTAATAGTTAGTTGCATGTTTCACCTTTATCTACCTCTCATTTTTATTTTCATTTTGTTCTTTCATTTGCCAAAATACATCCCAACTTCCAGAATTTTGCTTCTCAGATTTGTTGGTTCAAAAGAAATCATCTTGCTTCGTGGCCGCTCTTCTTCTTCTTCTTCTTCTTCAGTGTGATGAATAGTAGTGGTGGCTGTTCACAGCTGCCCCCCAAATACAAAGACTCTGATATCAACTCTACAGTGTGTTCTTTTTCCCCTTTGTCCATCTGAATGAATGAATTGTCATTTCTACATGCTGTACTCATTTACTTAGGAGTCTGGCCCAGCAAGCTAAGCTTTACTTAGGTTCCCTCTTCCCCTTTTTACATTTAAATCTAATCATTAAAAAAAAAATATTATTTAAATTGTTCAATTGTCTTGTATGTAAGACCTGAAAATCGATTACCGGTATATACTCTGATTCTATTTATTGTTGTAAATGCTGTTGTATCGTAGTATTGCATTAACGCATCATTGCATTATTTGTTTATCAAGTGGACAAAATAAAACGTCTTTGTGTCCTCCCATAGATGGTGTGCTGACAGCCAATGCTAGCTTCATAGCGCACAGCCGGCTGGAGATGCTGGAGAGTGGGGACCTGGTAGTGAAGCAAGCCATCATGGCTGATTCAGGAGACTACATGTGTGTAGCAACCAACACCCTAGACTCTACCAATGCCAACGCCACCCTCATCGTCTATAGTAAGTCCACCAGGGCCCTGTTGCATAAAGAGTTACAATTGATTATTGATCCAATCCCCCATCTCTGATGTACAGAGTTACAATTTGTATCAATCACAAGTCAAGTTACGATTGCAGAAAAAAACAGAAACATTATTATGAATTTATCAGTACTGTTACTTTTGATTGAGTCATTTATGATGAATGCTATCTGTTTTTGTATGTAATAGGGATGGAAATGAATAGTAATGGATCAAAAGTGTTTTCATAATGTATTGAAGTTGAAGTAAATATCCCTCTGGACTACCTCGTAACAAGCTATATGTATCATATTAGAATGTTCCTGGTGATGCACTGTAGATGGGTGAAATTTAATATCACTCTATCAGCTGTTGCTAGTCGGGTAAATCTTCACCAAGCATTTTTGTTACCATGAATAACTCATTGGACAGACATGCATAAAAGTTGCATATATGTACATATTGATAATGGGCTATTGTAAATTGGTGATTTTGTCATCATTCCTCCAGAGCAAACGTACATCTCCCAGAAGCCCAGCGACGTTGAGACGACCCTAGGTCAGACCACATCTCTGGTCTGCACTGTCTCCCATGACCCCCGGGTCACTCCAGTCATCACCTGGTACCAGGACCAGGGCCAGATCATCCCGGACAATCGCTTCATGATCCAGGAGTCTGGCGCCCTGGTCATTTACCCCACCCAAACCGGGGACATGGGTGTCTATACCTGCAATGTGACGTCCATCGCCGGCAATGACGTGGGCATCGCTACCCTGTCTGTCCTCCGTAAGTCTGAGTAGCACTAACGCACTTTTGATTTATTGCACCTCTGATAAAAGAGACATAGTTTCACTCAACACATGTTTGACTACAGCACTGCTGTCCTGGATGTCTTGCATAAATTTCAGTGAGACTAACGCACCTTTGAGAGTGCGTTAGGAAGAGGGATCCTCCTGTTGCACCTCCGACAAATAAAACATATAATCAGCACTGATAGTGTAGACACAGCTTCAATCAAACTGGTTTTGAGTACTGCTAACCTTTTTGACTTGCATAAGTTGCAATAACACTAACGCACTATTGAGAGTGCATTAGGAAGGAGGATCCTTCTGTTGCACCTCCGACAAATAAAACATATAATCAGTAGTGATGAAATAGAAGCAGCTTCAATCAAAATGGTTTTGAGTACTGCTAATCTTTTTGACTTGCCAAAGTAGCAATAACACTAACGCACCATTGAGAGTGCGTTAGGAAAGAGGAACCTCCCATTGCACATCTGACTAATGTGAGATATAAGAAGCACTCCTAAAGGAGAAACAGCTTTATTCAACACGTTTTGAGTACAAGTCTGCTTACTCTGTCTTCCGTTAGTTTCAGTTACACTAACGCACTGTTGAGAGTGCGTTAGAAAGAAGAATCCTCCTTTTGCACCTCAAGGTAATCCAACAATGTTACTATCTCTCATCAAGGGAACCACAATCAATGCACAGATTTAAGTGAGACACCTAGATTCTAACAGCAAGATTATATCTCCCTGCATTTAATGATCGAATGATACCATACTAGTAATTGATACAGTTATGCGATTCGACAAGACAATTTATTGATAGTTTTGATTGCATACATGAAAAGTTATTACCATGTACTTTCTTTTTATTACATGCCAAATTTGTATTGCTATATGTCAAGCACAGTTTGAGTTTACTGATACAAAACAACTTCTAGACTTAAGCTCCAAAATTGTCAGATTGTAAACTACATGGATTATAATGTTCTTACACTTCATAACATAATGTTCATTGATATTCATGTCAAGCTTCATTTAACAAAATTAATGCACCAAAGCCTACATTTCTATAAAACAAACTTTTGCAATTGTACTTCTGCCTCCTACATGTAAATGTCATGTAGAATGTATTTATAACCTTAACTGCATTAGTGGAAGAGGTTATTTGGTTATAATTGGTTAGATTAATGCCATTAAATATCACTTGTTATCACACTTCATGAGCACAGCATCTTGATACACAGAGGCCAGAACACAGGTTGTGCAATGGTATAATTATGAGCATGGGGTGATACTTACATCGCACTCTCTAATGGTCATTTTGGTTCACAGAGGCCCCGTACCCGCCCATGAACGTGGTGGCCGATAAGAGTCTGGACCAAGCAAGGACAATCCTGGTCAGCTGGATTGCTCCATTCGATGGCAACTCACCTCTCATCAGATACACCCTGGAACAGAAAGAAGATGGTAAGGACATGGAATCAGTTTTCTCTATCTTTACTGTCTTCCTTTTCTGACTCTTGCTTCCTTTCTGTTTGTTTCTCTTGTTTTCTCCTATCTTTTTCTCTTTCTTTCAATCATTCTCTCTATCTCATTCTTTTAATCTCTATCTGCCTATCGCTCTATCTCTATCACTCTCTCACAATCTAAGTGTCTCTCTTCATCTCTCTCTCTCACTACATATATCTTCTGTTCATAACATCCATTTTCTTGCCTATTCTTCTCAGAGCCATCATTCATTGAGGTAGAATCCACAGTAATCACAGCTTGTTGTGACCTCCTCCCTCTCCCATCTCTCTTTCCCTCCCATTTCTCTCTCCTTCTCTCTCTACCTCTCTTTCCCTCTCTTTCCCTCTCTTTCCCACTTTCTCCCCCTCTCTCACTCTCTCTCCCTCTCTCCCTCTCTCCTGCTCTCTCCTCTCTCTTTCTCTCTCTTTCTCTCTCTTTCTCTCTCTTTCTCTCTCTTTCTCTCTCTTTCTCTCTCTTTCTCTCTCCCTCTCTCTCCCTCTCTCTCCCTCTTTCTCCCTCTTTCTCCCCCTCTCTCTCCCTCTCTCTCCCTCTCTCTCCCTCTCTCTCCCTCTCTCTCCTTCTCCCTCTCCTTCTCTCCCCCTCTCCTTCTCTCCCCCTCTCCTTCTCTCCCCCTCTCTCTCTTTCTCACTTTCTACATGAACTTTAACCATTGTTTTCCCATTCATTCTCCATCCCAGAGTCAGCGTTTGTTGAGGTGGAGGCCACAATAGACCCTCAGCTGACTCAGTTTGCAGTGACGGGAGTCAAGCCATCCAGGAAGTACCAGTATCGCCTCACGGCCCAGAATGCAATAGGCAGCAGCCCTGCCAGCGAACCCAGCAACATCGTCCATCTGCCTGAAGAGCGTGAGTTAAGAGTTCATATCAGAAAATTGTCGTTTTTTGTTTTTCAGATATTGAATACAGGCACTTTTCCATTGTCAATGTTAAAATACAATGTTCCAAGCAATTATATTGTCTGTTATTTGATCGTTTAATTATCTTAGAAGGGAATATTGCTATCATTTTTTTTTCTTTTGATTGCACTTTGTGAGTATAAAACAACATATTTTTTTGGTGACGTACCAGGGTACATGGTAATTGTTATGTTATATATTTTCATTAAATTGGTTTCCAAACTATTTCTTTGTGAGCATGTTATATGGATGTGATGTCATGATTTTCCTGTCCTCTCTTTCCTTCCTCAGCTCCTGATGTAGCGCCACAGTCTGTGCGGGCCAGTGCCACCTCAATCTCAAGCATCAGGGTGGAATTTGCAGTAAGAAACGCTTGCATCTCGTCCATATGCAGCCCTAAAACTATGACATTGGATCACCTAGGGTGGTTTTCTGCAAAAAGAACTTACAGTTTTATTTGAGCTTTGAATTTAGCCCCCTGTGATCCATAATTGTGAAGAGCTGAATGCCCCAGTTTTGGACTAAGCCAGTGTTCAGAGTGCCAATGGATTAAGCTAAGACAGTTTTTGACCTTAAGTTCGTTCAGTATACCACCCCAGCTATCTAGCAAGGTGTTTAATGACAGCTATCATTTTGTTACTTTTCTGTTTTTCATTAGTGATTTTCAAGAAAACATCTTGAATTGGAGTGATCAACTTTCTCATTTTCATTCTTTGATCTTTGATATCTGAGCTAATATCGCCAGCTTTAAAAGCTTTCAATTCTTTAATTCTTTTGGACAAAGTAAAAAATCTGCTGGTACACACTGCATACTCCATCAATTCAAATTCAAATTCAAATTCAAATTTTATTTTCCATACAAACATTTAATAATAAATGTGAAACAAGGAAAAAGTGAGAGAAATAGGAATATGAATAAACATAATCATAAATCATGGCCAAGTAATAGATTCCCTTTATTCTGACTTAAACTGTCCCTCATTATTGGTTGCAGGAGCCCCCCTATGATAGTTGGAATGGAGCACTCCAGGGCTATATCTTACAGTGGCGGATCGACGGCTTCAACACAGCTTATGACAGCCAAAACATCACCAGCTATCGGACCACGTCCTATGAGATCACCTCGCTGATCACCTGGACTGTTTATGAGATCAGGGTGGCTGCCTACAATGGTGCTGGTGTAGGCACGTTCAGTAACACCATCGAAGTCAGGACGCATGAAGGAGGTAAGGCATGCAGGGGATTTCTACTTTATGTTCAGTAATGAGCCAGTTCGAAGTTACACCATGGCCGGACAATCCACTGAGTCAAATACCGCTAGACTGCAGACTGGAATTTGTTCATGAAGCAGGTGCAAGAACAGATAGAGTAGAGAGGGTGAGAGTAGAGTATTCTTTTGGAGAAGTACGCTCACCTTAAATTCTTCTGTTATTGATTTCAGTTACTAGTGACTAGGTTTGTGACTTGATATTGGATAAGTGTTCTGTCATTTTCTCTTGTTTTTTTTAAATTCAGTGCTCATGGAGTGACTAGATTTATGACGTGATATTTGAGAAGTACTCTGTCACTTTGAGTTGTGTGATGTTTTTATTTCAGTTCCCACGGAGCCTCCCAGTGATGTTGTGGTCACGGTGGCCAGCTCCACCTCCTTCACATATCAGTTCCGAGCTCCCAGCATCTACGCCATCCATGGAATCAACCAGGGATATAAGGTCAGTGGAAAAGTTTCTTTTTTTATGCCTCAAGAACTGTTAGTACAAGCGAGTCTGGAATCTTCAGTCATAGATAATCAAACTCTATGAATTTGGATTTTTTTATGTATGTATATGTTTATGTTTATGTTTATGTTTATGTTTATGTTTATGGATATGGATATGGATATGGATATGGATATGGATATGATCTTATGATCTTTTGAAATTTCTGTTTTGTGATGTCAAGTCAGAGTCAAGTCTTCCATCAATTGCCCTTTCCTGTTTTCGATGGACAAATCATTTTTTCTCATAGAGGTTTGTGTGTAAGGATGTGTTTCAAATGACGTATCAAATGCATAGGTAAGCTGATGCATATCTTTTTGAGAAAGTGAATGTTTAAAAAAAAATGGTAGACAACATCTGGGAGACTACCTGGCACATGACGTCTCATAATCAAAACAAAAAGATTATAACTTTCTTATCCTTTGACGGATTTTCATCAAATCTTTTTATCAAACCTTCACTGATATGTTTCTGTCATGTTTCTGCTCTTATTGAAACCAACATTATTTTAGGGCAGACAATCCCTTTAATACCTCAATCCTTCTTTATGTCCCTGTAGCTGTTTGCCTGGGAGCAGGGAGACGAAGCCAACGCCCAGGTGGCGCTGGTATCCCCTGACTCCACCCTAGATGTACTGGTAGGATCCATCGACACCCTCAAGAAGTTCACCACCTACCAGACCTCGGTGCTCTGCTATACCAACGCAGGGGATGGCGTCCCCAGCACTCCTACCTCTCATACTACACTGGAAGATGGTGAGGCAATCAACAGATCCTCTCGAGAAAAGTTTTTCTTCTGCTTATTTACCATCATATTTATCAATATTGAATTGATTTGTATGATATTTTTAGTGGTAGTATACACAGTATTTATTCAGGACAGTCCACAATGCTATTCCGAAATATTATTAGATACATTATTGTTACTTTCAATAACAATGGCATCGTTAAAACAAGATTACATGCATAAACGATACATATCCATATACCTACGCACTATAATTATAGCATAATAATAATAAGTATCGTGACTATTGTTTGTTTTAATACTATTGTTACTATATTTATCAGGATCTATCTATTAGTCACAAGAATGTAAAGGAGGGGATCATGCATAAAAATGCATTTAATCTTGTTACCTTGAGAATGAAATGTCTAATATGTGCAATAGCTTTTGAAGTGAACTGCAGATATGACAGTCACATAAATAAACAAGTGCAATCATTTTACAGATAAAGCATCTATCCTTACTACAGGGTGTGCGGTTGAAAATTGATCAAAGTCTCAAGCATATTACAGACTTTTTTCTTCATGAGTGAATTTCATTGAGATTTAATTGTGGTATGTGATGTCATATGTGATTGTTCCCTTGCTGCCTCTAGTTCCTGGCCCTGTCAGCAGCATGCGTCTCGTGAATGTCTATGATACCTCACTGGAAGTAGCTTGGGAACAACCTCTGGAGATCAATGGCGCCCTCACAGGTAAGATAAGGGGAGGGAGGGGGTGATGAGGAAGGGAGGGAGAGAGGAAGGATAGCATGCTGGGGAGGGGGGGGGAGGAAACAAGGAGGGGGTAGTAAGTGAAGGATGATACAGGAAGATGGGGAGGGAAAAGAGATGCAAAATGGAAATTAGGGAGTTTGATGTGAAGATTGAGAAGAGGAGCTATAGAGTGGGAAGGAGTGGAGTGGGAGAGATAGGAGTGGGAAGGAGAGGGGAAGAAGGAGACAGAGGAGGAGAAGAGGAAAGGAGGAGGAGTGGGAGGGAGGAAGATAAGGGGAGGAGAGGGCATGAAGGAGAATGGGGAGGAGAGGGAAAGATGAGACGAAAAGAGAGGGAAGCAAGTGGAGAGGAGAGGGGGGGGAGGAGAAGTACTGGAGAAGGAAAAGAAGGAGGAGTAGAAGAAAAGGAGGCACAACTTGAGTTTGTGAGTTTGTGAGATGAAGCGGTTTTTGACTTCCATCCCTGCCTGTGCCCATCTGCCAGGTTATGTTATCAGCTGGGAGGAGCACAACAAGACGTCCACCGTGAACCGAGCAGAGCGGACGTCCAGCCAGACAGACTACACTATCACTGGTCTCACGGCCCAGACCACCTACCTCATCCAGGTCTGGGCTAAGACTGCAGTAGGACCAGGACCAAAGACTGCTTCCATCGTTAGCTCTGGAGTCCCACCAGGTAGGATCACAAGCACTGTCTTGATCATTGCTCTAACCCTAACCCTAACGCTAGGCCTAAGGTTAGACTGACCAAAGATCACTTCTGTGATTATTTTCGCCCATGCCATTAGGCGCAGTGAGAAAGGAAAAAGTTTCCTCTGACTTCGTCCCTGATTACTTAGAGAAATTCATGTGCAGATTGAAAATTTGTTGATCTGTCTCATTAAGACGTTCATATTGAATGTGGACATTAAGATTAAAAATTCTTTCTTATTTGGAAAAAAAGTTTAGATTGCATGCTTCCTTAACAGAACTAAAATGTCCATTTGACTATCATTAGAAATCAGAAATTGAATGTGGACTGTAAGGTCAAAAAAATTAAGGTGAAGAAATTCCTTCTTACTTAGAAAAAATTTGGCAACTTTTAACAGAACTCAATACGCCAATAGCGTCACCTTGAAGACAAAACCCATGTTAAAGTCAAACTTTACTTCATATTCCCCCCTTTCACAGAGCGCCCTCAGCCACCCACCAACCTAGCTATTCCTGAGGCAACCATCCAATCACGATCCATCCAGCTCCACTTCACCCCGGGCTTCGACGGGGATGCAGGCATCACTCTGTGGACGGTGGAGGCCCTCGTTGGCCAATCAGAGACATGGGAGCCGATCTTTGAGTACTCTGACCCGGACGCTCGTTGGTTTGAGGTCACAGGGCTGACTCCCTTCACACACTACCGGCTCAGGACGATTGCCTCCAATGTGGCTGGGTCCAGCAACGCCAGTGAACCCTCGGGCCTCATTCTCACCAAGCAAGATGGTGAGTTAGGCTGTGTTCACACGATGACAGTTTATATGGAGTAATGTTATAGTTTCCTATGTGTTCGATGTCAATTTATTCTCGACAAGATTACACTTTCATCTCATCCATGTATACAATGAAATATGGATCTGCAATTCATCAAAATTTGTTTTATGACAGGGCCCTGGTCTGTATAAAGGAATGCAACTTCTATTTCTTATATATTGAATTTCATTTTAAGATATTTTACATTTTACATTTGTAATTGCCTCCTTTCCACTTTCCCCCTCCCTACTTTTGACATTTTGTATCCCCTTTACCATTCTCCACAGTCCCAACGATTGTGCCTAGTGATGTGCGTGTGAGAGCCTACAACTCAACGGCCTTGCGGGTCACATGGGTGGTAAGAATATACTCTTCTTTATCCCTCTGCCATAAAATTACCAGTCTTTATGTTATTCATCCATACTTCACAAAGGAGACATAATACCTCATATTTCAGATAAAAAGAGGACCAGAAACACCAATGCACAATTTCAAAGAGATCCATTACTCAATGTGCTGATATCAGGTATGCAGGTTGGGGCCTGGAGGCATACTAGAAGAGATATTGATTCCACCTGGGAAAGTTATAATAAAAGAAAGTCATTTTAGCTTAGCTTTGATTATATAATATCAAAACTGATATTTATAGTCCACCTCATATATGTAAATATACACCTCATAAATACAGTCTCTGTGCACATTTGGACAGAAATTTAAATTCCTTCCCTCTGTAACCTTTTACCTTTAAATTCTATCATCAAAGCAGTATTCAATTCACCATACCACATATAAGGAAAAGTTGTTCCAAGATGCACCATGCAGCTGAAATTGGATTTTGTTTGCATTCATTATATCTGCTTCTGGTCTCGTGCACTAATGTATGAGACCGGAAGAGGACATGATTGCCAAAGAAAATCCAGATGTCTTTGCGCAGTATGTTATGGGACCACTTTCCCCTATGTATGGTTTGGAGAATTCGACAAGCACTATATTGTGTCTCACTTCCCCTGAACCGATGATGAGGAAATGATATACAAGGTCAAGGGTCAGGTAGAGATAATAGGAGAGGGATGACATTGTGTCTCACTCCCCCTGAACCGATGATGAGGAAATAATATGCAAGGTCAAGGGTTAGGTAGAGATAATAGGGAAGGGATGACATTGTGTCTTACTTCCCTTGAACCGATGATGAGGAAATAATATTCAAGGTCAAGGGTCAGGTAGAGATAATAGGAAAGGGATGACATTGTGTCTCACTTCCCCTGAATGAATATTGATGTTGTGCCTGCAGCCCCTGGATGACTCTGAGTGGAACGGTCAGCCTGGAGGCTACCTCATCTACTGGAGACCTAGCGGCTCCCCGGAAACAGAGATGACCTTTAACCTCACCAGTCCCTATGACAACGACTACATCATCGGTGGGCTGGAGGAGTGGCTGTCCTACGACGTCAGGATTGTGGTCTACAACGAGGAGTTCGTCGGACCCAGCTCCGCAGTGGTGGAAGGATGGACAAACGCAGCTGGTACGTACAGACAGTGGCGCTGTCTTCAGAGTGAACCCTATTGACCTGAAAGAAGTATCTTGGCCCTGTTACATAAAACTTAACATAAGTGGTAACTCAGCCATCAGTGGTAACTACCATTGAGAAATTGCTCGACAGCCAATCAAATTGAATGTTTCCATAGAAGTTGCCCTTCGTAGCCAAGTCACCATTAATGGTAACTTTTATGCAACAGGGCCCTGTCCTGTACTCTTCTTTGTATTTGTCTTAGACAATTTACTCAATGAGCAGTTATTCTTAAAGAGTTTCCCTGGTGAAAGGAACCTCAAACATGTAAACTAAGAATCATGTATCAACCACGAGTCCTCAGGAGCTGCTTTTCAAAGGAACTCTGGGGTGGTATTACAGAAGTTATCCTAAGTTTTCTCCTAAGTTTTCTCCTAAGTCCCCGAGTTAGGAGGTGCTTAAGAGAGCAAGAAATTGGTATTACAGAACATCCTCTTAGGACTCTCTTAATTCAAATTAGGGAGGGTTTGGCCCCACCCAGTGCGCATTTATTGGCCAATGAAGGAAAGTGTTTCATTTATGAACAGCCAATCACAATCACAGCATCTCATCGGACCCTCCCCCTAGGATTGATCCTAACTTTGTGGTCGCGCAACTATGTGCGCGCACATCAATCATGTACGCGCGCTTGCGCAAATAAATGCTGCTCATTTTTATTGCGTGTGTTATGAATGGCTAAGACAGGGGGAGGCTCTCCTAAGTTTTCTCCTAAGTTTTCTCCTAAATTCTCTCTTACGCGCATTCTGGAATACCAATCCTCCTAACTTTATGATTTGCATAAATTTGCATAAAGATAGGAGAAAACTTAGGAGAAATTTTAGGAGCGGAGTTAGGAGATCGTTCTGGAATACCACTTAGGAGAATCCTAGACTTAGGATAAGATTTCTCCTAAGTTATCGTTCTGTAATACCACCCCAGGTCCAACGTGGCCATCTTTGTATACTAAGACATTCATAACATTCTTATTAATTGTTCAATTTTTCTCAAACCTTTGTTGCTCAGCTTGTCAGATTTGTCTGCTTCTTTGAGGACAACTTATTTAAAGACTGGAATACCTCTTTAAGTCTCATTGGAGCAGTCTTTAAATTCACTCTGCTTTTCTTTTTTGTGACAGTGCCCTCTGCTGGCCCGGCCAACATCCAGGCTGTGGCCATCTCCTACTCAACCATCCTGGTCACATGGGGTGATGTCCCACCAGCAGACCAGAACGGAGAGATTCTGGGATTCAAGGTATGAGACTAACTGAAAAGTTTCCTTGTTTGACCAACTCTCCATATTGCATTTTGGAGAAAGTTATCGCGTAAGGCACTGCGTAGCAACATCCGGATTTGTTTTGCAGTCACGTCTGCTTTCAGTCTCATAAACTTGTACACTAGATCGGAAGTAGACATGACTGCAAACAAACTCTGAATGTGACTTTTCCTTATATTCGGTAGGGATATTTCTTGCCCCTTGACAAGTTTTCGATGGTGAAAGGAACATCAATTGTTCTTTTTGCAAATAGTGCTGTTTTTTTAGAGAAATATTTGTGGTTTACATACTTATTTCAAATATGTAGATAAAGTAGCCAAGTTTGTGTGGAATTGGCAGGCATATTCACATGTAGGCAAACACGAATCTTAAGACTTCGGTGAGCAATACAAATTTTGTGGTCATTTTGATTTGAGCTTGTTAAAAGTTTACTAAAGCATGTCGATTCATGAAAAAGATATAGCTGTCAGAGAAGTGAAAATCCTTATCAGAACTTGTAATTCTCAGCTCTCAGCATGATACCTCACCAAATGTACAAAATCATATCTTACATCAAAGTTCTTGCACTTGTAAATTTGTATGTTTGTAAGTGATGCAAATAAATGAAACAAAATGAAATGAAATGATCACTTTGGATGTCATGGAGAAATACACCCCTTTTGGTTTTTTATTTTGCTGCAGGTGATATACCGAGAGACTGGGAACAGCATGGTGTATGTGGATGTACCGAGTAACGACACGCGTGACTACATGCTGATGGGTCTCAAGGGGTACACCGTCTACACCGTCACGGTCCTTGCTTACACCGTGGTAGGGGATGGAGCCATTGGCAATGAGGTGCCCATCAGGACAGAGACTGGAAGTAAGTGGAAGGGAGGAGGAGAAGGAAGATAATGATGATGATGGTGATGATGATGATGATGATGATGATGATACAAGATATATTTTATTCAGTCAAAATCATAGAAATTTGCTTTCCACCAGCACAATAACACAACAATATATAGCGATACTATCGACACATATAAACAACAAACAATGAACAATGAGTTGGAAAAACATATCTAAACATGGTTGTAATTCGTCTGTGTAATTATGTACTATATGTGACATAATAATTAAAGACTGCAAAATCATTAACTGCAGAATAGGGTTCATATTATTAGTTTCCGCAATGTCCATTGTGCGTCAGGTATGTCAACCTACCAGGTCTTTTCTGCTAGAGGCAGCATGCATTAGTAATGACAGTATGATGCCAGATACAAGTGAATTGATGGGTCTTATGCACAGTAGTCATTATTAGGTTCTAAATTGATTATCTGATACACATAAATGATCAGGTCCAAATAAAAAATCTCATCAAATATTTCAAGGATTATTACAAGAATAATAATTGAAAACATGTCACAAAGAGCTGCCTCTATTTAAATTGACATCCTTTGATGTTGTGTGAATTTCAGCTTGATTGTAGCTTATACATAATTTTTTTTATGGAGTTTTTTTTTACAACACCTAGAATTGATGTGCTATGTGAGCATTTTGTAACCAGTAGTGTAAACAAATCCAATATAGGTGCATTAGATCTGGCACAGGAATTGTTGAAACTTATCTCAATCTCTGTCTTGTCTTCCAGCTCCGAGTGCTCCCATTGGTCTGAGGTTCCCCACGGTGCATTCCACATCGGTCATCATCACCTGGAACCCACCCTTGGAGCCAAACGGACCCAACCTCAGATACAACGTAAGCACTCATTAATTCTAATTATTCAATCTTAATCAATTAATTCAGTCATTCATTAATCTCCATTCATTAATTTAATCTCTACGCCAAATGCAAGCAACACAAAAAATCTTTCACAATTAATTTCAGTGTGGTTCCTTCCATCTGCCCGAGATGATATTTGTAATGATAATGATGGTGATGATGATGATGGTGATGATGATGGTGATGTCGATGGTGATTATGATGGTGATGATGATGGTGATGGTGATGGTGATGGTGATTGTGATGGCGATTATGGTAATGATGGTGATCGTAATGATGGTGATATTTGTAATGGTGATGATGGTGATAAGAATAATTCTGATTATGATGAAACCTCTTCTCCAACTCCTCAAGGTCGGTCATCGTCTGGAGAGCGCACCTTCATCGTCACTGGTGGTCGCTGATGCCGGGGCAAACCTGGAGTATAGCGTGACAGGCCTACAGCCCCAGCAGACCTACCACTTTGAGGTGACAGCGAGGACCAGCATGGGGAATGGAGATGTAGCTACAGCTCTGGTCATCACTACCACCAATAGAAGTAAGATTTATGTGGGACTGGGTTAGACTGGGTGCGGATGGAGAGAGAGGGGGGAGAGAGGGAGAGAAGGAGAGAAGGGGGGGGGAGGAGTAAAGAAAGAAGATAGAAAGCAACAGGAAGAAAGTGACACAGGGAGAAAAAGAGAAGTGGTGTTTGTTTGTGTGTTTGTGTGTGTGTGTGTGTGTGGGGGGGGGGGGGGGGGGGGTTGTGGGGGTGTTAAAGACAAAATGCAAAGTTAATAGAAGGTTATATATGGTACCCAAAACCAGAGCCAAAAGTGTTACAATTGACAGTTTTACTCAGGGGAAGTGTAAATGGCCTGAACTTTGACACTTAGAATGGACTGTACATGAGAGATCATCTTAGTACTAACATGAAACAAATATCTGTCACATTACAGCAAGTCCTAGTGCGCCCTCTCAGCCCAGCGTGGACCACATAGAGAGTCGGCAGGTGCGTCTATCCTGGACCCCAGGGACTGATGGGAACTCCCCGTTCCGCTACTACACCATCGACGTCAAGACTCAGGGTGGGGCGTGGGAGGAGCATAGCGCTTACGTTGACCCCACTCTGGTGTCATATACAGTCAATGGGTGAGGGAGTTGGCATATGTGACTCTTTTTTACATTTTAATACATTCCTTATCGTTTTGTGACATGATTTTACAGTATGTTACACTCTTTCACATTTTATTACATTCCTTTACATTACATTACACTTTTTCTTACTTTCTTTTACATTCCTTTATATTATCTTACATTCAGTTGCATTCTTTTACACTCTTTTCTGAATGCTTATTTCTTTGCACCTTTTCAGACTGGAGCCTTTTACATCGTACTCTTTCCGTCTGAAGGTGTATAACGACATTGGAGCCAGTCCTAACAGTCTTGCATCAGACCTCGTCACTACAGACCAAGATAGTAAGTCACAAGGAACCCAATGGTTCTATTCCATTCCTTTGATATGTTTTCTTTTCATAATTTAGACATTCTGATGACAGTTATTTTGAGTTATGCTTTTCTAGATGTGTGACAGCAAATGAATTTCATTCACATAATATTAAAACATGTAACATTAAGCATGAAAGGTTTACTGATATCATGTTTTTGCTTGAAGTTTTGAGTTTCAATATTTCTTCTTCAAAATAATTTCAGTCCCTGACGGTGCACCAACCATCACTGGAGCCACCCCCATCACAGTCACGTCCCTCCTAGTGACGTGGCAGCCACCCCCGGTCAGCCAATCGAACGGTCCACTCACAGGCTTCAGGATCCAATTCAGACAGTTACCTGGCAGCAGCTTCATGGAAGAGACCATTCCTCAGCCGGGGGTGACCGAGTATGAGCTACTCAATTTGGTTAAATTTCAGAACTACGAAGTGAAGATGGCCGCTCTGAACAGTAAAGGCCTTGGACCGTACAGCAGCCCAGTCTTTGTGTACATAGGAGAAGCAGGTAAGGACAACCTGAAAGATTTTTAATTTCAAAGATATATATTTTTGTGTAATGGTTACCTTTCCACTTTGTTAGAATAAAGCAACTCAGCCACTCAGCAAAAACTCATAAGATAGGCAGTAGGTCTGATTGTCACATGTAACTTTCCTTTGTACAAGACAAGTAGTCTGCAGATTTTCCCTGTAATATGTTAGGTACAGGTGCCATTGCTCTAACAGATTTGTATGTTATTGTAACTTTTTATGTAAAATAATATGCAAAGGAAGAGAAAGTTTCCCAAAATTGTGATGTCAGAATTGTTTTCATAAGGCACAAATATAACCTCACTAACTTGTATTCACATGCCAGTTGTATTGTATAACATATCAGGCTTTGATTGTACTACATGCAATTGCAAGCAGTAAGGAAAGACATATCATACTTAGTGTCTTTATATTCTGTTATGTGGGCCCTGTTGCATAAAACTTACCATTGATGGTAACTCTGCTACCAACGCAACCTCTATGGAAAACTTGAATTTGATTGGCTGTCAAGCGATATAATACCATGGAAGTTACCAATAATGACAGTTAGCCTAAATGTTGTGTGTCTTATTTGCTTGTTTAGTTCCTTCTGAGCCGCCATCAGGCATCATCATTGAGCCCACGGGGTCAACAGCCTTCCAGATCTCATGGACACCTCCTTCTGAAGAGTCTCAGAATGGGGGTCTACAAGGGTACAAGGTAAGCCCATGCCCTGCCCAACCGCCCCCCCCCCCACTGCCCCCACCACGCCAAATACAAACACATCCCTCCTCACTTCAGACCGGACCGAGACCGACAATGTGCCAAAAATATTTCCAGTGCTTGGATTGGATTGGAAACTGGAAAACTAGAAAATAGAAAGAAACTACAGGAAGCCGTTATATTTCTTCATCTGTCACAAAACATTGTGACATTGTGACATTGCATTTCAAAGTTTGCGATTTATTTCATGCCAAAAGTAAAAAGCATACCAAAGATTACATCTGTCTGTTTTGCCTATGACTCTGGATGTTTGTGTCCTAACACCAATATGCACAAGCTACAATATCGCCAAAGCTTTCAGCAAGCTCACAAATTAAAAGCAGTTCTGCAAACAAATCAAATTTTGTTTCATAGAAATAAGCCCAAACTCGCTTAAATGTAGCAAGAAATAGAAAAAAAAGGAAATCATTATACTTTTTGAATTCTGATAGTGTTTGACAATAAAAAGCCCAAATTTGCAGGACCCACAATGCATCATGAGATGTTAAGTTTCCTGATGCATTGCGAGCTTCATTATATGATTTGCTTGCGGAACTGCTCAAAATCATCCCCATATTGAACTCCTAATCATGTATGCTGCCCTCTGTGTTATCTCTCCATACAGGTTGTGTACTGGGAGCAGACTAACCGGCAAGCCCGGTCAACCGAGGTTGAGGCCTTAGAAGGTCAGCAGACCAGGACCTATCCTCCGTCCACCACCGTGGCCATGCTAGAAGGCCTGGACTGCTTCAGTGAGTACGGTATCTCAGTCAGGGGCTTCAACGCTGCTGGTGACGGCCCTGGATCAGCACCGATCTACAGCACAACGGAGGAAGATGGTGGGTTTTCACTTCTTTTAGTTTCTTTGATATTCATCTACTATTTTCTTAAACATTTATTCATTCATGTATCTAATAATCTACATACTTATTTATGTATCCAATCTTCTTTTAACAGTGTAGCTCAATGAACTGATATGTGTTTATAGAGACTACTCAAGGAATATGAAAAGTGAAAATTTTCCTGTGACATACCTTTTTGGGAAAACATGTATTTTTATATGGACATATAGGTGGCTACTATGACTTATTTTATACTTTAACATGTCTGTGTTCGTAATGGTTGACAGGATTAGCCTAAGACTGAGGTCCTCAACAGCAGCCCCAACTTTTAAATTGAACATTCAGTGGTTTGTTCAATGGTTCCTGTTTGTTTCATTCATTTGGGTGAAACTGAGGCCTAGAATGATTGAGTATTCATGTAGACCAGGGTATCCCCTTACTTGGTATTCCTCTTTGTCCAAAGTTGTGTTGGGTATCTATGGATGATGATGAAGGGTTAAGTCATTGATGTCGGTCTCTGTCCTTTTCTCGTGATCAGTGCCTAGCTCGGTGGAGTACCTGCGCTTCAGCCAGGTGCGCATGTCGTCCCTCAATGTCTCCTGGGGTGCACCCCCCTCCCCATGTGGTGTGATCACCCAGTATAGACTCTTCTACCAGCCCCATGAGCCAATAAACGGTAAGCATATTTGTCTTACGTTTATAACCGAACATGAATTTGGCATATGAAGGTCTTTATGCCATGTATTGAATTGTTATTCTTCATGACATTTGAATTTGAATGTTCCAGAAAAAACAAACCAATTGACGAAAAAAATATTTTTGTTATTCAAGTTCTTCACTGCATTATGATATGTTGTGCTGAAAAGAAATTATGAGATTTAAGATTTTGAGGTGAACAAATTTCCCCCAATTGTTGCCAAATGGGGGAATTGAATGAAATGGTGTTGCATAGTTTATATGATTAAAACTATGTTTATTGAACATGTTGATGTTAGAAATAACCTGACAAATAATCATGATTTAAAGATTGTCCGTCCCTTTTGCAAGCTTAAAATTTGAAATCGCCCATCACGATCGTAAATTGAAGAAAGTGTGGTTCAAGACCATTTCTAAGAATATAGCATGTTGAAGCTTTCTGTATATGTAAAAAATTTCAAACCGACTTTTTTCGTACTACGAAAAAAGTATTAGTCTTTGTTACAGTATCTATGTGGTTATTATGCGTGTGTGAAATCCTAATTTTATGAGTAACTACCAAACTTTGGAGATGATTCCTTCCACAGAACAATTTTTTCATAATGCGTTTTATAATTAAATAAACAGATTAATCAATAAAGCAGATATTTCAACACAAACTGCTAAGAGCCTGAGGTGAAGACTATAAATCAGACGTTGTTTACGTGCATTATTTGAATTTTACACTACGTATTAGTTTCAAATTGTGAATATAGAGCTTGCTAACACTTCTCTATATGTTTTGCCAATGTTTCGATGGTTTTGTGGTGATCTGAAAAAGGGACTGGCTGTCTTTAATGGTGTTTGATGTATGATGTTATCATAGTTCATAACAAGTGATAATAATAAATGATGATTTTTTGATAATGATACTCAATTGTCTCAGGGGAGAGAACCTCTGTGATGGTGACTCTACCCAGTGATCAGCTAACCTACACAGCCAAACGGCTCGGAGAAAGAGTGCAGTATTTGTTCCAGGTCAGGGCCGAGACCGCTACATACGCTGGACCAGAAACAGGCCTGAATATTACCACTGGCCCACAGACAGGTACGTAGGTCAAAGGTCAGATTGACGTATTGCCTTGCTCCTATCTGAATAAGAGTTGATGAAGATTAATGGTCTGTTTATATAATGGATAGAGAGGCAGACATACAGAAACACAGATAGAAAAAAAGGAAAATAAAAGAGAGAGAGAGAGAGAGTTTATTTCTGTATATATGTGTCTGCTTGGCTATTTATCTGAAAGAGATATAGAGACAGATTAATGTATATTAGTGCAGACATATTTGTATAGTAGATAGCATAGCATAACACATATCATTGCACAAACATTATTATGAGCAAGACAAAGGCAAAGAGAAAGGCCCAAAGCAATCTGGTAGGATTCAGACATGTGGATCCATGAAATGCTTCGAGCTCAGAGAAGAATGTTCAAAATGAAATTTGCGTTATGCAAGTAAATGTGAGATCAATAGATATAAAAAAAAAAACATAACATAGCATAACATGAGAGAGTCCCCATGCACTTGTTTTACTGTTGTGACTGCATGTGGCTACATGCATTATTTCTGACTGTTATGTAATCTCTTCCCCCTGTAGGAGGTCCTGAGCAACCCAGGACCATCCAGATTTCTCCTGAGGTAGACCACGCCCGTATCACCTGGGAAGCTCCCGTCTACCCTGGTGATGCACCACTCTCAGGATACCTCATACAGTATCATGTGAAAGGTAGGATCTCTTCCTCTTCCTTCGCCCTCACTCCTCTGCCCCCTCCCCCCTCGTAATCTCTCACTATGTGTCTACCCTCTTTCATTTTCTTTCTCCCTCTGTTACCCCACTTTTTCTGGCTCTTCCTTTTTGACCCATCTCTCACTCTGTCTCTCCCTTCCCTCTCTGTCTGTCTGTCTGTCTCTCCATCCTCCCTCTCCCGCCTCTCCCTCTCTCTTTCTTTCTTACTCTCTTACTCTCTTTCTCTCTTTCTCTCTTTCTCTCTCTCTCTCTCTCTCTCTATCCCTCTCTGACCAGTAGTAATAATTTGAATGTTTGCAGTTGAAATCCAAGACCACACTAACCCCATTTCCCTTGCTGCCATCTGCTGCCCTCACAGGTGAAGAAGACTGGGATGACATCCCTGACACAATCGGCCCAGAGGAGACCGAGTACAGCATGCCCTACTCCAGCCTGGGCAGTGGCCTGACCTACGTCTTCAGGCTCATGGCTGAGAACGCCATCAGCGTCAGCGAGCCTCTGATGACGGGCGACCTCATCGTACCAGGTAGGTAGCCACGTCCTGCATCAACCGTTTAACCCTTAGCTTGCCACTGGTGGATTATTTCTCCACTTATACATGCAAAGCCCATAGAGTATCAGTTCATCTGGACCACAAAGGGGGAAATGCTTGGCCTGAATTTACACAGGAGGTTTATTTAGACCATGGACTGAACCATCATTTACAACTATGGAGGGTCACTGGTAGACTGATGGTTAGATAGTCTTACTTGCTTCCTTGCTTGTTGAAGATACACTCTTGTTATAAACACCAAATAAAAGTCTTTATTCTCAGAATGGTGCCATCGATAAACAAGAATGAATGTCCATTATTAGTAGAAATGAAAAAAAAGTGTTTGATTTTTTTTTACTTGACTACAAATGCTACTTAATACTTTTAAACCATAGTTTATTCCATGGTTTGGAAAAAACCTATGTGAATTGGGGCCTCCTTGGGGTTTATTTTTATTAATGCAATTATTTTTTTTATGATTTGTTTTAGTTTTTCCTTTTTTATTCATGCATTTTATTTCTCTAATCATGTATTTATTGTTACTTTGTTATAACATAATTTTTTTTGCAGAAAACAAATCATATTGCCGTTTTCATTTGAAATGAAAACTGCGGTAAAGGTTTATTTGTCATTCAGTCCATTCTTGCCACATTACAGATTTTATTCTGGATTCTACTATGGATTATATGACAGATTTTATCATGGATTTTATTGTGAATTTTTTGTAGACATATATTTGTTTTTATTGGATAGTATACTTGATTAAATGGTATGCTTCTAGTAGTGACACAGTTCTGTAAGACAATGTATATCTTCTTCTCTGCGTTGGCAATAGAGTACCAAAGTGGTCTTGTCATGTCCATTCACCCATCGCTTCCTCATCATTTCCCCGTGATGTTATTATGTTAGGGTTTATAAGCACATTTCATGACGAACAAGGACATATTTGCGCCTGAATTATCTTAAGGACATTTCATGCTTAAGGTAATTCAGGCGCAAATATGTCCTTGTTCGTCGTGTGGTCATTCATTCATCCAATATAATTTTGTGATGAGATTCATATGAACCAAATCCATTTCAAATTTGTTCATGAGGCACACTGTTATGCTGTCATTACATTCTTGTTTCTTCCATTCTTCTCATCTTGAGAATCCAGTTGTGTGATTACATTGTAATGTATTGAATGGTGATGCTGAAACTTTTTATTGATTTATCGATATCAGTATTAAATCACATTGATTAAAACGACATTCTTATGTGATGCTCTGAATAATCATTACTCTCTACTTTTAAACTATTCTTCAATTCTGTTGTCACAGTCTGTTTTCATGGTCTAGACAGTCTGGGCCACCTAAAAATCCATTTGGGCACCTGTGCCCATCTTATAAAGAGTTACGATTGATCTTAATCGATCACAAGTCCAGCCCCCTGTCACTCATGTACAGACTTACAATTGATATCAAATGGCAAGATAAGTTGCAGGGCCCAGGATCTCACGTTCAAGTGGATAGCTACCTTAGACAAAAAGTTAAGGGCAAGCATTGGTTGTGATTTGAATATTGTTTGCTGCATATGTAAGTGGTTAATTTTATGGTGGGCGTGAGAGATTTTTCTTGTAAGATATTATTAAGAAGAAAACAGTTTGGCAAAAAGAACTAACTAATGCCAAACTATTGTATTTAATGTAACTATGATTCATTTACTTGCTGATGTCTGTCCGATGTCACTTCTCAAGATGTTTCTGACATATTTATCGTCTATTTGCACACATTCTTGTGATTCTCAGCCCTAGCCACTCTACCAACTCAATTAAGTTCTCTCGAAGCCACAACCAGAGGTATAGAATTACTTATACCACCCCACCTCACCCCTCTCCAATCTACAAACTCACTACTTTATATCAACTTAATCACCTGCCTGCTGTATTGTACATGTACAATTTTGGAGCAGTTTTGTACCGATGTAATGTACACATAGTTAATTCCATGAAATAGTGTACCAGTTTGAGATACTATGGGTGTTCTTTTTACACAAGGAACTCATTCGAGATGAAGGCCTTTTTAGTTTTAAGAGCAGAACTGACCACTATTCGGCTTTTAAATTGGCAACAAAATTTTTATTTGAAACTGGTATATAGCTTTCATTATTTATTTACAAAACATCGATATCATTCAAGTTAGAGAAATAATCATGTCAATTTGGAGAGTAAAAGTAGGATTTCAATCTTTTCAGGACATTACCAGTTTGTAAAATGAGTGATCATTTGACATCAGGATCCCATTGGGGTTAACCCTCTCATTTCCTTTTGTACACAAATGAGTACAAACATGGAATGCTTTTTGATGGCTCAGGACTGGGAAGGTTAAAAGGGAGACTACAGAATCTCAAACTGGCACCCTAATTTATAGAATCACCTACCTGCCTGTAATGTTTGTTGATATATTTGGTAGTTTGTCATGTTTGTATGAGAAGTAGGGATGGTACATTGTATTGCTTGTATGTCGATTAATAAACTGTTTTATCTTGGTTCTTAATCCGTTGTGTACAGGACTCAGTACAGGTACTAGTATGTCCCAGCATTATCTATATATACATTTACCAAATTTACAGGTTAACCTATAATACTGGTATATAATCTGCTTCATTTTATATTCATAGTCTGAGGTGGTATTTTAAAATACTGACTCTGAGAATTTTGTCCCAAGTCTAGGTTTCCTCCTAAATGGTATTCTGCAATCCCCACTTACTTTCCTTGAAATACCCTCCGAAGTTTTTTCCTAATTTTCTTGAAATTTATGTAAATTAGCAAGTTAGGAAATTGGTATTCCAGAGTTTGCCCATGAGAGGATTTAGGAGCATATTTAGGAGAAACACAAATTTTTGAATACTTCCCTGGGCTTACTTGTTTGGTTCATTACATTGGCTAAGTGTATATATCATTCTCATACTATTAAGCACACAAGGTATAGTATGAATAGAAGGCTCACTGACAATGTAGTTTGTCTGCACATAAATACATATGGGGGAGAAATTAACTAAGAAATAACCAAATTCATTTCGTAACAATAATGGTATGCAATATTTTAATTTTTGTTATTCTTTCTCCTTCTCTGTTTTCCATTTTTTTTTACTAGAGGAATGATGACCTCTTACTATTGTTACCCTGTAATATGAAAATTTTTACCCTATACTATCAAATTTTGTCCTTGACTGTATATTTCATGGTAATCTTTTGATTTGCATTGCTCCTCTTTTCATACACACTTACTTATAGAATGTACTTCTTTGTAGCTCTACTATTGATCTATTTGTTTTATATTTATCAAATATATATATAGTGCACATAGCGAGTATAATGGTAGATTTATGATAATCACCACAAATGTAGATACGTCACTATAAACATTGAAATATTACCTTCACTGAGAAAAATATGCTTAGAAGGTTGCACACTAGATTCTATATCTAATGGATTAAAAACTTCACTAAAAACAACCGACACTGTACATCAGTATGTATTGAAGAAGGGGCATGCTTGCTTATGTATTTGTATATACACTTCTGCACACATGAAGTCAATGTTTGTTTCTTTCACCATCAAGTTAGGTAATAGTCCTCTTGTAAAGGGCAGAAGGATCTATTGATTCTAAGTGTGCAAGGTTGTGTTAACAATCTACATATATGTGATTTTTTGCATTCTGCATAGATCATAACATTGAAGTGGTCTCTCTTGATCTTGTGTTAGATTTAATTTTTGTTGCATTTCCATAATTATTTTGATATGAAAACAAATGTGCGAGTTCCCTTTAATATTTGCAAGGTGTGGCTTTCCTGTGATCCTGTTCTAAGACCTTTATTAACAGAACTTTTTTTTAATCAACTTGTAATTGAGATGATCATATGAACCCTAAGGGCCCTGTTGTATGAAAATTACCATTAATGGTAACTTTGCTGCCAATGGCAATTTCTATGGAAAACTTTGAATTTCATTGGCTTTCAAGCAATGTTACCATGGTATTTACCATTGACGGTAGAGTGACCATTATTGGTAAGTTTTATGCAGGGGGGCCTAGGTGTGACATAAAGTGACCTCAATGTTTGTGTCTCTTTCTCATTTTGAACTTTCAATAGATGTCATGGATGTCAGCTTTCAAGGCAGTAGCCTGGATTCAGACTCTGGCACATTTAATTTTGCCCATATTTGAGGCGTTTCCTTTTTCAATTTCAATTTCAAGAAAAGGTTCATTCATGTGACATTTGCCAGCAGTGGCTGAATGACAGTAATTTTCATTTTATACAAATACACTCTAAAAACAATTTCACATCTTAAATAACATACAAAAACAGTTTGATTTAATGTAAGTTTACAACAAGTAAATCAATGGGTTAGATTATTTCAGATACTGGCAAAAATTGGCCCCCTGGAGCCTAAAGAGCATCCTTGTTTAGTCTGTGTGTCGGAGGTTCTACTGCTTTTTGTTATGTGTAGCACTAAACAGGTTGTATATCCTCTTTCAGTCAAATCATAATCCAACATTTAACTGAAATACCATAGCCCAAGTTAAGTTGATGTTTAAATGAATCAGACATGCACATAGATCTGCATGTCAAAAATCATCTGCTTAGCTAAAATCTTGCAGGCACACTGTTTTCTAAAAGCATACTGTGAATCCCCCATACAACATATCAGATAATGTTTTCCCCATAATGCACCACGCAGCGACATTCTGACTGTTTTTTTTTGCTGTCATGTCTATTTTCGGTCTCATGCAGTAGTGCGCTAGATTGTTATTGGACATGACTGCCAATGAAGATTTAATGTGACTGTGTGATGCATCATGGGATGCCTTTTTCTCATATGCGGAATCGAAAATTAAGTGCATACATGCATATGGGAGATATGTAGACAGATTGGGGGGAGGTTTTGTCGAGTAACTTCTCTCTCCTTTCTATCTTTTTTTAACAAGTGGGCACACCCGTAGCTCAGAAAGCATTCTACGAGCAGTGGTGGTTCCTGGTCATCGTAGCCCTGGTCGGAATCATTGTCATCATCCTTGTCGCTGCCACGCTTTGCATGCTGGGAAGAAGTAAACTCTATGTTGGTATGTATTTAGTTCATTTTCTTCAGCCTCATGTAAAAATCAAGCATGCAGATATCATAAATGTTGTTAGAAGTTTTAAAAGCTCAAAATGTCATGCCAAAAATATTTATTTTGATAAAATAATGACACAATTTGAAGTGAAGCAAGTAGATCCTTTTCCCAAAAAGTACATTGATATACCAGTAAATCTTAAATATGGGCTTAATGTGACAGAAGTATGATGATTGTTCGAACCATTTTCTGATGCATGTATGTCAGAGGGGAGATAATGATTTAGACGAAGAAGTTGCAGGAATTTCCAATCATTTGTTATTCTTTGAGAGACAGAATTCTTTCTTCTGAGAATCACAATGATGGTCAGCTTCATGCTACAAATAAGTCTATGATTCTCAAGTTTCTATTAAAAAAATGTAATGATACATAGAGAGACAAAATACATTATAAAATTTGTTTGCTGTTAATCTATGAAGTAATAAGATTAATCTAGAAGAAAAAATGACAAATAGGCTCAGAAAAATAAAATAGAATCACTGCCTGGCGAGCGGTAGATGCAGGTTTGCGTAGGTGCATGGTCTTGTATTGCTCTGCTTAGTTTACCAACAGATTGATCAATCTAATTGGAAAAAGTTTATTTTTATTTTTGAATATCCAGATTTCTTTATCACTTTCATATCAATATATTCATGCATGGATGATGCAATTGACCCATCATAATTATATATTACTTCAAATATACTGTATTATCAGTGTTTTTGGATATTATCACTTTGCCTCCTTACTTCTCAAGTCCTGTGCTTTTACTTGGAGGAAACATCATCATATGATTTTTATTTCAATATGTAAAATGTATATATTTCATGTTTTTTTGGCCTAGGTGTAAAACCTGAATGTGATTTATGTTGTCCTTTTTTTTTTTATCCTGCTACAGATAAGAAGGTTCACAAGCGCATGACGCCTGATGAGAGGGTGAGCGTGACGGAAGACGCAGGCTTCACGTCGTTTGAGATGGATCCCTCCTCAAGACGGTCCACAAGGAATGGCAGGACGCACAACCGAGGAGGAGTCTATGCAAGAACCAACTCATACACCAGGTAGGATAGGATAGGGGGAGGGGTGGCACTAGGATGTGTGAGATATACAGCAGATATTAGCGTTACCATGGTAATGGTACATTTTTCAGTTTGTTTACATGCGTGAACAGTGTGTATGTGTACGTTTGTGCGTATGTGAGCGATCAAATACCTACCGGGCCCCCTTGCATAAAGCTTACCATTCATGGTAAACACTGCCATAAATGATAACTTCTTTGGTAACAGCGCTTGACAGCCAATCAAATTCAAGGGTTCCATAGAAATTGGTAGCAAAGTTACAATCAATTGTAAGTTTTATGCAACAGGGCCCAGAAAGTTGTCAATTCAAGTTGATGATGGAACATTTAAATTACAGATATGATTTGTGTAAGTGTTGTCAAAATCGTTTTGCTTAGGGATTTTAAATCCTTATGTATTTTCTTTCTTAATTTTTTTTTTTTACTTAGTAATGTATGTGACTTTTTGTATCAGATTTTTGTATCCTTTTTGTATCAGATTTCTTCTGTTTAAAGTTAACATTTATTTAAAGCTATTGTAGTTTTAGGCACATAAGTGGATAGAATTTGCTTATGAATATGTTAATTTGTTGTGTGAGTTTTTTTTTAAAGGGGGGATTCCAGTCCTTAAATAAGCCTGTGATATTACAGCCTCACAACCGATTTGCCAGTTTGGCTCCCAGTAATGTATATGTTTATAATGTTCATTAAAACATTCATAACTTTTGTATTGGTTGTCCAATTTTCCTCAAAGGTTTTTGCACTGCTACTCATGACTTTCTGCTTCTATAGAGTACTGAAGTTATGTTGTCATATCCATTTTTGTGCATGTTTCTGGTTCTAAACAACATCACCGAAGTGAGAGTTTCACTGGGCACTCCCAATGAGAGTCCATGCAATGATTCCTGTGGGGTGTTTCACCAAGCTGTTCGTAAGTTACGAATGACTTTACGAATGACTGGTGATCCCATCTTGTGCTAAATGCGATACCACACTTTGTTCATTGAGAATCTGATTTAGCACAAGAAGGGATCACTAGTCGTTCGTAAAGTCATTGGTAACTTACGAACAGCTTGGTGAAACACCCCCCAGCTGTTTGCTCTACCCACACAGTTTCAAGCCAGTTGTCTTGACAACATCTCCATATGACGCAACACTTCAGTGCCCTATTGATTGCAATTTTATTTTTGGACTGGATTTCCCTATTAATTGTAGTTGTGTTGAATCAGTAATGCTAAGCTGCAGGTAGTGACTATGACTATGCCTCTCACAATCATTACATTAATAAATACTATTTAGAAAATAGTAAAACTTTCGGTAACACCATGTGGTTGTATTCTTTCGGATAATTGACCCACTTATGGTGTGAAGAAAGGAAAGAAAAGTGAAAAAAGTGAAAAAGAGGAGAGGCAAATTTTTATATTTTATAACACTTACACACTTTACTTACACACACACTTTTTTATTTTCTATATAGTATTTATTAGTACACTCTCACCATGGAAACTTTCAAAGAACATTTAATCGTTACATTGTTTCACAGCAACTGCGAGGAGGCTCCTATAATGCTGACTTTCCTTGGTCCTTCAGCTGAGTAGGTCTTTAACCCTTCGTGTGCCAGTGACGCTGAAGCTTTATCAGCTCTGTGTGCACTACAGGTGTCAAACATCAGCACACAGCACACAAAGAGTTCAATCAAAGCAAAAAACAGAGAAAGAATCCCGCTATAATGCATCCGTTTGAGGGATATTTGAAGTGCAGTGATCACCCCTGGATAGTCTCTATATCACATAACGCATGATGTCTGAATAGACGTTAGCCTGATTGATCAATGCATGCTTGGTTGCATTCAAATCCCCAGTTTTTGTGATATGATTGTCTTGATGATTCCTGACCTGTTTTGTTCATTGTAGGAGTATAGTTGTTCATCAGCCATATTTTCCTGGAGGTTTTGTAATCAGAAAGTAAGACGGTCGTGTAATTGTTCAACTTTGTTAATCGTCTTAACATTAATCTTGGTGAACTTGGTGAACATACGTTCTTAACTGAGCCTGTGTATTTGCGGGCTGGCTTTTCTCCACTAAGATACTAGGCAGCGTGATTCCTGCGTAATCTGCTGTACGGACGATAGACTACAGAATATAAGTAAACTTCTAATTCTTCAAGTTCGGCCCGTACATTTGGAAGATTTGTGATTTAATCACTAATTACTCCAAATGTGGATCATTTGAGGGCAAATAACTTTCAGCAAGTTTCTCAAGTGGATAATACATGAATTTAAGACCATTGGCAAGAAGAGTGCTCATGATCACCCTTTTGAAACCTTTTTGTCTTCCCAGTATAGTATATTCCCTTTAACCAATGACTTTTTGAAAGGATTCTGTTTAATTTATTGGTCAAGGAACCCCTTTGAATTTAGAGATTAGTTTGAATATTATTTTATACTAATATATTAAAGGTAGATATATATGTATCAATAGTATTACTTATTAACATATATCAGTAGTATCCCTTAACCAGTGTATATTTTGTATTCAATATATTGTGCAATTTTTACTCAAATGTCTGGATGGAGACTTTGTGGAAGAGAATGGGATCTACATGTACTGTAATTTCTAATTCATTCTTATCAAAGCAGAAAACTAATTTTCTCTTTCTACAATATGTGAGAGAAAAACAACAACAACACAAAAGCATGCCACAGATGTTCATGAATGACACCAGTAGATTTACCAACTTTTTATATGTTAAAAAAGCGTTGTATTCAAGATCAGTGAAATGTGTGCACTTGCCTGTACATGTAAATCATGCCGTGGTGTAGCCTAGTCAAGTGTTCTGAGAAGTGAAATGTGACTTTCGAGTTTAAGTGTTGTCATGGTGGAGTGGACGCCATCTAATATGAAATTATTCCTATAATGTGTTTGTGATATTTCATGGATGTGTGTGAAAGAATTTGAGTCAGTATTTTGTTAAAGCATGTCATATTTATATTTTACCATTGTTGTTATCAAATATTTGAGTCTGCTTTAATACATATCCAATTGTCTCTGAGTTCATAATGTTTAGCATAGAGCTGGAAGGTACAGTCTTTGAAACTCCTAGTTTTCCTTGTTATAATAGCAAATTTATGTGTCATAACATAGTTAATTATATTTTTTTGTGAAGTGTAATTCACCAGCACTTCATCATACTGTAAGGAGAAGGCTCATTTCATTAACCTATTATATTGCATTTTCCAATAGTCATAAAATTTAAGGCAATATTTTGAAATTAATTAATTAAATTGGACTCTAGCAATGTCAATGTAACAACAACTTTTAAGAAGAATGTATGTGTACTGATTAAGTGATCCAACTGTCTATATGTTCCTACAATGGTTCTGATATTTTGTATAATATGGACACAGTTAAGATTAGATTAATATCATCAGACTCTGAAATGTCAGAAGATTAGTAGAACATTTGAAGCTCTTGTCAGACCAAAGATCAATTATATTTTCATCAATTTGACCTCCTGTAATGTGGTTGTTTTTCTGGCAACAGGAAGAAAACAAGAAATAAATACATCAATGCTATCGATATTAAAAAAAATGCTCCACAAAATTGTGTTGATGATATTTACGTAAATATCAAAACATCTTTAACAAATAAATCCCTGTCACTTTCAATATCAAAGTTGTACAAAATCATTATCTAAACATGATGCACAAGAATGTTTTGAAGATGGTGATATCTTGGATTAGTAATATTAAAAAACTTTCAAGAGAAGGAATGCTAGCGACAAATAAGTCAGCAGAGGACAGAGTTGCATGGCAGGCTCTTGTGGGGAAAAACCACACCAGTATATTGTCACAAGATGATGATGATGATTTCTTCTGTACAGTGATATGTTCCTGACTTTCTTGATTAATTCATTCATTCAGGTATATAAATACTGGTCAGCAGCACAGGCTGAAGGCATGAAGAGTCAGTGACACTGATACAGTGGTACCAATCTATCAATCCTACATATTTCAATATAAATTTCATCTTGTCTGTAAAGTGGAAGGAGTGATGCACACCATGATAACAGTGGAGCCCAACTTAAACTTGTCTGATCTAGATCCAAGCAACACCATAAACATTCATACAACCCACAAGCTAGATATTGTCTGATCTAGATCAAAGCAAGACCATACACAGTCATGCATTACACGAGTTAGCTGTTTTGAAAGTTTTAGTTGGGCTCCACTGTAAAGGTAAGATGACTGTACTTGTACCGAGGTGAGGTATTGTGGATTGACAGTCTCCACCTCTCTCCACCCCTCTAGGCCTCCCCCCAGGCCCAGCCCAGGTAGCATCCAGTACTCTGAGGAGGAGGAGAGCAAGCACTATGAGGACGTTAGGAGACGCCAAGCAGGAGAGGAGCCAGGAGAGAACAGCAGCCTCACAGAGAAGGCAGATCTACAATCGCTAACAGAGTCTCTAGTGAGTTCAGGCACCTTTTTAGTTTATCTTGTTTTGCTGTTGTTGTTGTTGTTGTTCTTCTTCTTCTTGTTCTTCTTCTTCTTCTTCTTCTTCTTGTTCTTCTTGTTCTTCTTGTTCTTCTTCTTCTTCTTCTTCTTCTTGTTCTTCTTCTTCTTCTTCTTCTTCTTCTTGTTCTTCTTCTTCTTCTTCTTCTTCTTCTTCTTCTTCTTCTTCTTCTTCTTCTTCTTCTTCTTCTTCTTCTTCTTCTTCTTCTTCTTCTTCTTCTTCTTCTTCTTCTTCTTCTTCTTCTTCTTCTTCTTCTTCTTCTTCCTTGTCCTCTTCCTTTTCTTCTTCTTTTCCTCCTCTTTTTCTTTTCCTCCTCTTCCTTCTTCTTCATGCTCCATATTGAATTTAGATGGTCGTAACTCATGAACTCCCGCCAATTACAGTTACCATGGAAACAGTCAATGAGGCTTGATGATTACAGCTATCACCATGGTCTTTACTGTCAATGCTTCATTAAAATAATTTAAGACACATGTGCAATCCCTTATGGGTCCTGGTGATAGAAATACTTTTCTAAAAGGTTTGAATGTAACTCATTGGGACTGGAAAATTGCAAGCGCATTAAATCAAATCAAACAATGCTTCATTGCAGTTCAGTTGCAGTTGCAGTTGCAGTTCATGCAGCACAAATCCTAACTTGTCCATCCCATCCCACCCCTCTCTCCCCTTCAGCCGAGCGAGAGTGACGTTGAGATGGACATGGGAGCCCAGGGTGGCCCCCAGTCCTCGTTTGTCAACCACTACGCCAGTCTTCCAGGCTCGCAGTCATGGCGACGGCAGAACCCCCCCAGCGGCCCGTCCAGTAACGCCTACAGCTACACGGACGACAGTGAGCCCGATCACGGCGTGCCCACCGTGGACGGAAGGGCCCTGTATCTGCAGAACAATCTAGCCATCTCTCACATGAAGGCGGGCTCTCGGGCACCTGTGCACGGATTCTCGTCCTTCGTATAACGGCTGCAGGCGCGTGTCTTTAGTCTTTATAATAGCCCACATGAACAGTTTTATCATCGTTTAATATTGATCTTGTTATGGAGAGAAGATGCCCAGAAAAACACCGGTTAACAGATGACACAGTCTGATCAGTCGTACCACTCTATGACTGGCTGAATCACAGGACCCGGGCATTGGATTTGTGCAAGAAAGGGACATCATATTTATGGTTGTAGGCCCTAACGACTGCAGAATCGTGAAAAAGTCATGCCATCTATGGTGGCCTGTAGACTCATAGAACACGCTGCTCTGACAGTAATGTTCTTCCTAATATTTGACAGTAAATGCAGGGATGTTTGCTGTGACTTTTTAGGAACTGGTGGTCTATTGTGTGTGTGTGGCTTGTGTGGAGTTAATGTTGTGTTGTGTTGAAACTGTGTTGAATTATCAACAAGAGTATAACATGGGTTACCGGTAATACAGCAATGGGTGGATCTCAGCAAATTAATGCGTAGTGTGAGCAACATAGCATATTTGATGTGTTCCTTGAAGGATGGTTTTGTCATGGTGAGAAGTATACCGTGAGTATTCACCCTTTGTATACCAGATAAACTGCTGCTATATGGGAATTGTGTGTATTACAGGTGAAAAACACACATGTGGCATTAAAATAGTTAAGGACTATCACATTGTGCACCATGAAACACGTTTTTAATGCTTGTTTGAGTGACTGGAGACAAACTTCTAAAGCATGCATGATCTCAGTGTGGTAAATGAGAGCAAACATATCTTTACTGTGGATGGGATCATCACAGAACTAAACACACAAATTCTGTGAAGTGCAACCATATACAAAATGGGGTGAAAGTTTCTAATAAACAGCTTTTGCAGCTAATTTGCCAGAGTATTGTTTTGAGGATGTATTAAGAGTTTGTTTGGTGTAACCAAAGATTTGTAATTAAATTGAAATTAGAATTTCAGAGAGACTGTGGAGCCCAACTAAAACTTGTCTTATTCAGATCAAAATAAGACTATACACATTCATGGATTGCGCAAGCTAGATATTGTCTGATCTAGATCAACGAAAGACCACACGCATTCATGCAATACACGAGCTAGATATTGTCTGATCTAGATCAAAGCAAGACCACATGCGTTCATGCAATACACAAGCTAGATATTGTTTGATCTAGATCAAACCGTACAAGCAAAGCACAAGCTAGATGTTTTGAAAGTTTTAGTTGGGCTCCTCTGTATATAATCCCTGGTGGCCTGGGATATCAGTTCTGGTTATTTTCAGCCAACAGGATTTTTGAGAGAGATTATGATGACAGGTTTGAGCTGAAATTGTGTCACAAGGTATTCTGTGAGTGTTCTTGGTAATGTTGATGTGTATGTTACCCAGAGAAAAAGATTTCTTTATCAAAGGAAAGTGATTGCTGATGATGTAGTTAGTGGGGGAGTAAATATATGTGTGTAAACCATGAAAATGTATTCAAACTGTGAGTTATGATTTCATATCGACAGTCACAAGAGTTAACCAGATTTATTATCTAATGCAGTCGACTTTAACACATTTCATTTGATATTTTAATTCGATATGACAACAAAAATTAAACACTCATCCATAAGTGAGAGACCTTTGAATTTTTCTCATTCATTTTTAGATTTCAGTAATTGCAAGTTTTAATGTTTTGAAAGCACTGATGTATATGTTACATTGTGGTGTTTGGGCACTGTTGACTGCAATTGAGCTTTACCATGTACTTTCATGACTTTGATCATTTAAGACTTCTTTTTATGCTTATCACAGTATGGATTACTGAGATGTAATTATTGACAGATTTGTTCCCATCTAGAAATAAGACAATTGTGCCTTTTCTGAGATAATAATGGTTCTAGGTGCTGACTTTTGTATATTTCACTGCAAGAGCTTGTATATCATATGTAAATGTAATTTATGGAATAATAATTATAGTAAATGTAAGTTATTCAACTCAACATTTTGATATTATGAACTCTGATTTCAAATGCAATTTTTCAACTTTGATTTGATTTTTAGTATATGCATGTTTCAATTTTCTGTAAGTCATTAGAGATGTGAGTATCATCATATTTCTAGAGATTTGTTGGTACTTTTCACATTTTTTTCTCGTCTGTTTGATCTCTTCCACTTTTCTAAGTCGCATATTTTCAAGGAGACGCCCATATTTGAGTTTGGGATTTTAGCAAGAACATCTAGCAATAACTGTGGACCTGAATCAGAGCTGAATTCTAGCTGTAAGGTCAATAGCACTCTGGTGTGTTTGGAAGAGGGATGCCTGGCATATCAACATTTATTCTATTTACTATCACTTCACGTTGAGCTCTTAATCTTAAACCCAACTATATATGAAGGAGGGTTTAGATATAACCTAGGCTTAAGGTCTGAATTCTAATTCACTGTTTTATAGAAAAACCTCTTGTCAACAAAATAAAAATATTGCAATTGACTTTGTTATTCGACAGAAAAATAACATGTATTGTAATTCAAAACAAGTATTGTCATTTGGTCACAGAATTTTGATTGATATGAAATAGAAATATGATATGTGGTGCTCCATAAAACAGTGAATCTTGGGACTTAACCCGAGGTTAGAGTGAAACCTTAGGGGAATTTTGACCTTGGGGGAATAAAAGCCTGATTGTACAAAGGAGAAGAAGACATGGCGAAGGTTTGGGAAAGTTCTCTGTGTTTAAAAATGGTAGATGACTAGCCCTTGAATCTTGCTCTGTAAACCCAAGGTAGACAAGGGATGCCTTAGGTGTTGTCTTCTTTACACAGGGTGCACAAGAATAAGGAATATGAGGATTACAGTATGCCATTGCCAATCAAACAGAGGTGTCCATGGAGATTTATTATCAGAATTCAGGTTGGTAATCATGATTTCTTTTTCAATTCATAACTTGCGTATGATACAACTGTATGTCTTATTTTTCTCAAGCTTTTGCCAATGTTTCCCTGACTTTTCTGCCTTTATTCAGTCAAATGTTTGTATCAGGATGTCATTTTCCTTTTCAGGTCTCCTCATTAGAAGTTTTGCCCAGTTTCTATGGGGCGCCTGAATTCTCAAGGATTATGTGGACACTCGCACAAGTAAAAGTGCAGTGACCTTTAGCGTTGTGTTAGAGCATACAGTACAGACTTCATCGAAGAATGGTGTGAAATGTTGGAGAGTGGATAGATGCAAAATTTGATTTGAAATGTGCAATTTAAATGGGAAATCATGATGTGTTCTGTAATGTCTTCTTTGTGTTTTCTTCAGTTGAATGAAGAGAAAATAATAGTTCTTATTCTTCACTGGTGGTGCTTAATGATTACATGTTTGTAAGGTCTACAATTGCAGCATATTCTATGTTCTTATAAAACTATAAAAAAAACTCTTTTCTCTCAAAATAGGGCGGTTGCAGTGTGAACCTTTAAAGATGTCAAAATTCTGACCTTTGAAATGCTGTTCAATCCTTCCTTCATGTATGATTTTGTGTTATTAGATCCTCCTTTTTAAGACTATTGTGCAATTCTCTTTTTTCCTTTGCACCCATACTGTGCATGGAAGCATTCATGCTGGCTTTGTAGGTCTTGGGAAGTGTATGGTTTGCCAAGCTTTGCTTATTTATGTTATCTAGAAAACAGTAATGTCACAGATGCTGTGGTACATATGCCCATTATTGGTATCACTTACATACAATGTAGCATGCATGACCAAAAAAGGAAAAAAAATAACATGTTTATTCTTTATATTCTCCATGGTTATAACAGTGTATTTTGAAAGTGTAATTTTTGTCTTTATAACAAACAAAAACAGTATGCATATTTCATGAAGAGATAAAACCAGTTGGATTAGTAAGGGCTCTGAATCATATGTGCCTACCAGCTGTGTAGTGCGCAATCTTCCTGTTGAAGAATACAGACTGAGGTATACCCGACATATCATCAGCTATATCACAACATGCTACTTCTGACAGAAAAACAGCTGCCATGCACCCAATTTGTACATTACCATGGTTAATGAAATAGAGAATTGTAAGTTGTTACTATTGGTCTTTTGCATCTCACGCAAGATTTACTGAATATTTTCTGTTGGACCTGCATTCATGTCATGTTCTATCCAATTATTTTGACAAATTTACCAAACTTTGACTGTGATGTAACTGATTTGCAAAATTTACAAATGTATGATATTGCTATAATTTTATTGCTGCTGTTTTTAATATCCATTTGTAAGGATGTTGAAATTCACTTGTATTGTTTATTTTGTATATCTTGGGTAAAAAAGGACATTTTTTCGTTAGTAGGTTATATTTGCATCATCTGAAATTGATTTAAGTATCTATGTCAGCATACAAATTTCAAGGACATTTCACTGGTTAACTTTCTCAGTCCCATAGATATAAACTATGCTATAATTGACATGGGACTGTCATTGTTTGATATTGAGAGGGTAAAATGTAAGGTTAAAGACTTCTAAGTGTGTAGTGTTCTCAAAATTCGATTTCTTTATAAACATCTCCTTTTCTCTGAAGAAGACAAGATTTCAAATTTTCTATATAAAATTTGAGTTTTAATTACTTGTACTCATAAAGATATTCAAAGTTGATTATATTTAGAGTTTAATTAGCAAGACTGGGTCCATTCATTCTAGTTCTTATTCATATGCCTTGATCGTACATTGAAACTGCCACTGGAATTGACAGGTTTAATGTGTATTACATAATTATTGTGAACAACAGAATCAACTATTTTCAGAAAGAAATATCCCAATATTTGTGCTGTGTAGGATCCTCTCTGCATTGTTTAAGTTATTTGATAATGAAATTTATTCAAGAGAAAAATTGCTACGCTAGAAGATAGGTAATTGTTCTTGTTTTAGTGCGATTTTTAGATAGTACTGTTTGATACTTCACATTTCAAATGTGTTTTAAATGTTCAATTTCACATGAAATATATATGAACTGTTGTAAGTATGTTTTATAATATTGAAATAAATACTTTATAAAAGTATGAGTTATGGTTCACAAAAGTTGTTCATGTTTATTTTGCTGTGGAGTGTGTGACAGATTAATTAGATGTCTATTTTCAAGAAAGTGAGAGAGATAAAGAAAGGGAGAAAGAGAGTGAGTGGGAGTAGAGAGAAAGAGATTACAATTAGTGAAAAACGATACCAAAATCTCACTGTATTTATACTCTCTCTCCCCTCTCCATCTTAGCTCTATCTTTCATTTCTCTCCCGAATATTGCACCGCACATGACAAGGAAGAACTGGTAATGAGGTAAATGCAGGAGATCAAAGGTCATGGAAAAGAAATCATTTGGGCATACATCCATCACAGATTTCTATCAAATATCGAGCTAAAAAATAATTTGATGGGTATAGATGCATGCAGTCAAATCTTTGATGTTTCTCTTCTCTTTCACTCTTATATAAACTCAATTTTATCTTTCCCATTCCCCGATCCATCCAAATAATAAGCAACACACGATACATGCTTTACACTTTGACAAAAGATTTTATTTCCATTTTTATTAACATTACAAACATTCACATTGTTTTTGCTTTTAGCTTGTTTTTCATGGTTTCGTAACAAAAATATTACATACAAATATATACAATAGTTTATTTAACAACTATTCCATGGAACTCAGACACCAATATGCTGGATGTTAACCAACAAATCTATTTCCTGTAGCTCTTGGTTTCATGCTCCGTTACTGGAAGAGGTTTGTTCATTCATAATAGATCTTGCTTTACCTGAAACATTTTTGAAAGGAACATATATCAGGTATAGAACTTAATTCAATCCAATAAATTCCTTCATCAATGATCATATTTGTTCTTGGAGAAAATGAGACACTCTTGCTTTCACTAACTTTTCAGAGCTACAGTAGCAAGGAATGCAAGATAGACACAAACATGTACAAAGTCGAAATGGAATTGCACCTTTGCAAAAAGCAATACAGTTCAAATCAAGAGCTAGGACACATAGATGACTGAGGAGATCTCCAAAAAAAATCCACACAAGCTATATTTTTTGAAGGTTATCTGCATGAAGGGTTCAAGACCAGGGGGTCAAATTAACACACAACTGGTGACCTGTTCTTTGATGCCAAATCAGATTCTCAATGATTTTGATTCCCATCAGCTGAAATTAAAATCTGATCTTTGTGAATAAAACTTCTTGTTAACAAGCATCTGAATACAAAGTTTATAATCTGTCAAATTTGATAAAGATTTTAGGAAATTCACTCCCATTATGTTAAAACAGAAACAAAGTGGGGTACGTCATTTAGCACAAGAACTGGTCACCAGTTGTGCATAAAGTTGTGTGTAACTTACGCACATCTTGATGAAACAGGGCCCAGTAGGTATTAAGGCACCTATGTCTCCGACATCTTCAGACTTTCATATATTACTACATGGCTTGCCCTCAACTTTCTTTTGAAGGTGGCCAACATGGGTTTCAGGTACACGCATATTAAATTGGATCCTTCACTACTATGCGTTACTGACCATCAATTCAAGAGTTTCAGGTGTTGATCTTGTGGACACCAACACTGTGGAATAACACATCTCAGGAAGTGCTCTGTGTTGGTGTCGAGTCCATAGACAGTAGCTGTAAGGTCTCTGCGATGGAGGGCACGGTGTCAATCTTGTGATGAACACCAACACTGTGGAATAACACATCTCAGGAGGTGCTCTGTGTTGGTGTCGAGTCCATAGACAGTAGCTGTAAGGTCTCTGCGATGGAGGGCACGGTGTCAATCTAGTGATTGACACCAACACTGTGGTGTAACACATCTCAGGAGGTGCTCTGTGTTGGTGTTGAGTCCATAGACAGTAGCTGTAAGGTCTCTGCGATGGCGGGCACGGTGTCAATCTTGTGATGGATACCAACACTGTGGTGTAACACATCTCAGGAGGTGCTCTGTGTTGGTGTTGAGTCCATAGACAGTAGCTGTAAGGTCTCTGCGATGGAGGGCACGGTGTCAATCTAGTGATTGACACCAACACTGTGGTGTAACACATCTCAGGAGGTGCTCTGTGTTGGTGTTGAGTCCATAGACAGTAGCTGTAAGGTCTCTGCGATGGAGGGCACGGTGTCAATCTAGTGATTGACACCAACACTGTGGTGTAACACATCTCAGGAGGTGCTCTGTGTTGGTGTTGAGTCCATAGACAGTAGCTGTAAGGTCTCGGCGATGGCGGGCACGGTGTCAATCTTGTGATGGATACCAACACAGAAGGCTTGCTGAAGGATGATGGATGCTTGTTCTGCAACACGAATGATGACACATACAGAAAGGAATTAATTGCCTGAATTTACAAATTTAGTACCAGCCAAAGAACGTTTCCAACTTTTTTCAAACATGCACTTACATCTTTGTATCAGTTTAGCATGTTCTGGGTTAATATGTTGAGTGTTCTTTGTATGCATATGAAGTTTCATTTTCTGAAGTTAGAAATAGTAGTCCCAATTTGAAAGGTAGTTTTTTCTGAACAGTTTGCTTGTAGAACAGTTTTCAACTGTTTCAGCATACAAGCCACAACATTCTCACATAAGAACTTTCCATGATCATAGAATCAACCACTGCCAAAAAACAGAAATAAATGTATAATACATGCAATACTTATAATTCACTAAAGCCATATTCTGATCCTCAAATCAATCCATATAATTCCTTACAGTATACAAGACATAGCAATACAAAGAGCATTGTCTGAATCACAATAAGTGCAATGACCTTACAGTGAAAAGTGCATTGACCTTAACAATGGAAAGTACACTCAACTCCTAATGAAAAGAGCATTGACCTCACCATGACAGAGTGCAGTGAACTCTGGGAGGAACTTGAGTGCATCCTGGACCACAGCGCCTTCATCTGAGCTGAGGGCATCCAGGAAGGCTGGCAAGCACTGGGTGCTGCAGCTGTGGGTGTGGAGAGAGAGAGAGAGGAGATCAAGAGTTAACCCTCTCTGTCCCATCGCCAACAAATTGTGTTAGGAGTCACATGGGACTATCATTGTATGGTACTGAGAAGTATTAAGGTCCCCTGACATTAAAATATATGTTGACTTCAGTTGATGCATATTAAGTAAGAAAATTACAAAATCACCAACTGTCCAATGTGAAGACATGTCAATTATTTTGAAGTAATTTTTCTAGATTTTTCTCAGCACTGCTAGACCCCACCTTTAAAACTGACAGAACGTTTTGTCATGATTCTGGGTCGCAGAATCTTTACCACTCTGGTTGATTTAATTTATGCAAACATGTGATTAACCCCCCCAAATAGTCACCTATACATGGTTCTGCAAGACTGAATCACATTTGTATCTGAATATTGATTTGGACATGTATCTTCCATCAAATTGTGTTTCTTTCCTTCTTCACCCTTCTACCTTTTCCATTCTTCTACACTTCTCCTCCTACCCACATTTAATCTCATATCCTCTCTCTTATTAACATCATTCTATTTCTCTCTCTCTCTGCAAACAAATACAAACACATTTAACAAGTAGTTCCATAAAATTCACATCAAAATGGAGACTGTGAAGCAAGCTCCAGATACCCTCTTTCGCTCTTTTGTCCTCTCTCTGATTTGTGCTTTTATCATTTCATTTCTTTCATTCTCGATAAATACTAGACACTTTACAACAGCAACTCTACAAATATTGATGTCAAAGTTGAGACTCTGAGGCAAGCTTACGTCGGGTTAAAGTTGAGATATCTGACAGCCATTGTGAAGGCCATGCTACGGCACTTGCAGTGTGAGGAAGTCATCAAACTGGCAAACTCCATCTGGAAGAGAAGGAAGGGCGATGCAACAAATATTCCCTATGTTGAATGAATGTAACAAACATTTCCTATGTTGAATGAATGCAATAGTGAACATGATGTGCCTTCAGTATCATTAAATATGACCTTCCACCCATTAATGTAATGAATTCTATGCATCATTTACATAATGTCCTCCTTGGTTGAAAGTGGAAACATTATTCTAATCAGGTTACATGGAAAACCAGTCAAAATACTGAATTCATCTGTAACAATATCTAACACTCTTTCAATCTGTAACTAAAGGCGGGCATTTGATATATAATTGGAGAGTGGTTAAATCATAGGCCCCCAGTGATCTCTAAAACATGACATGACCCTCAACGCAAGCACCTTGGATAGGGTTCTGAGATCACCTTGTGCCTACATTTTAACCATAACCCTCACAGCAGGCAAGAGTTGAATACAGTAGTTCAGAGTGAGCATATGATTATCCTGTGTACTTACAATGAAGTGTTGCAGCATGTCGTGTTTCCTGAAGGAGGCTCGGTCGATCTCATTCAGGGCATCATGGACATCTGGAAACAAGGAGTGACAGGGAAGACAGAATTACAGGCTAGAAACTATGTTTGGATATCCGAAGAAAAAGAAGAAAGGACACATTCACAGTGAATGATGAGAGGGCAGATAGATTTACAAATTAGAAACTATGTCTGGACTTTAATCAAATCTACTCAACTTAACCATGGTCTGAACAATAGTATCTAGCATTAATTCAGCACCCAACCCAAAAATTGTGCTATCATTATAAGACCTTTTTCAAGCGACTGGTCTAAATACAGCGCATGCCACACGCCATGAAATTTGCATAAATTAATCCATAGTATCTAGCATTAATTCAGCACCCTACCCAAAACATGTGTGTGATCATTATTAGACCTTTTTCAAGCGACTGGGCTAAATCACGCACATGTCACACGCCATGAAATTTGCATAAATTAATCCATAATATCTAGCATTAATTCAGCACCCTACCCAAAACATGTGTGATCATTACTAGACCTTTTCCAAGCGACTGGGCTAAATCAAGTGCATGCCACACGCCATGAAATTTGCATAAATGAATCCATAGTATCTAGCATTAACTACCAAAAACGTGTGCAATCATTATTAGACCTTTTTCAAGCGACTGGCCTAAATCAAGCGCATGTCACACACCATGAAATTTGCATAAATCATGGTATAAATCTAAAATTCCTTTGTGAATTTGTGCCCAAGAGTTGAGTGTGACTTGTTGAACTCACCCTCCATGTTGTGTCTGCTGAGTAGCCTGCCAGACAGCTTCCTGACAAACTCTGGTGTCCAGACACTGTCCTCCCCGTCCCCCTTGGCCCCTGGGGTGGGGGAGTAGGTCTCCTCCCTCACCCCCACCCCAGGGATGCCCTCAATGAAGGGCAGCTGCTCCGAGGAAGGGGCGGGGTCGTCCAGCCGGGGAATGCTGCCCTCTGATTGGTCCTTGGAGGAGCCAGTCAGGTTGGTGCTGGCTAGGAGGGACTTCAGCGGGGCTAGGGTGGGGTGGTTCTGGGCGATGGCACTGCAGGACGAATATTGAATACAATTGGTACATTATCACAACCGTCAGCAAAGCAGTTAAATTAATTCATTTATTAGTTAAATATCATCTACTGCAGGAGCACTTGTAGTTACTGATTCAATATACATGTATGTAAAATTACGAGAGAGGTTTACAGTACACCATGTGTAAAGTCCTGGGAGGACTGAGATAAGCAAATGTGGATAGAATTGAAGGTGAAATGGAAAGGCAAGAAAGTGGAGATTTGAAAGTAGAGTATTCTTTCGAAATGAGTGTAGTCCTGAAAAGGACTGTAAACCAGAAAGCGTGAAGAGCTAATGATTAGAGAGGTAGACACACTTTCTGGTTTACAGTCCTTTTCAGGACTACACTCATTTCGAAAGAATACTCCACTTTCTCGCCTGTCAATTTCACCTTCAATTCTATCCACGTTTTCTCATCTCAGTCCTCCCAGGACTCTACACATGGTAAACATGGTACACCTCTCTCGTAATTGATCATACCACCATGCAAACCTTCAAACATCATATGTAAAATTAGTGTTTCATTATTGTTATTTCTTCCCAAGCTCTTTTATGTCTCAAGTAGGTTATATATTGATAGAATTAAGCATGAGATTTTGAAAGTTTAGGCAGAATTATATTTGGGCATTAATATATTCTAAACATAAGTAAGTAATTATTCTTTACCATGTATATAACAGGGCATTACACTTTATCGGCATTCCTTGTTATTTTGTCCTATTACCAATATTTCCTATGCAATATGCATTTTACATGTATCATGATGGATATCTCACAACAATCAATTCAATTCAACTTCATATATATACCTGTTTGAATAAAAAATTGAAGAAATGATTTGTTCAAACTGTGTAACCTTGATTTAGGAATGAAGATACCTGCTGCTAAACCATGCTACTACTGCTTTCAGTACTTACTGCAGTGTGGCTGAGTGGCTCTGCAGCAGGGTCCTAGCCTGAGCTGGGCTGGTGCTGATGTACTGATGAAGCAGGGACACCAGTCTGTGGATAAGAGTCTCCAGTGGCTTCTTGGATGATCCGTAGCACTGAGGGGGGATAAACAATCGCAAATACACTTTGAAAATTTGTTGTGCAATCCCATCCTGTGTTGTATACACGTTATATCTCACATACATGTATACTATTCATAGTAAAACTACTTGAAATCGCTTACAACCATACATAAGATGATGTTTGAAGGTTTGCATGGTGGTATGATCAATCACAAGAGAGGTTTACGGTACACCATGTGTAAAGTCCAGGAGGACTGAGATGAGAAAACGTGGATAGACTTGAAGGTGAAATGGACAGGCGAGAAAGTGGAGATTTGAAAGTAGAGTATTCTCCTGAAGACGGACAGTCAATCTGCTCGAAACGTCGAGTCTACCTCTCTACTCATCAGCTCTTCACGCTTTCTGGTTTACATTCCTTTTCAGGACTACACTGACATTTCGACAAAATACTCTACTTTCAAATCTCCACTTTCTCGCCTGTCCATTTCACCTTCAAGTCTATCCACGTTTTCTCATCTCAGTCCTCCCGGACTTTACACATGGTGTACCGTAAACCTCTCTCGTGATTAACCATACCATAACTCACACATTATTGATGCGATTGTTTGCTGTGTCTTTTTGTTCAATATTTTGTTGAAATATGAGATAACAACAATCATAAAGCAGAAAATACTATTTGTTATTGCTTTTGTACTGTTCTAATGTTAGTGATCAATCTTCCATCTACCTGGAAGACGGCGAAGAATTCGTCCATGACTGCACACACAGTAGCTCCGTCCTGTAGGAACACTGCTGGCTGCAGCAGGGCTAGTAGACCGAGGACGTGATGGAAGAAACCAAGATGGCCGCTGCCTCGGAACTCTCGCCAGTTCAGCTGCGTGCGGCCTCGCATCAGCACCACAAGCAGAGGGAGTTGTCTGTTTCATGAAGGAGGATTATAGAACAAGAATCAATTCTTGACCTCTTGGTGGGAAAATCGTGTGTGGTATTTATTGAACCACCACTTGTTGCGTGAAATGAATCTGTTGTTCTTTCAGTGTAATAAGTATATCGTTGCTCGTCCAACTTGGATACAATGTAACGATAATTGGGATTCTCATATAGAATTCCATGCATTCAATCTATATTCCTTATGCACAAAAACACAAGCACATGTATTCAGTTAAATACAACACGAGTGAAAGGAAAGTGCAAAAATAGCAGTGTACATGTATATTTACAAAGAAAGTATCATACTTACTTTTAAACTTTTAAACCACATAAAAATATAGAGCAATAATGTCTACTGCTTTACGCAGCAGATTCTGATCCCAACCTCCTGACAAACTAATCTGTAAAAGTAGAATTACTATGAACAAGTCAAGTTTATTAATGTCAAATTACCTGAAGAAGACGGCTGGGTGGACTGTTGCCAATTTGCGGCAGATGACATTGGCATCGTCTACCTTCTGCCGGCTTTGATCATTCCTCTTTCTGTCCGACAGCATGACCAAGAGCCTGAAAAAGAAGATTAATGCTGGATTAAGAATCCGCACTTCAGGGTCCTGTTGCATCAAACTTTCCTACCAATGGCAACCTCTATGGAAATTTGATTGGCTGTTGAGCGATGTTACCATGCAAAGTTTTCGTTGATGAAGGTTACCATTAATGGAAAGTTTTACGCAACGGGGCCCAGATGTAACACAGTAAACATACTCAGTCATACATGGTAAGTGACATAATATAGAGAAAGACCTACATTTATCTTTGTCCGTCTGTCTGTCTGTCTGTCTGTCTCTTACCCCATCTCAACGTTTCTTTCTTCTTTTTGTGTAACATGCAGGTTAAATGGAAATATATTTCCTAAAATATTGTTAAACTCTTCTTGTTTGTCGACAACATTTTTGTGACTATAGCAACATTCACACATCTAAAGATTGAATTATTGATATTTGAAGTGAGATTAAATTGTGCTCATTCAGATCTTGCTTAGAGTATTCCTGTAATTTGTTAGATCTTAGGAGGGAGGTGATGGTAATAGTTGAAGGGTAAACCTACCTGTGCACCAGGGCATCTACGTAGCTAGCGCCCCCTATCTCCGTGGGCTGGCAGGTTTTGGCAGTCAGCTCCTTCATAAACTTCTCAAGGGCACGGGGCATCTGGATGTACACCTCCATCAACACCGTCTGGTACAGCTGCCACGATGGACTGCCATGAGGAAAGGCAGGAAAGACATTGGATGTTTACTTGTTCATTTGTCTGTTTATTTGAAGAAGAAAATGTAATTAAATGGCACTATTAAGTCGCTCAGATGGGGTTAAAGAGAAGGAAAATTTGAAGAACCATGAAATATGTGGTGCTAATAAGCTCCGACCAAAAGAGCACGAGCAAATTGTCAGTGGTCTTATTTCTTATTGTGTCGAGTCTTTTGAGTGCTGATTCATTCTTCCTCCCTCTGTTTTCACATCTTGTTCTTAAAACATATTTTGGTTATGTATCATTAGTTTCAGAGTGGTTAATATTTATAACGCTACCTGCACTTTCTGTCGATCATTCATGCAGATATATGTGTGTACATGTTTTATTCTTGTCACTTTTATGTCTAATATTGTTTTATGAAATGCTTTCTTACCATGTATTTGTGTTGCTTGAATGAGGTGTGATATGAAATTAACTGTTATAACTACAACATAATTTCAATGTAAGTTCATTAAAATATTATGTATTGTTTTTGTTGATCATTTCAGGACTATCTGTAGAGGAAATTACACAAATAAGTTGGATTTTGGACCACCAAAAGAAGAGTATTAGAAGTTATACTCATTTACTACCACAAAAGTTATTATTTTGTTTTTGTTTGGATGTCATTATCAAGCACCTGGATGCAGTCCCAGGTGGATTCAAATTCCAGCAGGTCGATGTAAGTATTGGCGGGCATCATTCGTGTGTAATCTTCAGGTCTCAAGCTAGACAAACAAATTTTCTCGAAAAGCATCCTCAAAGAGATATTCTGGACATTCGCCATTTTCGAGAGCAAAGACAAAATGTGTAGACCTCAATAACCATCAAAGGAAGAGCGTTAGAAGTTGAAAGTCTTCAGCTTTCGAGCCATAGACAATAACTTGTAAGAATATGTCTTGAAAAACATTCTCTATGATATATTCTGGAAATTCACATCATTCCAAAATGAATCTTCATGTCTCCAGCCATTTATAGTATCTTGAAAGGATATTTCTTGGAAGACGTCTTCTGTGATATATTCTGGAGTCTCTGGACATTCACTTCATTCACACATAATCTTCAGGTCTCGAGCCACAGGCAATATCTTGTAAGAACATTTCTTGAAAAACATTCTCTGTGATATATTCTGGACATTCACTATTTTCCAGAACAAGATAAAATTTGTATTGCAGCAAAACAGCAGCGGTGTCCTGACACTGCTCAATTTGCCATTGTCAAAGTAGGCATCAATGTCTACATATGGTTTCAAATACTTCACAAATTCTAATCTTCACCAGCATGTTTGTAAGCAGTAGGCTTTGGGAGATTTCAACTCACGTAATGATATATGGAGTTGTGACCTTACCCACAGTAATGAAAGAAGCATAGACAGACAATTGCAAACAAAAAGTACATGATAACATATCATTCCATATAAAGTCTTAAAAGTAATTATGTTTAAATGACATTGTTTGAAATATGTATAATTACACTCGTCATCATTACTTTCCTTATTGCATTAAGCTTGGTATATTTTTGTGCTTGCCTACTCGTTTTACAATTTTGCAATATCCCTTTAATTCTGCAATATCTATTAGTATTTTTAATGCTGTATCATTGGGCTGCAATCTTCATTACATGATATGTAGCTGTTGATTTTACAATGTTCTGTATTATCCATTGAATTTGTTATAAATGTTGATATGATTTATTATTGTTATGTATTGTAATGTATTTGTTTTTATCTGTCAGGGCCCTCATTAACAGCAGTTATCTAACTGAAGGGGCCATCCTGCTTAAATCCTTTTGGACTGAAAATTGGAAAAATGTCTGCTAAGCCAGGAAGTACATAATCGATTGAAAACATGCCTAAAATGACAACCAACAGCACTGCCTCATTCACCTTCTATATCGGTGTCTGCCTGTGTTCTCAAATAGATAACAAAACTTATCTCCTCCAGCCCGTAGTTGAACACTGGGCCTTTGGATACTATCCAATGCACTTTCATGTTTCAACGACTGCATGTGTACTTGAAGATTTCACACATCTTCCTTGGCATGCATAAGCAATGGGCCGCTATCCATGCCATTAGTTTGGTTTAGTTTCAGAACATACGAACGCTGGTGACTGGATGCTTCTGAAAGCACCAAAATGATAAAAATCTTCCCCAGCTTGTATGTACAATGCGCCGCTATCCATGCTATAATCTTGGTTAAGTTTTGAAGCAGAAGAACACTGCTGACTGGATGCTTCTGGAAGTATAAGAAGGGCGAGTGAAAGTCTGATAACGTCTGACCGGAAGAAATAACAAAAACTCTTAAATTTGTTCCAGCTGGAATCGACATATGGAATGATCTGGCCCTCCATGTAAGATGTTGTTAACATGAGAGGAATTTTTACAAACCATCAAGACTTTTAAAATTGGATCCTGAAAGGATTCAGCGAGTCCTTTATGTTAATTGTCCAGAAACGATAGCAGACATATTCAACATATACCTGCACTCCCGTACGCTAAACACTTCAATCTGCCCTCACACTCACTCGCCAACCCACAGAACACCGGCATTGAAACAATGAACAACAAATCACATCGTTCTGAAGCTACAAGCTAAAGACACTCAACCCGAATGGAATTAATATAGAACCATAGCATCAACGTTCCCATCCCCGCAATATCAAAATAGCTGTTTGAAGATGTGCCATGACATATACTACAGTATCTTTGTATTGTTCATTTCTATAATTTATGTTATTTATCCTTCTTTAATATCAGGTAGATAAATTGAGTCATTTTGTGTGGGTTCTTTTGATGTTATTGGGTGAATCTCACCAGTCTTTGAGACGTCTCTAATCGTTACTTACATCTTGGCTTCAATCTTGGCCATGAGGTGCTTCACGAGGCTTGCAATCAGCCCCGTGTTTCCCTGGCAACAGCTGATCAGCAGAGGCAGTCTGCTGGTGATGGAAGGGGTGGGGGCATCCCCCTGCCCGGCTACACCCATGGAGGAGGAGGAGGAGGAGGCTCCCATGTAGGGGGCAGCCCCCCCACGGCTCTCCCTCACGATGAAGTCAGCCAGAGTGCTCAGCTGCTGGGGGCTTAGCATCAAGATGTTCTCATCGTCGTGCCTCTGTGGATTTTCACAAAAACATCAAAACTCATTAACAACATCTACTACTTGATATCAATTTTTAAAGGTGATATTCATAGGAAATGAAATCATATAAATATAGTTTATTTTATACTTGAATGAGTTATCAAAGCAATTTATGCAGCTAACATGCCATGAAAGAGTTCAGTTATGTGTTTAATGAAAGTCAAATTTCACTAAATTGACTCTCTTCCTGACCTACGAAATCGCCTAAGGGAAAGTGGCGTTGTGTGTACGTCACAGCCGGGATATGCTTCACAATGACCATTGTGTATCACACCTGTTAATCCACTAGCAACTGCCATCACAGTTTCATTAACAATGCCTGATGCTTCTGGCGGAAAAGAAGCTGCGAATTGGCATGTGTGATGCACAATAACGCCTCCCGTTTCTTACATCAGACCTAAAGGCCGTTTCGGATGACAGTAGGTCAAATTTGTCCCCGAGAATACGGTGATTGTTTTCACCCTAATTTCGCTTTTTGGAAAGTGATATATTGTTTGAATGTCATCCGAGCTCATTGTATGGCTTATAAGCTTTCTGTAGATGAATATCTTCATATTTTTGGAATTTCTATGAATATCACCTTTAAACTCTTGTCTGCCATTTAATGAAATTAGTCGTCAAAGTTAAAATACTTCCTAATTCAATCACAGGAGAACATTCAAATACAATACTAGTGTATAATTATAATAGGTAATATATGTGGCGCACCTTATTGTGAATCCACCAAAGTTAGTACCTGCACCATGTAAGTTAACAGTACATGAAAAGTTACGAATGTGGACTCACCTTTGGTTGCTTGGTATCTCTTCCCTGCCAGAGCTTAGGAATGTGAACACATGCCCACAGGAAGTCAAGCACAGAGGTTGCATTAAAACTGCAATCAGATAAAGAACAAATAAAGAAATGTTTGATAATTACAAAAGGATCTACTGGTCAATAAAATTTGAACTGTAGAACTATTTATACTAACATCAAACAACATAAGCCAATTGTGATATATATATATTTGTATATTTTTGGTTTACACACTTAAGTCTGTAAGGCCAAAAGTTGAGTCAACAGAAAATCGAAAGATATTTAATTGAGTTCGAATCATTTGCAGGGGAAAACAAGAAAGAAAGGGAAATATTTGAAACTAGAGCAATTCGACTGCCCCGCAGTCGATAAATATGCCTCCGCCTCTTTGCTATTCTCAGAAAATGTGCATGTTTGGTGGGCAATGTACCATTGCTCCTATGTGAAATGAAAATATCGCATTCTGTTTTTTCAAGTTTAGCCAAGTTTGGCAATGTTCATTGACTTTTGACCTCTTTGACTTCCAATCTAACCAGTCTGTCTAAATCCATCCTTGTATCAAGTTTGTTTAAAATTAGCCAATTTGGGGTGAAGTTCATTGACCTTTGACCTTTCAGAAATTTTACCCAAACTTCACCAGTCTACCTCCTTGAAGTGATTCATCTCTGTACTATCTTTGGTTTGAATTGAATCATTAGTATTGGATTCAATGTGAAAAATATCTATTTGGGGGCAATTTTTAGCCAATTTTGGCAAAGTTCATTAACCTTTGAACCCTGACCTTTGAGAAATTTCACCAAAAATGTCATCAGTCTAGTAAAGATCCATCTTTCCACCATGTTTGGTTGGTATTCCTCCATTGGATTTGGATATTTTGAAAATTATCACTTTGGGGGCAATTTTTAGCTAATTTTTGGCAAAGTTCATTGACCTGTGACCTTTGAACTCTCAGGAGTTTTACCCAAACTTTCACCAGTCTACCTCCATGAAGTGATACATCTCTGTATCATATTTGGTTAGAATTGCGCCATTGGATTTGGATTAAGGTTTATTGTGAAAAATATCAATTTTGCAAAGTTCATTGACCTTTGACCTCTGACCTTCCAGCAATTTCACCAACAATGTCACCAGTCTACCCAAAAGTAGTGATCCATCGTTTCACTATGTTTGGTTGGAATTGCACCATTGGGTTTGGATTTATTGTGAAAAATTTAAAGTTTGGGGCAATTTCTAGCCAATTTTGGCAAAGTTCATTGACCTTTGACCTCTGAACTTTCAGGAATTTTACCAAAAATGTCACCAGTCTATCCCCAAGTAGTAATCTATCTTTGTACCATGTTTAATGAGAATTGCATCCTTGGATTTGGATTTATTGTGAAAAAGGTCAATTTTTGGCAAATTTTCACAAATTTCATTGACCTTTGACCTCTGACCTTTCAGGAATTTCACCAAAAATGTCACCAGTCTATCCCCAAGTAGTGATACATCTTTGTACCATGTTTAATGAGAATTGCATCCTTGGATTTAGATTTATTGTGGAAAAGGTCATTTTGGGGCAATTTTTACAAAGTTCATTGACCTTTGACCTTTGACCTCAATCAGATTTGACCCCAATTTTACACACTTCATTAGTTTCATGCAATACATACATGTACTAAGTTTGAAGCAAATCTGCTTAACGGTTCTCAAGATATTGCCTAAACGGATTCGGGACGGACGGACGGACGGACGGACGGACAACCCGAAAACATAATGCCTCCGGCCACTACGTGGCGGAGGCATAAAAATGTTTGGTTTACACACTAAAGTCTGTAAGGCCAAAATGACCTAATCTTAAAAGTTGAGTGAACAGAAAATCAAAAGATATTTAATTGAGTTTGAATCATTTGCAGGGAAAAACAAGAAAGAAAGGGGAAAATTTGAACAATTTTTTTGACACTTAATCTTCCAGACACAAATTTCAAAACCACAATATTTGATCTGTTTATATCTACAATTTGTTTGGACATTTCCATTGAAGGGATTTTTTTCATTTTGACCTAATATTCAAAAAGTTAGAGTTTAAAACCATAAACTTCAAACTACCAATTATAAAGACTCACATGTCCACTGCATCCTGCCGTCCTAGGAGACCATCGATGCAACAATGGAGGGTATCCCAGCTGGTCTGATGTGTAAGGAGAGCAAGCAGGTACCCACTACCCCCTCCTCCCCCTCCCTCTCTCTTTACCCCATCCCTCTCCCCGTTCACCGACCCATCCACTACCCCACCAGCTCCCTCAATGCCCCCTATCCCTGTCCCTTCTTCAGACTTCACCGCACCCTCCTCACCACCTACCACCGCCCCCCTACTCCCCCCTCCTGCACCCCCGCTCTGACCCCCCTGGGGAGGGGCACTCTGCTGCTCAGGGTTGATCCTTGACCTGAACATGACCTCCTCCTGGATGTTGGGGCACGACCTTATGACCTCTGGGTCAATCCGGGCCAGCCAGTCCATGAGTAGGCCACACGTTGAGGTCTGCTTCTTGGATGCACTGTCAAGGAATGAGATCAGTTGTTCATATTAGCTGGAGGAAGGTAATCTATACTCTCTCCAATATTTTAGTGAAGGGCTTTCTGGGGGAGAAGCTGCTCAGAGCCACTCTATCAACATTGTGATTGGTCTTCAGAAGGGGTGTCAGAGTGGGTCTCATCATAGCATACATAAAAGATGATAAAAACAAAAAAATTATAATAAATTTTAGGCCTACACCCAGTAGTAAGGATAGCATGCTCCATGTTGTGAATGAAAGACAAATGAGCCCCCAAACAGTCCTAGTGTGGTATTCTGAGTACCGTTTTATCTCTATTTCAACTTTCTGTTTTATCTCTGTTGTAAGTCAGTGAGTTACAACAGCGCTAGAACAGTTGTTAATGGTATTCTGAACACTGTTTTAACGGTGTTGTAAGTCAGGAAAACCACGCCCACCACAACAACTATACACTTGAACTTGGATAAATAATTACTGTTAATTCAAGAATTTTGTAATCCAAAATCAAGACACAAGACACATTAAAACATACATTACCTGCCCCCTGAATATTTAGCTTGAGACTCCTGGTGGAGGAGCCTAGTGAGCATGGCTGCCCTGGTAGCGGTGTCCTGCGCTGGTCTGCCTGGCCTGGCTGAGAAGCATTCCTCCAGGAGGTCCTCTAGCTGGTCTCTCTCAGATGGCGATGCAAGGAGCCCTGGGATGAATGAACCAAAATAATTAAATGCATTTTCTTTTTTATGAATCCAATTTGTATCAATATTAATAATACAACACTTTGGCAATTTGAGGAGAGTTTAATTGCCAAAGTGTTGTATTATTAATATTGATACAAATTGAATTCATAAAAAAAAATTAAATGCATTTTCTTTTTTATAAATTCAATTTGTATCAATATTAATAATACAACACTTTGGCAATTTGTGGAGAGTTCATTTACCTTTGACCTTCAATCTCATTGCTCTATCGCCATGTAGTAATCCAGTGTTGCACTGTATTGGGATGCAACTGAACCATTGAATTTCTAGTTATTGCAAACACTATCGCATTGTTGGCCAAAGTTTGACAAAGTTCATTGACCTTTGACCTAAGACTGATTTGACCCACATTTACAAAAGGCATTGGTTTCCTATGTTAAATACAGGTACCAAGTTTGAAGCAAATCTGTTGAACATATCGCAAGATATTGCGTATAAGTTTTTGGGACGCACATTTTAGGCAATTTGTTTTCACAATGTTCATTGACCTTTGACTTACAGTTTACAGTTAATTGGTTTCTTAAATTTCAGTTTGATAGAACGCAGAATTCAGACTTACTCTCCTCTATGTCTGCAGTGACATCTCCAGCCTGAACCTTTTCTTCTTTCTGGTTGCCATGGAGATTACTTCTTGCCTTCACTCTCTTCACACAAGACCTGACAGTTGACACAAGCTGGCCTGTAGAGGGCAGGCTAGTCTGGAGTTGTTCAAGAAGGCTGAGGAGTTCAGTAGAGCTCTTCTTTGCTGATGGGTTCTCCTAGAAAGCGAGGCAGAAATCTATTTATATTAACAAAATATATGTAATATGTATGTCAGCAACTTGAGTAATAAATATTCTTTTAAGCAGTTTTCATAACTTTCTGTTCATTATCTTATTTCAAAGGCCACTGCTGAATCTTCAATCCTAAGGCCTACAACTGGAAATGTGGCGTCATCTTCTTGTTAAACTACAATGACCGGGTCCTGCCATTCAGCCAGTTGTAGAGCTGTACCGCTGATTTGATCATGTCCTTTGCAATGGCCTTCAGGGTGCTAACCGTATTAAGCTCCAAAAAGTGTTGAGCACAATGCCTCTACATATGCTTTTACTTTCATAAACTTATTCCTCTCTCTCCCTCACTTTCTTCATCTGTATCTCTTGCTTTCTATTCTCTTAAAAACACATTTTTGTAATATGCATGATATCTAAATTTAAAATTATCATTATTATTAGTTTTTACCTGAGCAGCTCTGACACAGAATTACAATCAAACATTCATTTATCTCTTTCTCTCCATATTCCCCCTCTCTCCTTCATCATCTTTAAGTCTCACTTTCTCTTATCATGAAAGCACGAAGAAACCGTCTTATATGTCATAATATGCATTACACATAACATTACTATCATCAGTGACAAAGCAGCTTTGATACACATGAACATCTTCTGTACAGAGCATCGTTGGTTGCCATGGGGATGCGTACCTGCAATGAAGCCAGATGTTTGAGTAGAGCGCATGGGTAGCCGGGGTTTGCTTGCAGTGCTTGAGAGAAAGGTGCTGCCTGGTCGCCCTGGAGAACAGACTGCATAGCTTTGAGCAGACGGCCGGCGGACTCTGGGCGTCTACGCTCCTCTAACATCACCTGTAAGGATAAGGGAGTATGCCAATTCATAGTTGCAATGTGGGCATTAGCAGATTATTAACCCAAGGTCATTCATACCACTTACAAAGTAAAATGGACATTCATTAGATAGTCTAACACATTAATACCTATTATCACGCAGATACAAGAACAGCTATTCAGCTTTAAGAAGGTAGTGAAAGAACATTCCACCACGTGCACCTGCTTCTATTACTGTTATGAGCATGCTGTAAAATGTTTTTACATCCATCACAGAACACAGCTTCAATGGATTGTCTGACCATGGTGTAGCCAGGAAGTGTGGCACGCCTCTACATATCTTTTACCTTCTGAAGGCTCCTCCACACATCCTTCTTCTCCTGGCTGCTGGACGGAGCGGGGAGGTCCGCTAGACTCAGCAGCATCTGCTTACAGGTATCTAGGTCCTGGACTTCCTTTAGACCAGGCTTCTGGTCCAGCTTGGGCTTCTTCTCGTCTGCCTGGTCTGCCGTAGAGACCTCCATGGCTTCCTGGGAGTCTGATGGAGGGAACATGGGGCTATGATTGGTTGATACTAAGAGGGTGGTACAGTAGTTAACCCTTTCAGTCCCGTAGGTGATAAACTGTGTAGTAATCAACATGGGGCTATGATTGGTTGATACTAAGAGGGTGGTACAGTAGTTAACCCTTTCAGTCCCGTAGGTGATAAACTGTGTAGTAATCAACATGGGGCTATGATTGGTTGATACTAAGAGGGTGGTACAGTAGTTAACCCTTTCAGTCCCGTAGGTGATAAACTGTGTAGTAATCAACATGGGGCTATGATTGGTTGATACTAAGAGGGTGGTACAGTAGTTAACCCTTTCAGTCCCATAGATGATAAACTGTGTAGTAATTAACATGAGACTATGACTGGTTGGTACTGAGAGGGTGGTACAATAGTTAACCCTTTCAGTCCCATAGGTAATAAACTATGTAGTAATTAACATGGGGCTATGATTGGTTGGTTCTGAAAGGGAAGTATATAACTCTCTCAGTCCCATAGATGATAAACTGTGGAGTAATTGACATGGAATTGTGATTGGTTGGTACTGAGAGGGTTATAGTAAAATGTTTATTTTCTATATGAAGAAAAATAGAGTTGCATTAGATTTGGAGAAATTCACACATTTGGGAAGCTCAGAGTCACTCTATCAACATTGTGATTGGCCTTCAGAAGGGGTGTCAGAGTGGGTCTCATCATGGCAAATAATATCTTGATGATATTAAGGAAATGGTTTCAATGTGTTCTGATGTTTTAGGTGCAGATTTCTCCCCCTCCTCCTTCCTGTAGACCTCTACTGTAGACTAACAGACTAACAGACTAACAGACCAACAGACTAACAGACCAACAGACCAACAGACTAACAGACTAACAAGAAAAGTGATCACTAGGTCTCTGCCAAACTTTGTTCAGGCAAGACAATAAGCCCTGTTTACCCCCCCCCCCCTCCCTTCCCCCCCCCCCCCCCCCCCCCCTAAACCCCACTGCTCCTAAGACGCCCCCTTTAATACCTCCATCCTCAGACTTTGGTTGGTTGAGTAGACCCAGGAACTGGTTTCCCCCCTGGGCCCCTCTGGTCTGTTGCACCTCTACCAGCTGGGCCATGTAGGCCTTGTCCACCACAGCGGCCTCCATTGCCTGGGGCATCTGGGCCACTGCGGCATCCAGGTGGGCCAGCAGCTTGCTGCAAGATCACACATTACAAACATTATATGAGAGGCAATATATTGTTTTTGATACTGAATAGCATATTCCTAGAACGTCGCAGAAGTAAATTGATGTATTATTTACTGAACACTAACTATTGTCAAATGACTTAAAAGCTGCTAGATATTGCTAATGATAGAATATTGCATGTTCATTCAGCATAAAATATAGGCATTGCTGCATAGGAAATATTTTATGTTCATTTGGTTAATGTTCACAAACACATTTTAAAGACATAATTTATTGGTTTGGAAAAACATACACATTTCAATCATGCCCAGTCAACAGAAGATTTTAAAAAATCATGAGAGATATCACACAATCTGTGAATTTGTCTGCTCTGGCCTTTTGTCATAACTAATCTGCTCAGAGTCACTCCATCAACATTGTGATTGGCCTTCAGAAAGGGTGACAAAGTGGGTCTCATCGTAGCACCATATTTCTTCAAAATTTTCAAAATATCTTCATGATCACTTCTACAAACTTCACAGTGTATCAAATTAAAATTGAAATAAGGTAAGAACTAATGCTAAATATGTTATTCATTGCAGATAAATAGCTACTGATAATCGTTTGTCTCCCAATGTAAGGTTAACGGAATCCAAAAGATCACAACGTTTCGTGCGCCGCTGCAACACTTCGTCAGGTGTGAAGTGTTGCAGCGGCGCACGAAACGTTGTGATCTTTTCAATTCCATTTACCTTACATTGCGAGACAAACGATTATCAGTAGTCAAGGAAAGAACTAGTTTGTATGTAGAGGGTATATAGTATAGGACCAGCCTCTTACCTCATACTCTGAACAGGAATACCAAAGGACTGGATGAACAAGACTAGCTGGGCAGGTTCCAGGTCTTGTAAAGCTGTAGAATAACAGAGAGATAAACTTGTAAGAAAGGGAGAGAGGGTATAAGACTGGATTTGCCAAAGGATATAGAATTTGTTTTCACTATTGACATGAACATACATGTACGTTAAGCTCAGAGTCACTCCATCAACATTGTGATTGGCCTTCAGAAGGGGTGTCAGAGTGGATCTCATCATGGCAAAGACAAATGATAGAACCTATCCCCATTTCATCTTTCAGCAAATTTAGCTTGCCGAGTTATTCCATCCAATATTTCTTTGAACAGCTACAAACATCAAAATGCAACTAAGGCACGTCCCTTTCACAACAGATAATTGTGAACTTCCAAACTACTGCCATGCTACATTCATGAGCCTTAGTTAGGATAAAAACAACACAATGAGTGTTAGAATTATTCATTTGACTATAAAAATAGCATCCCATATAACAACATTGTAACAAAGACATGGGCATATAACAAAACAAAGAACAAAATACCATATCATACAGATGACAGAAAGAGACAGCATGTCGGTCAGGGGTCATAAACACAAAGTAATTCACTGTTGCCAACAGTATCATATTTGTGTAATGTCTTGCGGCCACTCACCAGCCATGACCAGCTGGTCCACGCTGGATCGGATCATGCGGAGCTTCAGCCAATCAGGGAGCAGCAGTGCCTCCTCAGACGTGTCTACCAGGTAGGCTGACGGTGGCAATGCATTCTGGGGGCACCAAGTGTTCAGCAGGAAGGTAAACTCACTTTGCCCTGTGGGAAGGATGGCATACAACATTGGGCTCGATCAGCAAACATCCTTTTCAAATATATTCCTCAAATTCCTGATCATGGTTAAAATGCATTTTCTTTTTAACTCCTGATACGTCACTTAGCCATTTTTGCATGATAAACCATATTGTCGGTGGGCTGTTAAAACCTCGTATCTCAAAAAAACAAAATGTTCAGGAGAGCGAAAAAACATTCTTATTTCTACAAATTATGTGGCAGGCGTTGTTATGTTAACTGAAGACTATGTTTGATTATCAATTCAATATGGAATGGTTGAAATGCAAGAAAAATAATTTAGATGGCGGGAATTTGAGTTACGAGGTTTTCGCACTAAGTCCTAAATTGAGATACGAGGTTTTCTCATTTCAAATTGAGTTACGAGGCTTTCCAACTTGATCTAAAATGAGATACGTGGTTTTCGCACGGTGTCGTACACAGTATCCCATGCTAATATTGTGCAATATGCGCACTTGCGCACACATACATTCTCAAACACACACACACACACACACACACACACATACACACATATACACACATACACGAACGTACACACACACAAACACACACACACATACACAAATGCAAACCTATGCATGTGACACACATATACGTACATAAACACTATGAATGAATGTTAATCTTATGATCTATGCGCGCACACACACTCATGCGCGCACACGTACACACATACACGTCCATATGCCGGCCAAAAGACGCAAAAAATACATACATATCCATTCATGTGACACACGTCAACGTACGCAAAAACTATGTCTATACATTAACGGTCATGTTGTGATCTATGCACACGCACACACATATGGGCGCGCACGTACATTCACACACATACCCATGCACATAGTATACGCACACACACACACACATACACACACAAACAGACATATGCACACGCAGGCCAAAAGACGTAATAAATACATGCAAACCTATGCATGTGACCCACGTATACGTACATAAACACTATAAATGAACGTTAATCTTAAATGATCTATGCGCGCACATACAAACATGTGCGCACACGTACACACATACACGTCCATACGCCGGCCAAAAGACGCAAAAAATACATACCTATCCATGCATGTGACACACGTCAACGTATACGCAAACACTATGTCTATACATTAGCGGTTATGTTGTGATCATAGAGTTATATAGTACGTATTTAACTCTATTGTTGTATGATCTATACACACGCACACACACATGGACGCGCACGAAAATTCACACACATACTAATGCACATAGTATACGCACACATACACACACATGCATGCTCACATATATTCACACACATACCCATTCACATTATATTCGCGCACACACACATACACACAAACAAACATACATACATGTGAACACGCCGGTAAAAAGCGCAAAAGACGCAAATAATACATACAAACCCTTGCATGTGACACACGTTGACCCTCCAAATTCGTTCTCGTGCTGTAGGGTATACGGGAATTTGCTGCTCTAATAGATAACTATTTTGAGAAAAATCCCTAAAAAAGAGCATGAACCTCAAAATCCTTGGACATATCTCCCACTTTTGTATTTTTTTCTTTGAATACTAATTGCTTGCGCCCATTTTGTCGTTCAAGCATACAAAACATCGTTTTCGTGACAACCCCCCCCCCCCTCCAATAATTGGTACCCTTTTCCGCCAAAATGATAGGTACGGGTTTGGTGGCTTCAGCGGCACACCCCTGTGGGAAACAACTGTGAGTAACTCCCCCCGCCGCCCCCCCCCCCCCGTCATATTTTGACGTGTTTGCCCTCTAGTTGTACTCCACATACACATACACATTGTATTTATGATGACTACATAGGCTTAGCATAAATTTTGAAAGTAAAAATTTCACAAGCATTTTGCCTTTTTAACACAGGACAAAAATAGATATCGACTATCGAACGTTATGCACTGCAGCTAGCCTCATCCACTGACTCGGCCTGGCCTATGCGCGTAGCTTTGGCCACACGCCACGGCTTGTAAAGCAAGTTTAACACCTAGCCTGTTCAGTCTATCGAAGAGCGTTGAGCAAAATGTTTGTATCTTCATGCTGATTGATTGTCAAAATGTCGTTAGAGATATTACTCACAATAACTGAGCATCTCATTTTAATAAGCAATATTAAACCTTAATGCAAGACACAATCCAATGCATCTAATCGATCCCGGCCATGAATACATTAAGTGTAGGTTTAGGTAAGCGATCGATGTGCGCAGCTAGCCGTGCGGGCGCGCGCGCGCTGCAGTTATGCGCGCACCAGCTCTTAGCTGCGCGCATAATTGCGCTATGTATCTTGACTTACGAGGTTTTATCCTACCATTATTTGAAGAGGCAAGAGATACGAGGTTTTCAAAAAGATGAATTTCGACATTTTCTTTTCAGATTTTCAACTCCAGCGTTTATTACAAGATGTATTACATCTTAAACTTGACATTTATAAAAAAAAGTGAATTTCATAAAAAATTGAGATACGAGGTTTTATCAGCCCACCGACGATATTCATTATGTATGCAAATTTTGTGCATGTTGTCCACACAATATGCTTCTTCACATATGTGTTTACCGTATTTTTCGGTGTATAAGACGCATGTTTCTTCCCTTGAAAATCACGCCAAAGTCCAGGTGCGTCTTATACACGGCGTTAGCAAAAATCAGGTCTTTCAAACCAACACGTATACACCTGTATGGGACTATGCATTGTGTGACATTAAAAAAAGTGGATGGCTTTGATAGCCCGATACAATTGTTGTACCGGTAATACGATCTCAATCACATCACCAGCATACTTAACTGGAACTAAAAAATCCCCAGGAGTAGTATTTGTCCGCGAGACAACTCAAAGAAACCGCTGATCAAAAGGCTTAAACTAGAAAACTCCGTTTGATGGAGACTGCGATTGATTCTGTTATCAGCTCTGGCCACAAGCTGGCGCTAGTACACAAAGAACATAGAGCTACATTGAGACACTCTATGACAAAGAACGATCTTTGTGTACTAGCGCCAGCTTGTGGCCAGAGCTGATATTAGAATCAATGGCAGTCTCCATCAAACGGAGTTTTCTAGTTTAAGCCATTTGATCAGCGGTTTCTTTGAGTTGTCTCGCGGACAAATACTACTCCTGGGGCTTTTTTAGTTCGGGTTAAGTATGCTGGTGATGTGATTGAGATCGTATTACTGGTACATCAATTGTGTCAGGCTATCAAAGCCATTTATTTTGTTGTTGACTGTATATATAGTCCCATACATGTGTATATGTGTTGAAACTTTATACAGACCCGATTTTTTTTTTTTTTTCAAATTGCGTGCTCAAAGTCGGGATGCGTCTTATCCGCCGTTGCGTCTTGTACGCCGAAATTTACGGTATGGTAAACTGTGGTTGGTTTTCTTGTTAACTACAGTCATTTCTACCTTTCAATTCTCCGTAAGTTAGTAGAATTACATTCTTTCACATTACATTTTGGATTTCAGAAAGTGCATAGACTTTAAGTATGATACACGCATTACAAGTAAAGGCCACATTCAAGAACTGCCAAGGGAATACATGAGCCTATATGGATTTCCATGTCACGTGGACCCTACAAGAAATAGAGTTATTACCAAAGAGAGAATTCAATCAGTGCAGCTCAGAGTCACTCCATCAACATTGTGATTGGCCTTCAGAAGGGGTGTCAGAGTGGGTCTCATCATAGCAACAAATTTCTTTAAATTACAAATTATCGATGTGATCTTAAACTTTGCAGACAGATCATTTTTATATGAAGACTAAATCAGACTTAATCAGAACACAAACAAACAATAAAACAATCATGCAGTGCTTTACTAAGTCATCATTTGAGATGAGGAAAGATGACCACTCATAGAGACAACTACAGACATTTGACAGCGTGCAGTTGACTAGTACGCCTTCAAGTTGGCCCACCCATGCAGACACTGAAACATTGCCCAAATCTCTATTAGTAAAAGTTTATTATCCAATGCCTGAAAAATTTGCTAATTGGCTATGCCATACAACTAAATTGAGACACCTGTCATATCTTTTCACTCTACCATGTTCGGTGATATTCGTACGGTTATTACATTAACAGTGAAAATTCACAATTTGACCTTGACCCATGATCGTTGACGATAACATAAGATATTTGACCTATCAGACCCAAGTTAATGGTCTTGTTATATATTACCATTGTACTATGTTTGGCTAATTGGGGCAACTATTTTTTGCTTCATCTCGTAAAAAGTGTAATTTTTGCATTTTACATTGACCTTTTGACCTAAATGTGATTAATTGTCCTATCATATAAAACAAGGCATTAGCAATATTGTGTCTCTCCCACTTGCGAAAATAACCAGAAATATCGCGATCTCCGTTGCTACGCAAAAGAATTGTATCCCTGACCTCAAATGACCTTTGACCTTATCCTGTGACCTCCAACGGTACCATAACATGAAGGTACCCCCAGTGCATCTATGACCCAAGTTAGGTTGTAATCCAAGGAACCCATGTGAAGTTATTTGTCAAAAGAGAGTCTTGCAGGTAAACTTTAACGTATGACCTCAAATGACCTTTGACCTTATCCTGTGACCTCCAACGGTACCATAACATGAAGGTACCCCCAGTGCATCTATGACCCAAGTTAGGTTGTAATCCAAGCAACCTATGTGAAGTTATTTGTCAAAAGAGAGTCTTGCAGGTAAACTTTAACGTATGACCTCAAATGACCTTTGACCTTATCCTGTGACCTCCAACGGTACCATAACATGAAGGTACCCCCAGTGCATCTATGACCCAAGTTAGGTTGTAATCCAAGCAACCCATGTGAAGTTATTTGTCAAAAGAGAGTCTTGCAGGTAAACTTTAACATATGACCTCAAATGACCTTTGACCTTATTCTGTGACCTCCAACAGCACCATAACATGAAGGTACCCCCAGTGCATCTATGACCCAAGTTAGGTTGTAATCCAAGCAACCTATGTGAAGTTATTTGTCAAAAGAGAGTCTTGCAGGTAAACTTTAACGTATGACCTCAAATGACCTTTGACCTTATCCTGTGACCTCCAATGCCACCATAACATGAAGGTACCCCCAGTGCATCTATGACCCAAGTTAGGTTGTAATCCAAGCAACCCATGTGAAGTTATGGATCATAAGAGAGTCTTGCAGGTAAACTTTAACATTTGTGACGGACGACGGACGACGGACGGACGACGGACGGACGACGGACGGACGACGGACGGACGCCATTTGGATCCCTTAGTCTCGCCTTCACCTCCGGTGGGCGAGACAAAAACCCTAAAATTTACATAATTCTCCATTACATTTCTTAGGGAACTTAATGTGACACACACTTTACAAGAATTGGATATTGGGTGTGAATCATTACCTTTTGGTTCTCCGTACGTGAGCAGAATGATCATGGCATGGACTACCAGGATGTGCATGGTGGCCGCCTCTCCACTGGACCAGCGAAGGAAGACCTGGTCCTGGGACTCAGACTAAATCAGAACAAGAACAAACAATGATGACATGAACCATTAGGAAGACCTGGTCCTGGGACTTAGACTAAGCCAGAACAAGAACAAACAATGATGACATGAACCATTAGGAAGACCTGGTCCTGGGACTTAGACTAAGCCAGAACAAGAACAAACAATGATGACATGAACCATTAGGAAGACCTGGTCCTGGGACTTAGACTAAGCCAGAACAAGAACAAACACTGATGACATGAACCATAAGGAAGACATGGTCCTGGGACCTGGACAAAATCACAACAAGAACAAACAAAGAAACGTTCATGACATGAACCATCAGGAAACCTGGTGCTGGGACTCCAAATCAGAACAAGAACATGTAATGTATTGTCACCATTTTCAATGATCCAATGATCTAAATAATAATATCGAATAATATCTTCAGGCAACTGTAAATTTGTTTGCTCAGCAGCTTGTGTAGTATCTAATCTGCTCAGAGTCACTCCATCAACATTGTGATTGGCCTTCAGAAGGGGTGTCAGAGTGGGTCTCATCATAGCAACATCTTTCTTACAAATTTTTAAACTATCAAAGTGATCTTAACCTTCGAAGACAGATCGTTTTTATATCAACTTAGATTTTACTCAGAACACAAACCAACAATGAAATAATCATGGTAAAGACCATACGGATGTACATATCACATTCAAAACAAACTTAGACAACTACAGGCTTGTTGCGAGTCTTTAATATTTCAAGGGCCACATTATTGTAACTTACCATCAATGATAAGTACCTTGGCAACAGCCAATGAGCTCTCATTATTGCACCTGTTGCCAATGTAGTTACCATTGATGGCTAGTTACAATGACTGAAAACCTATATGCAACATGGCCCAGATCTTTTTACAAGTTTACAATAAGTATGATGCCCTAATCCAGAAAATCAAGCTCTTTTTAGAAAATTGTCATTCCCTTCTCAAGAGAAGTAGGCTATTTCATCCACATCCCTCTCCACCACTACTCACCCATCTGTAGCCCTCCTCATCATCCGTAGACTTGATGGCTTTCACCACATATTTACTGAAGATCCTCAGCATCGCAGCTAGTGTATCGTCAGCGGCCGGAATTACCCCCTCATGTGGCAAGATACAGGACAGCATGGTGGGCCGCTCCACAATCAGCTGGGCTAGGTCCTGCCAGAGAATATTGTCAAGAATTCCATTCAAATTTATGTCATCCTGAATTCTAACACATTCCTTCAATTATATATTAGGGACAAATCTACTGTTGCGCAGCCTTAACGCTTCACTACTAGGATTCTTAATAGCTATGTCAAAATATTTCTGCTCAACACTTATATAATCAAGTCTTGACAACCCCATTGGCTTACAACACATCTTTATGCCAATGGTAATGAGAGAGTTACAGGTCAAAAGTAATCATCTTACGTCAAGCAAATATAGCTATGCAAACTAATACCATTTAGATATACATGTACTTCAACTGCAGGTAGTACAGTGAGCATGTAAAATGTGTTTCATACAGCTTGCACTTTCTAATGATAAAATATATACGATGGATCTTTGTTTTTGTTCATTCCAACCTCTCCTTGCTGGAAGTGAACGTCAGCTTTTGTGAATAATTTTGAACTATTAGTTCAGTCTTTTGATTCATTTCATTAAGAAGACACAGTTATTTAAACATTTCTTTATGAAAGAAAACAAAACACTACTTTCTTCAAGGTTCCTCACTTCATGAACTTTTCCATTACACTTACTAGTATATGCTTTGCTGCCAAATACATTTAAATGTCTTAATTTATAGTTAGAACGCTCAGAGTCACTCTATCAACATTGTGATTGGCCTTCAGAAGGGGTGTCAGAGTGGGTCTCATCATAGCACTTGATTCATAGTATTTTTTAAATCCAGATGTAAGTTCTCTCTCACTGGACATAATTCTCCACACCCTATATAGGGTAAAACTATCCCATAATGCACCACGCAGAGACATCAGAAATTTGTTTGCAGTCATAACTCTTCAGGTCTCATCACTTACACACTAGACAGGAAGTGGGTATGACTGCGAGAAATGTCCTGATGTCACTGTGCAGTGCATTCTGGGAAAACTTTTCCTTGTATAAAGTATGGAGAGTTAGCAACATGTACGTAAGGGGTCAATTTGGATTCTCACCTGAGCTAGATCGTTGAGGTCCGAGGGCAAAGCATGCTGGGACAGGAAGATGATGTAAGAGCTGACAGCCCGGGGGTCAGTGTCAATCTGACACGCCTGGCACACAGGAATCAGCAGAGAAAGAAATGGTAAGGGATAACTTACAGATTCAGGTTCATGCAGTAAATCTAGGAGGATATTTCTTAAATCAACTTGTTGCTCACAGTTAGATTTTTGGGCTTTGTGAAGCCTGGTCCATTATATCTAACCAATCATAACCTTGTCAATGTGTCTACTTGTAGATAGTTGGACAGCATGTTTACATGCTTCGGTGAAAGTGCTCAGATTCACTCTATCAGCATTATGATTGGCCTTCAGAAGGGGTGTCAGAGTGGGTCTCATCACAGCAACATTTATTTTTTGCCACTTCCAAATTTTCCAAAACATGACAGTATTTTTGTCTAATATTAAACATCAATTTTCAAACATCAATGTAATAAATCTAAACTCAATTGACCACTGCGTAATATTGATTTAAGGCATTCCATTAATATTTCTCTCCTTTTTTCCTCTACAAAAATGGCAACATTTATAAAATAAATTCAGGTCTGTATATTACATCATATATTGTTTTGTAAGAACCATAGTAGTGCGGGTGAACAAACCTGTTGACTTGGGAATAAATCCATGGAGAATTGGCGTGTAATCATATTCGGTTGGAAATTCACCCCTAATCACTATCAACAAATATCCTGTTGCATACTTTATCATGACGAGCAAAATTAAGATTAAACAAAGAAAGATTTCAAACACTTACTTGTCTGAGGGCCGCTGTGGCCTGGCTCTTGACCGTCTCAAAGTTGGGGATGGCAGGCATATCTTGTAAGAGCCACTTGTGTGTGGCCATCAGAGAATCAGGGTCACAAAGCTCTTCCACTTCCATGACATCCTCCCCAGACTGCGGAGACAGGACCATAGCTAGACCCTGGGCATACGCAGTAGGAAAAGGAGTTGTGATTCATTAAGCTTTGAAGCAGATCTTCACTAGTGACTAGGATGTTTCATAGATGTCCCATGTACAAGAAGAAGAATTAAACAGCACACAGAGTGTCTTGTGGTGCTACTGCTCAGAGTAACTCCATCAACATAGTGATTGGCCTTAAGAAGTTGAAAGACTTAATGCACGCTAAATTCATGACTTTTACCAGGTAGACATGTTCGCTCAGAGTAACTCCACAAACATAGTGATTGGCCTTCAGAAGTTGAAAGACTTAACGCATGCTCTAAATTCATGACTTTTACCAGGTAGACATGTTCGCTCAGAGTTCATGTAACTCCATCAACATAGTGATTGGCCTTCAGAAGATGAAAGACTTAATGCATGCTAAATTCATGACTTTTACCATGTAGACATGTTCGCTCAGAGTCACTCTATCAACATTGTGATTGGCCTTCAGAAGGGGTGTCAGAGTGGGTCTCATCATAGCGAATATAAATAAGAGTCTACCATCATTTTAGTAATACTATGTTATGCAATACTCACACAAACTGTCTCATCAAATTCATCATCATCAACAACAGCTTTACATGTCCATCTATTGCACAATATCTTTTTGTATAATGTACTGAAATGGTGCTGTCATATCAATTGTTATGCAGGTTTCTTGATGTAAACAGCATCACTGAGACTTCAACTTTAGCTCATGGGAATCAAAATCTTTCAGAATCTGATTTGGCACCTAAGAACAGTTCACCAGTCTTGCGTTAAGTAGTGGGTGACTTACCAACAGCTTTATGAAACAGGGCCCTGGTCTGAACTGACCAATGAGATGGCAGGAGTGGACTTACCTTGGAGGCCAGACTGCGGACGGACTGCTGCTTGGACGAGAGTCTGGTCAGGAAGTAGCCCAGGACCTCCGAGGTAGTCCTGGGCTCGGCCGCGGGATCAAAGACCAGGAACTGCAGGCGGGCCAGGAGCTGCTCCTGCTTGTGCACCTTCTGTACAGGGAGGGAAGACCAAAGTATGGGACTATCATTATTTGGTTCTGCGAGGGTAAGCCAGGCAAAATGCGACTTTGTAGGATTTTAATCGACAGTAGCATCTTAAGTTTTAACATTCCTTAATTTCGAAAGTGGTGTCACCATTAATTTTGCTTTTGTTTCACACTATGACAATAAACTAGTTCAAAAAAATTGTGCATAGTTGTAATTTTCCTAATTGCAGATCTAATATCAGAAATAAGAGTCTTTACTAATACAACCAATACTAGATTCTTGTTTGCAATCAATTTTGAGTCACACCAAATTATTCAATCTCATCAAATTGTTTAAAATATTACTCATTCATTTGCTTCTCTTGAGAACATTTCTCTCTTGTTCTATATCATGCAACACTCTCTATCATAGAGCAACAAAATTTGTTTTTCTGTATTGTTATACATATATTAAGCTCAGAGTCACTCCATCAACATTGTGATTGGCCTTCAGAAGGGGTGTCAGAGTGGGTCTCATCATAGCAAATCATGTATTGGTTTGCAATGTGGTCATTTGAGATGAGGAAAGATGACTGGTCATTGTACATACCTTAACCTAGATCTCCAATGTTGGGGTTATTTTCACACAAATGCCACACTCCACTCAACACATCAACACTACATGAATTGATTGCAATAGAGTATAGATCCTTTGAATGTCTATCCACATTACCTGCTTTCACCCATTAACCCTAAAATGTCACAGACACTGTAACTCCTAGAGAATGAATAGGTGTGACTCACCTGTTTAGAGGTACTGCTCTCACCCCCATCGCCCCCTTGGGTGTTTTTATCGCCCTCCTGGTTGAGAAGGAACTCACACAGGCACTGGACTGGCAGGACGTCCAGTGACCCCTCGGCCGAGTTGACCAGCTCAGCCAGCCAGGGCATGGACTGAGACGTGCCCTACAGAGAGAAAAGAGCAGGAAGATAGTCCATGGGTGCGCTTAGCAACTTTCTGAAGTAAGAATCAGCATAACTACACATGTTTTGAAATGCCTTTCAATGTGTGAATATGTGATGCCGCATTTATTAACTCTCAGATACGTGATTCTGGCTTATAGGCGGTTCAAAATGCATTGTTCTGCGTTTCTTAACGGCAAGGCTACCGGCATCACAAAACGTGGTTGCGTTTATCAAATATTAACACTAGCTTCAGTCACTTTAAAAAATGCTGGTTACGGGCTAGAGAAGAGTGGATTGATATCGTCCAATACATGACAGTAAAATCTTATTTGATGAGACTTTCAAGACAATGAATTAGACAAGGAAATAACGGCTCATGCATATTTAGAGGATTCCAACAAAGTGAAAAGATGCAAGAAAGGAGAGCATTTAATTAAGCACATTTTCTTTTTGCTCAGAGTCACTCCATCAACATTGTGATTGGCCTTCAGAAGGGGTGTCAGAGTGGGTCTCATCATAGCAAATATCTCTATCCACATTCTAGATGTCGGAGCTGTTTTACATACACACCAGTCTTCATATCATATCTCAGCAATACATGATTTGCTTCAGACTGCTTTGCTTTCTGCTTGGTCTACATACCTGGCTCTGAATGATGTCGAGGAGGAAGTCTGGGTTGCGGCTGCGGCACAACATGTGGCCCAGATGGAGCACCTTGTTGTAGTGTTGCAGCTGGTCTAGCACCTGGATGGGAGGTCTTCTGACTGGACCACTAGGGGAGAGATGGACAGATAGATGGATAGATCAGTGGATGGATGGGCGGAAGGGTGGAAGGGTGGATGGGTGGATGGGTGAATGGATGGATGGATGGATGGTTGAATTGATCTCAAATTATCCTAAGGGGGATTATTATTTTTGTCTCCTGACTGGACCACTGGTGGGAGAGATGGACAGATAGATAGATAGATCAGTGGATGGATGGGTGGAAGGGTGGAAGGGTGGATGGATGGATGGATGGACGGACAGACGGATGGATGGATGGACGGGACGATGGATGGATGGATGGATGGATGGGTGAATGGATGGACGGATGGACGGATGAATGGATGGATGGATGGTTGAATTGCTCTCAGATTGTCCTAAGGGGGTTTATTATTTTTGTTTATTGTCTCATTATTGAAACTGGTTTGACCTGCAATTCGTCACTTCTTTTTCACAGTCGATCTTCCTTTATGGCATCACGTACATGCGTTTTACCATTATAACTTCATTAGTCCATGGCCACCATGGGCCAGGGGTGAAGCTAGCGGGCCAGCATTAAATAAAAATATACAGAATTTGCAGATTTGAGGATTGTACGGCTGAATCAGTTGAATATTAATGATTACGCACTGATAGATGTAATAACTGTGCATGATGCTGTAAACATGCAACGAGTAAATCTGTTAGTAACCATATAAGGGAGAGTGTTTTGCTTACTGTGGCTCCATCCTCATGAGCTGAGTGAGCAGCAGGCTGTTGGCTTCCATGATCTGCACCCTGGCCAGGTGGTTCTCAAACTCTAGAATCGCCTGCTTCTCCAGCTGGGATGCCTAGGAGAGGCAGGAAAGGAGAGGTCAAAGGTTGATATACCAAGCTATTAACGAGGTTAATTGGTTCTCAAAGCAGGGAATCAGGATGATGTTCAGTAAAATTTAGAATACAAATATATGTCATAAACTTTGCATTGTGCTGAATTGGGAGGAGTCGGGAATAAACAAGCTTTAGGAGATGAAGAAAGAGCAATCATTCCTTCAAAATCAAAATGGTTGGCAGGTACGCAAATGTACCGTTACAGATAAAAAAATCAATTTATAATTGATCCTGATATCAGGCAATATGCCACAAATAGTAAATCCTCCTAACCTGTAGTTCCAGGTTCTTCAGTTCTTCAGTAGACTTCTCATCCTTGGCAAGGGTAGAAGGAGGAAACTTGAAGTTGCTGCAAATAAATTACATAAACATATAATTAAGTTTGAAATATGGATAAGAAATTCAATAATCCCACACAATGGCATTTGCATTGCAATCTATTGATAGTCATGACATATTCTGGGAGTGCGGGACTACGAAAGTTAGCGTACCATTTCTCCAATATTATGTTTACCAGCTGCCAGTAAGAAACCATCACCAATGGTTGTAAGACATAAAAGAAAGATTATTACCCGGGAGATATGTCTGCTCAGAGTCACTCTATGAACATTGTGATTGGCCTTCAGAAGGGGTGTCAGAGTGGGTCTCATCATAGCATACACAAATCACACAGTCAGCCATCATTACCAGTAACTTGTTAAACCGTGCATCCGACAGTATGTACTCATATCAAATACTAGCTGATTGTAAATAGGTATACAGATCAGCGAGCGATCTTCTTGGTGTCACATTGCAAGGTGCTTGCTACTTGGCGAGAGACTGCTACGAAAACATCCTATTTCTCATTTTCATTCTCAAACATTGCTTTATATATTTCATATCATCTTACATCCATCTGTAAGGGATTAAAAGTATACAATTTCCCTGGAGATACAAAATATGTTCAAACTTTTAAAAAAGGAATGATCTGAAGAGAATCCAATAAATGAGTAATACTGTAAACAATTTGATGAGATTGAATAATTTGGTGTGACTCAGAATTGATTGCAAACAATTACCAAAATAATTGTTGAATCATTCCACCCATACACCAGATTACTACCTGTGTGCAAAGCCCTTAGAATTCATATAAAGACCACTTGTCTATAGAAACACCTGTTTGGTTACTGAGTGGTCTTTCCACACAGTGGTGGCTGTACTTACTTGGTCATGACCATCTCCATGAAGTACCTCAGCATGGGGTAGTTCTCCCACGCTGTGCGACCTGAGAGGGGGTAAACAAGAGGCCTTGCTAGTTCTCCATACCAAAAAGAAAATACCAAAGTGTGACGTCATATGGGCATGTTATCAAGACAACTGGTTCTAAACTATGTTGGTAAAGCGAACAGCAGTGTTCACAGCAGGGACTCTTATTGAGAGTCTCACTCGAGTCATGTTTAGAACCATATGCAGGTGTAACGATGGGTATGACACCACTTTGGGACTCTACAAGGGTAGGTTGTCCAATGATGTACCATGCAGCCACATCCAGATTTTGTTTACATATCACATAAACAAGCTCAATGATAAGCTCTTAGAATCACAGAGTGACAAAAATTTAATCCAAGCTTGAAAAAAAAAAATTATACATAAAAATCATGCCATTTTATTTTACCTTTAAAAACATACTAAACATGACAAAAATCAGAGGATACTACTTGGTAACTCTGCAGCTGGTTCTCACCTATATTGCTTGGGTTGAAGGCAGCCAGGATGAGTAGGATCATCCAGCCTTTCCAGTAGAAGTTTGCAATGGCCAGACTGGGCACCTGATACCTACAGGTGGAGATGGGGTACCAAAAGACGATCGGACAACTGATATGAATGTAATGACAGTTTAATGAGACCAAGACTTAGATCTTGGGGAGATGAGCTTAACTCTCTCATAAACATTGCCATGAGAATGAATAATAGGCCAATGTTTTTTTTTTCCCACAGATTGGTAAAGAGGATAGATAGATAGACAAATAGATATTGGTTTATTAGGATAAAAACAGCAGTACAAAATAGAAACATTTTGCAGCTTGCTACATGACTACTACTACAACAATACCAATCAATATCCTGAAGATTATCATTCAATTTATCGGTATAATATACTATTGTTATCAACCTTATGAGGAAGCAGATAAACATCAAGTAAATTATCATTACCACAAAAGTGATTGTAATTTAGCATTAAATGGTAATGTTTGAATAAGTATGCTTATGTTTTAAAATCACTTTACATAATGTTGTTACACATGAGTACTACTACAACAAAGCCAATCAATATCCTGAAGGTGATTGTTTAATATAATATTATAATAATCATCATATAATAATCACTGTAAAATAAGTGTTAAGACTAGGGTAAGGTGTTGGCTTACCCTTGGGGGAGGGTGATGTTCTCAGGGTGGTGGTACACACATGAGTTCAGCACAACGTCAATCAGCTCAGCTCTATCAATCTTCAGCACTTGGAAGTCTGAGGGAAAAGGAATCACAAATCGAATGTAAAAATGTGTTGAAATGTCACAGAGAAATAATCTATATACTTCTAAATTGGTGCTTGACAGGTGCAATCAGTCGGGGTATCATGGCAGGGGATAGGGTGATTGACATGCGCTCTTGGTGCAGTGCTGGCCAATTGGTGCTTATATCGTTAATCTACTTTATCATAACATATTGATAAGAAATTAAATCATCATTGATATATTACTCATTTACTAATTCACAGGCCTTACTTACTTGATTAATTAATTTCTTTCCCACACATCTTAAACATACTCCAGTTTCTAAAAGAGGTTTCAAAGACAACCCCTTTTGTACATGTACATTTCAAAGGATCAGAAATGGGAAGCTCAGAGTCACTCTATCAACATTGTGATTAGCCTTCAGAAGGGGTGTCAGAGTGGGTCTCATCATAGCAAACAATTGCTTCATATTTTCCTAGGTATTGATCATGACCATATAAAGATGTAATGTTCATGTTTGGACTTCTCTGTAAATACCAGACTTAAACAATGACCCTCATCACAGCTGTTTCACATAAATCCCTTTAACTATAGAGTACCGAAGTGGTGTCTTTAAATCCTTTACTACCCTGCACTCTGGTTCTAAAAAGTGAGACTTTCACTGGACCAAAATTGCTATTATTTTGATGCAACATATATTCATAACAGTTCATGAACACAATAATATGAAGTCACCAAAGTACTAAAATTGATATATAACAGATACTGGTAACTAAGTACAGATGAAAATTAGATTCTTCCATTTCTCTAAATGAACCTTCAGCATGCAGAACAGCTGCCCTCTTCACCAGCTTGTCCACCAAGTCCAGAGCCTCCCCTGCAGCAAGTGGAATAGGCCGCTCCAAGCCCATGATCAACAGGAACATCAGTGTGTCCTCCTGGACAGGCACTTCAGACAGGAGGGAGAGCAGTAGCCTGTACATGGGAGGGACAGAAATAGAGTGTTAAGTCAAAGGGACTGATGGTACATAACACATCATCCAAATGCAAAAAATGGCCTGTACTCAGGAGAGTAGTGTAATGCAAACCATGTAATAAACCTATACTAAACCTCTACTTAATAAGTACTCTTTATTTGTTTGGTTTTCACAACAGCAGACTGAGTAATCATTGAATACTGTGTACTTAAAGTGTAAAAAGGAAATATAGCAACAATAAATCTGTTAGACAGGTAAGCGATGTTTTTATTTGCACATAGCTGAAGTTAATGGAATATATCACCATATATCATCAAGGCACTTTCTTCTTTTTTCTCTTTGCTGTGAACATTTGAAAATTAAGGTATACACGTTGCAACATTCACTAGTGAACACAAACAGTTGAGGAGAGTTGCTACCAGACTCTTTCTCTTCTCAAAGTCACAGATCATATGGGAAGTGGGTATGTACTCGTCTTGAAGATGACTATTTGTCTTGAAGATAAACTACTATCCCTCTCACCCTCTGTCTGCTTCAGGTGGCCAATTATCCTTGCTGCAGTAGGCTTCGTGGGTGTCCAAGAACAGCAACTTCTGTATCCTGAAGTCAAGGAAGATACAAACAGAAGAGAAACAAGATGTCAATTAACCATTCCACATGTACATGTACACCTCATTGCTCTAGATATATTCACTCAATCACTAATATGATTCAAGGGTACATTCATGCGGGAGCGGTTTGCAGTGAAAAAAATTTTTTTCGGGGGCTACTTTTTTTAGCACACTGGGAATTTTGGGGGGTCTTTTAAAGCATTATGGGGGCAAAATTGACCCAAGCCTTCGTGTAGTCTATTTCCTGGCAGTTTGCCACTTCTGATTGCCATAATGACACTCTTATGGGGCCTTTCAAAGGTTTTCTCCATTCTGGTCAAGCAGCTGATGGCCTTAATATTTAAACTTTTCTCTACTGAGCTTTTTTCCGCTCAGATACTAAGCAGCACGACTCCCATACAATCTGCTGTTTGGACAATAGACAAGAGGCTACAAAAAAACTTCAAAAAACTTATACATGTGGGACACAATCAAGCCACATCGCTTTGGGTACTGTCATTCCATGGCAAATATAGACATTCCAACTAGACCACGTTCCACGTAGCCAGAAAATCTAACCATGAGCAATGACTGAAGGATCGCTGCGAAAAGTCATTTTTATGCTTTGACGTGACTGAAAAACACTAGCAACAGAGTACCGGTGACAAGCGGCAGCTGCAATGCACTTCTGTGTGAATGCAGCGTAAGCAGCATCCTTTGCTTACCTACCTTAACACAATGCATTTGTATATTCAATATCTCATTGTGTGCTTTTACAGTCTTCATATCATTCTTATATTTATATAATCATATAATTCCAAGGTTGATCTGACAGACACTTGAGATCATTTTTAATTCATGAAAGAGAGAGAAAAAATGCTCAGAATCACTCCATCAACATTGTGATTGGCCTTCAGAAGGGGTGTCAGAGTGGGTCTCCTCATGGCAAATCATGAAAGTTATTCTTTGAGATGAAACCATTTGTACAGAAAATACTTTTTTTACATTTCTATTCTGATGTTACACATTTCTTACATTATATTCTATTTTGCTTTAAGATGACACCATTATCTACAGAACAGTTGCAAACTTTGAGGATGTTGATCATCGTGGAACTGGTGCATTTTAACAATTTCAACCACTATACAGGGAAACCCCGTTATAACGAGGGGGTCGGGACCCACACTTTTTCCTCGCTACAGCCGACTGCTCGCTATACCAGTACATGATCAATACATACAGAAAAAATGCAGATATAGGACTACACAAAAAAAAAACATATTTACCGCTAGTATTGTAATCTTGTAATGACTTTGCTAGCATTCTTAATTGAATTCACAAGCTAACAATTCACTAAAATATCAGCACAGTTGAAAATGTAAATAAATGACACTTCCAAAGTCTCCGTTTACTGACAAATGAAGCAGCGGGGAGGCTCAGTTACCCGGCCAGGTCTGCTGGCACGACCGCATGTAAGCAATGAATGATCATTGAACGCAATCTTCATGCATGCGCGGACGCAGTCGTACACGCGTGGTGTCACATGTGTTTAGAGGCTCTTGCCATGTGCGTGCGTGACTGTGTTGATGGTTGGGCTCGGGGGCATGCAGTATTGCTCGCACATAATGTGGACGTATGCATGTGTGGATTCTTGCATGGTGTGTGTGATCAGTGTTTAAAGGCGCAAAGAAAATTGCTTGTGCTGTTGTTGCGTTTCCCTCGCTAGGCGGCGTGGCTGAAGGGTTTGCTCGTAATAACGGGGTCAATTTCCTTTCTTTTTCTTTATTCTTGGGCTGGGAATTTGCCTTGCTATAGCAGAAATTTTGCTATAGCCGATCTCGTTATATGAAAACAGAACACATGGAGGTCTATGGAAGAAAAATCGGGACAAACGAAATTTCCTCTTAATAACAGGGTTCTCGCTATACCTGTGCTCGTTATAACGGAGTTTGCCTGTATATCAAATGATTATCATAGGAACTTCCTATTATTAGCAATCTTAGAAGATTCCCTGTGGCACTCACACTCTGTTGAGTTCTCCTTGGACTAGAGTGAACATCTTGAGAGCAATGATATGGATCCACCACACACAATCTCTCTGAGTCAGAGATACCTGGGCTTTGAATGATCACCATATCAGGACCTTCCTATTACTAGAACATCTTAGAAGATTCCCTATGGCACTCACACTCTGTTGAGTTCTCCTTGGACTAGAGTGAACATCTTGAGAGCAATGGTATGGATCCACCACACACAATCTCTCTGAGTCACAGAGACTTGGGCTTGAAAGGACCGCAGCATCTCCATGTCTGACGCTGCAAAGCAATGAGAAAAGGTTTCCGAAAAAAATGTTATATCTCATTCACATCATTATATTGATACTCAATAGAAGACTGAATTACGAATAACACTACATACCACGTTATGAGACTGAACATTGGTTAATAAACGTATCTGAGTGGAAACAAGCCAGCCCACATATATGCGGGCTGAGTTAACTTAGACATCAACAGTGAAATGTGCTTAAGGCATTAGGTTTGCAAAATGATATAATAAACATTTCATCAACAGTCACGAACTTGACAAAACTAATAGAAAATTGGAAACTGAAAGATGTATGTGATGAAAATAACAAGCGCCAAATCAATTCAACTGGAAAATAAAAACAGAAAGCAAACAATGCTAACAACCCACTGTGGTTGCATCTTGAAGCACGTCTCTCTTGCTGCTATGTGTTCTCACCTTTTCTTTCTCCCCTGGTGTAGGCTGCCACTATCTCCCTGACCTGAGGGGTCACACTGAGCAGAGACGCCAGGCAGATCAGGTCACACAGGGAGGCAAACATACGGTCCTGGACGGCACAGAGAACAAAAAGATTTGTAAAACATGATGACGCTGATGATCACACGATGTTTATTATACTATTTTATTGAATGATCACCTTCAGGATATTGATTGCTATTGTTGAAATAGTTCTCATGTTTAACAATATTGTGTAAATAATTTTTTTTTTTTATCGTTAAGTCACGCGCAATTCTGCCTGCTAGCCACAAAGTGTTTCTATTTTGTACTGTTGCTCTTATCCTCATAAACCATTATCTATCTATCTAACATAGGTAGGGGAGGCCTTTTCCAGGACAACACAATCAAATTATTCGTCCCCCACAATATAACTGCAAACTAACTTAAAGTGGAATTTTATTGATCGCTGAATTTGGATTTTTGGATGGATTGTCCAAAACCTAGTGGCTCCTGAAGCCTAGCGACCAAGATCACAATATCGCACATCATGGTTCTCCCAGCACCACAGTTATGCGTTAAGGCCAGCAGCACATTGCCGACCGTGGCAATATGGTATACGAATGTAGACTTTGGTTCCTTCGAAATGAAGTGTTTAAATATTTGTTCACTTTTCAATTTTAATTTATGGGAGAGAAGCCGCTCAGAGTCACTCCATCAACACAGTGATTGGCCTTCAGAAGGGGTGTCAGAGTGGGTCTCATCATGGCAACATCATAAATGTTATTGTTTAAGATTAAAGCAGACGTAAATACAATAAGAAAGCCAAAGAGACAGAGAGAGGCACATAGAATGAGAGAGAGTGAAATTGGGAGGGAAAGACTGGTCACTATACCTTGACTGGTTTCTCCATATCGGTGAACTGACGATCAGTCTTCTCAGTCATCAGCCCCCGACAGAATGCCAGGAAGTCCATGTCGTAGCGGAGTGCCTTCACAATCTCTCTGAAAAGCGCCCTCAATGCTCGAAGATAGTCATCTTTATTCATGAGTAGGTCCTGGAACACGGCTGCCAGATTCTGTGAACCAAGATCAAAAGTGTCATGTTTCATTCTCATTCTCATTCTGACTCAAATTAATCAATTCAGGTTATTGATAAAATAACAAATATAATCAAGCAATACAGCCCGGAGACAGACACTTGTCAAAATCACAAAGTAAAATCTACGTACAATAGTTCAGCAAATAAATCATTGGTCTAGAGGTGATCTTTGCCTATTTTTTTATTAAAATTAGTGATAAAAGAAAATAAAAGTTCATCAACATTGTGATTGGCCTTCAGAAGGGGTGTCAGAGTGCGTCTCATCATGGCAAATCATTGTTTGACAAAAAAAAAAAAAAACGGCTAAGAAGATACGAGAGGGAGAGAATAAAAAAAAATCCCTCAGACTTCTAATCTTCTTGTAATTTTACCAAGCAGCTGAAATTATGAGAAGGTAATCATAAGATTCAGAACGCTTGTGTCATTTTGGAGCATGTGCAGTTGTAATTGAAACTTCTTGTAGTTTTGCAGCACCTTAGTATCTGGTATAATTTACCGCAACATGGACTCATGCTACAAACTATGGGAAGCGCTTGAGAAACAAAATACCTTGAAGACACCAAATCTGACTGCGTCTTAAAAGTACTGTGTCAATGTATGCGATCGTTGTATATTTCTTGTCCCAAACTTTACTTTACTTCTCAGTCATTCTGTTTTACCTTTGCCGATAGTTCAGGTGAATGTTGAAACAGCGCCCCCAGAAGTGCCATGTTGTTTGGGTTGCGGGCGTTGGAGAGCTCATTGTAGATCACATGCTTCACAACGGTAGGCAGGTTGTCCTTGTGTTGGCTCAGTAATTCTCTGTGTGGACAGGAAACGAAAATGAGGTGACAAATGTCTGAATTGAATTGATACTTCTGCACAGTTTACTCTTGAAACTTTCTTTGATTACTCTCTCCGTTCGTAAGTTAAGTAGACTATGATGCAAAGACACATACAAGTAAAACAACTTACTACTGATCCATACAAGTGCCATATCCTATGACATATGGATCAGTGAGTGCCACATGTCTTTGTCGTGAGTTTTTTGTATCAACTTCATGCCCTGGTAAGCAGGGATTGTAGGATTTGATATCAAGAATCTGATTTTATGCACGTGAGGTAGTAGTTGGTAAAAGGCTTGGGTCATACAACATATAATTCTTGACCTATGATACAAAGCGTTCAAATGATACTTTGATATCAAAGTAGATTGAAGGTAATTCTAATTTACACTATTGGTAAAAAAAGAAGATAACAAATGCTCAGAGTCACTCCATCAGCATTATGATTGGCCTTCAGAAGGGGTGTCAGAGTGGGTCTCATCACAGCAAATCATGTATTTTGTTTGAGGCAAAAATGCCTATATCAAGATAAGACAGAGACAGAGTGTGATGAGCTTTATCTCGACACTCAACACATATGACCTCTGACCTATGATACTTGACCTTTGACTTACTTCATGCACATGAGGTAATGGTTGATGAGCACAAGCTCTGACATATGACACATGACCTTTGACCTATGAGACACAATTCATGTACATGAGATAATGGTTGATAAGCAGCTCGATTTCAAGATAAGCTCTGACAAATAACCTGTGACCTATGACCTTGGACGTGACAGACAAACTTCATGCATATGAGGTAGTGGTTAATGAGCGCCTTGGTTTTGTCACTCAACACAAATGAGCTCTGACCTTTGACCCATGACCTTTGACCCATGACCTTTGACCAATGAAAGACTTACTTCATGCACATGAGGTAGTGGTTGATGAACATCTTGGTTTTGAGACTTAACACATAATCTCTGACACATGAACTTTGACATATATGACAGACTTACTTCATGCACATGAGGTAGTGGTTAATGAGCGGCTTGGTCTTGAGACGGATCTTGATGAGATGACCCATGACCTCTACATCCTCCTGACTATGAGTGCTGCAGTTGACGCAGCAGGAAACCAGCAGCTCCTGTGCTGGTCTGGTCAGCTGTCGAAAGAGCAAATAAGCAACCATATGTTTAACAGTTTGTGTGCCAGACATGCTGATAGTCTATGGGATTTAGGTGCGTTAATGGTAAAGAAATTCACACATGGCACTTAAAGAGTTAACTGAAAACCAGAGCATGTCAAACTGCGTTATAGCCCCCATATGCTAGTAGATTTGAAATATCAAAACAGTTTCGAGGCAATTCTTACATGTGACAAATTGTTAGAAAAGAGTTCTATAGAATGGAAATGGAACAAAATAGAAAGCTCTTGAGCAGGATTTCGGGCTTATCAATGTCGTCTTTCCTTTCAAACTAACGTAACTGCATACTGGGAGCAAAAACCGATGTTGGTTTTAGCAGAAGCGAAGAAACACTCAGAGTCACTCTATCAACATTATGATTGACCTTCAGAAGGGGTGTCAGAGTGGGTCTCATCATAGCGATCATGAATGTGATTGTTCAAGACAAGATGAAAGAGAGAGATAACAAGAACCAGCCCCAGACAAACATAGATACTCAAAACCAGACATAAAGAGGAAGTGAGAGACAGGATGACCGGCTGACCTTTGGGTTCTGCAGCCACATCTCCAGCCTTTGGGAGGTCAGCAGCCGGATTTCATTGAAGCCGCACGTAGCGGTCAAGAGCCTCAGCAGGTTACGGGGAGTGTCCATCCCCTGGCGCCTGGTCAGCTGCTCTCTCACAAACTCCACCACGTCCTTCTCTATCTCATCACGCAGGAGGCTGTACCTGGGAGGAGATGCATCACATGTGGGGTGAAAAACTTGGAAGTACATTTCATACAAATTAGGAAGGATGACAGAACAGTACTGAATATCTCACTTCCAGTATACATCTAAACCTGTGTGTGCCACATTCAAGTACTTCATCCTTTGATCTCCCATCTAAAGAGTACCAAAGTGTGATGTTATCAGAGCATGTAATCCAGACAACTGGTTCTAAACTATGTGGGTTTAACAAACAGCAATGAGCATAGAAGGATCACTCAAAGAATGTGCCCGACTCTAGCCTGCTAGATCATGTCGCACCGGTATACTTCTCACATGAGTGATGTTGTTTAGATCCAGAGAGCCGCATAATGGATATGACGACACCACTTCAGTACTCTACATATTGTGCATTTTCTGTCACGGTTCAAATCTTTTCAGAGTGCCTAAAATGAGGCCTACCATTGACATTATACAGGAAATTGGATGGATTTGGAAGGTCAAATTCTAACGACAGAGGCAAATTATGATATTATTGTTAAGTTGAGCAATCACACTTCATATCAAATTCAATCAAGAAAGAACTTCAACACACCTGTGAAGTTTCAAGAATCGTTCTGTGATCCTTAACATGTCACTGGTGGTTTATTTCACCACCTATACACACAAATACCATGAAGTAGCATTTTGTCTGGCACTATTTGGGCGTGTTTATCAACTATTTCTTGGTAGAATTAAGGTTTCCAAACGCGTTTAAAGGGCATATACTGTACTATAGTAATCTTCTTGCCAATGGTCTTAAATTCATGTATTTTAGAAGCTTGCTGAAAGTTATTTGCCCTCAAATGATCTACATTTGGAGTAATGAGTGATTAAATCACAAATCCTGGAAATGTTCGGCCCGAACATTTTGAGGACTTAATCATTAATAATTAATTACTCAAAATGTGGATCATTTGAGGGCCAATAACTTTCAGCAAGCTTCTAAAATGGACAATACATGAATTTAAGACCATTGGCAAGAAGATTGCTAACAATTAAATTTTGAAGGCTTTTTTGCCTTCCAAGTACAATATATGCCCTTTAAATTTTTTTAAACGTGTTTCAGGGAGTTGATAAATGCAAAGGTGTTTTGATTATGAGGTTCGGAAAGCTGTTTTGAAACACGCAAATTTGTGCGAGATAAACGCAAAGCTGTTTTGAAACGAATTTAAACCACCTGTTTCCTAGTTCTGAAAACACACGCGCCACGCCAAGAAATCACATCGATCGCACACTATTGTACAACAGCGCAGTGACAAGGCCGGTTTTCGACTTGGGCGATTGAGTTGATAAACACACCGTTTTTTGAAACGCATTTGGAAACGTGTTCGTAAAGGCCTTTGGAAACGCATTTCAAATTCTGAAAAAATGATAAACACGCCCTTTATCTATCTAGCCTATTTCTCTCCACTGCTGAAGGAAGGCCTCCTCATCAGTTTTCCACTTCGATCTATCTTGTGCCGTTCTTTTCCATGTCACGCTGCCATTCTCTTGTATCATCCATCCACCTCCTACTTTGCCTGCCTCTTCCTCTGGCATTAGCTCTGGGGGTCCAGACACTTAATTTGTGAATCCATCAGTCATTTTTTTCTTCTGGCCCGATGACCAGCCCACCTCCATTTCTTTGATTTTAATTTCCTGTACTATGTCCCGCACTTTGGTTTTCTTTCTCAAATACTGGTTTTTAACTTTGTCCCTCGTTGTAACGCCAATCATAATTCTTCCCATAGCCCTTTCGGTTACTTTAAGTTTTCTCTCCAGCCTCTTAGTTGTGGTCCAAGTTTCCGCTCCATAAGAGAGCACAGGTATGATGTCTGGCACACAAAGGGTTAAACAAGAAACGTGTGACTACCTGGGCATGGTCTCCTGTGCCTCTGTCCCCAGGTCTCCTTCCTCAGACCCCAGGGTGGGCGTGGATGCCTGGCTTCCCTCCCCATCATCTCGATTGGGACTACCACCTGAAGGATGAATCAACATAGATTGAGAACATGAGCTAAGTATTAGGGAATCACTTCAAAATGACACTGATTGATGATGGCATATCCATATCAGGACGCTGCTGCAGTTACGGTCTGCCTAAACAGATCTCTATTATGGTGTGTTAGGAGTTCCAATTTTTTTATAACAAGGAAAGAAAAAAGAATTACATAAGAAATTCACACAACAAAGATAAACAACGGAGAAAACGCGGCATTTGCAAATCTCTAAAGTTATAAACTTATCAAACAAAACATCAAGTACCTGCCTGCCTCAAATAATTACTTCTATCTATCACACAGGTGAATTACTGGGGGAAATACAAAATATGTGCATCAAATTACATTATTCACTAATAATTTTTTTTTTATTACAATAAAAAGAAACTTCTTATGCAAACTTAGAGATACACCTATACTGGGATTGTATGTGGAAGATATTAATGAGGACACAAATGATGAAGGGCAATGCATACTGCCTGAGATGTCCGTGAGGCTGGCCCTGAGTGGGTCAGTCACTGATTGGAGGTGAAGCGAGGGGGGCTTGGTGCCAAAGGCCGTCTGGATGTTGGTGACAAACTCCTTGCAGCAGGGGTGGTCCACCCACACACGCTCACCATGCGCATCCTCCAGGTACACCTGGCAATGTGGACACACCCATTACATGATTAACTTCTGTGCCCATTAAATTGCTTTAGGATATGTGGGTATTACAGGTGGAAATAAGTAAGTTTGACACATGTAAGTGTTAATGTCCTTTTCAGTAAAAGCATTTTGAGAAGACTGAAGAGTTTCATTGCTAAAGCTGCGGTTGTAGTACTGTCTTTGCCCATGATGTCACAATGTTTTATATGTTACATAGAAAAATCTTTTTCTTTTTTTCAATTTCCTGTTTTGTCTAAAAACAGGAGAGGGCAAGACAAATAATGAAAATGAATGATCTAGAATTCTTGATTGTTGACTCGAAGATAATGCAATAAATTTATCTGTAGAAATGTTCAATATGCCATCCCTCTCTATGAAACGCAACATCCAGTGTAAATACATGTACACTGAAATTACAGTGCCACAATGACGTATTGCGTGTATATTTTGATGATTTTGTAACAGCAAAATAAAATGCATTTTGATTAAGCTAGAAACATGATGCACAAAATAATCGACAGATAAGCATGTATATATATTACTTATGACATGAATGAAAATACAATGGAACTGCAGTACCTTCACAAAGATGTCTGGCCAGTTATGCTCATAGACAAAGGCATGCATGAGTAGATTACATGCCACGACAGAAACCAGGGGGTTCCCCTTACTCTTGAAGCTCATCCCAATGTCTCTCTTCAGTAAGCTGCACGCAGTCTGAGAACAGAAGAAACAAAATAGGTATACATGATTTATCAGACCATATTTGCAATCATCTTTTGAGACCAAAGGAGCATACTATATATCATAGTATGATCTAGAAATTAGAACCAGATATCAGCTGAAAAGATCTTATCGTTTTTCAAAACATCTCAAATGCCCAATTCTTTCTGTTCTTCCTTCCCCTACAAGCCTTCACCAAACATTGCGAAAATGGTTTATTATATCACATTCTAATGTCACCTTTAAAGAGAAAAACACTGCACAATATATGAAAGAGCTGAACAGCAATTGATCTTTTTCTTAAAAGAAGGCATATATTTATGACTAGTATCCTAATGTTACTTTTGACTTTTTGACAGTTGTCTGTCTATGGTACTTGTCTAACATTGCAACAATATCTTTAATAGCAATAATTACCATCGTAAGGCTTACTAAAATGAAACATTCTTACAACTGGAAAAAGCTATAAGGAAATTTAACTAACTCAAAATCATAAATGTGTTCTTAATGGTCAACTTGCCTCTACAACATTTTCAGATTCAAAGAACATGGGCTTGACTTTGGCTAGGTACATGAGCCCAAGGTAGAGGGATGGAGACGGCTTGGCCCGAACGGTCTTCAGATTCTTGATGGCCCCGCACAGTATCTTGTCGATGCTCTCATCATCCTCAGCTTCATCTGCTGCTAGCACACGGTCCACCAATTCATTAGGAGGGACTGAAGGATGGAGGAGGGGGGAGAGGTGGGGTGAGGGAAGATGCTTTCAAAGCATTCCTGGGGAATTCATACTTCATCGGACACGCATAATTTGATTGTGTGCGCGCATACTGAAAAGCCATTAAAACCTACAGTATGTTGTAGCTGAGAGTTGCAGTGCGAGATCCAACAGATTGTTTTTTACAATGATTGGGCCACAAAATTGCTATAAAATCACAAATTTTCCTCACTGAACCCTACCCTACCCAAGCCCAATTTTAGTCTCGATCATAATCCTCCCTTAATTTTATTTAAGGTGTTAATTCATTGAAGAAATCATCAAAATTAATCAACATGAGGAAAATCAATGCCTGTTGAAGTATGAAATAAATAAATAAATAGGTTACGTGCATGCTCTCCAATAGTTCACTGAAAATGTTCACTTATAAAATAAAACATTCCTTCTTTCAAAAACGATCTAAAAGTCAAACCATATGAATAAGAGGAAAAGTACAAATAGAGCGATCGCAATAAACCTTGAACCATTTGTGTGCCAGATATGTATTACTTAAAAGAGTTGAGAAATTCCTTACCATCAATGGTCTTGATGCCTGGTTTGTGGATGACACTGCTGACTGGTCTACTGGTCTCCGGCCCACCCCTTCCTAGAGCCGTCAATCCCACCAGTTTGGTCTTTGGGGGGATGACATGGCTAGGGAGAGGCGCGTTCGCTTCTCTCTTCCGGTCAGAGAAGTGGGAGGATGAGGGTTTCGAGTCAGAGTCTGGACGGGCTTTGTTACCCAGTGGAATGATCTTGTCTGGCAAGGGTAAGCCTAAGGAAGAAGGGGGAAAATAACATGCAATGAAAAGCAATAAAGTTAAGCTGAAATTGAAAAGAATTAAATGGAGATCAAGAGCAGAAAATGAAAGATGAGTATTTATATTTTATCAAAGTTATAGAAAGCGGCCCAGCTTGACCAAAAAGTGGAAAAATTTGACCAAATTTGGAGTGACTTATCTATGGGGGATCCTGATCAAGTTTGGCAGTAGACATGAGACAAGTCTCGGTGCTTAGTCATCATGGGCGCGTTTCTCGACACGATGATAACTCTAACCTCATAGTTAGCACTGATGTGATTCTCAAAGCTATTTTAACTCTAACCTCAGCTCTAAATGCTGGAACTGCTTGGACCCTGTCACATCTATTGTTCTCGATCAGACAATCCTTGAGAACAAGAGTGACTTATGGAAAGCAGAGTTGCGTAAATAGGGCTGTGAAAACTGAATAAATTTGCATTACACATTTCTGCATTATGTCAGACCTCGCTAAGCATTAAATCAGCTGTGGCGGGGAAGGGGTTTTGCTTGTTTAACATCACTTCGTTGAAGGTGAAATTCATTAAAAAGGTTAACAAATATTTCAAAATGTTCAGTATCATTCAAGCATTCCATAGATCAGGGGACTAGTCTAAGCATACTACATGTCACTGTTTAATTTTGAAAATTCACCAGTGTTTGCTTATTTATTTTTGAATGACTAGATTTAGGTCTACATTTCATTGATATTTAAGCATCAGTTGTGAACATCAACACATGCATTTAATAACCCCTTTCTTCGATATTCAGACATTTTATGCAGAATGGTATGTTTGCCTAGAGTAGACTGCCATTAACATGGTATCTTTCAACACGAATATGACCAAAATGAAAAGCATGAAGGAAAATTTGATTGATTTAACAGAAGAAAATGAGAGATTGATAAAAATCTTCTCGAAAATGATTTGTTATACATCAAGTTATAGACTAATAAATGTTTTAAACAATACTCCGCCCCATATATAACAAAATTATAATCATTTCAACCCGATATTTTATCAATTATTACGGAGTTTCGTGAGAAAGGTTATCAATTTGTCTGGAAATTCCAATCCGGTATCGATACACAAGATGTCACTGATGTCCGAATTAATATTCTCTTCGAGAAACGGTTTAGCCTCATTAATACCAGCGTGAGTTATAAGTTAGATGGGTAAATCAGTTAGATGTCACTGGCATTCTAATGCAGAAACAGGCCCCTGAATAATACTAGTCGAGTCATCAGGTGAGATCTGAGTGTTGGCGTGGATTCGTCAACGCGATTCATGTGGCAGTGCCTGTAGTGAGAGCAAGCATTGGCGAGAGGTAGGAAAACACGAAGTCATTGCCCGTCTGCTGGCACTTACCTCTACGAATTGGCGGCTTCTTAGGAGGAAGTTTACCCCTATCCATTTTATTCCTCCTCTAACTAGTCATTCAGAGGAGGAGTTAACCACAAAACACCAGTTGTTTAGCAAGTTACAAGATCAATCTCTCGAGTTCTCCTGATTGCGTGCATGCTTTGCCCATACCTCCAAACCTAGCTGTTAGTACAAATACCGCGGAGATTTCCGAGGAAATAGTCGTATTTGCACTTACACACGCTTGTCGAATCGCTTTACCGTGTATCATACAATGGGTAATAAGCCAACAACGGTGGTATAAACGTGGAAGAAGCGACAATAGTTTTGCGCTTTTGTACGTTATACGGCTACGAGTTACGTCGGTGACGTAGGCGCCTGGGAGACGGATTGACCTACGACACCGGGCAGGGTCGTGCTTGCGAAAAAGAAGACCTCAACATAATTAATGGGCCATAAAAACAATGAACAGGAAAATATAGGCTTACTTGCTTCTAGATACTGATAGGGCTATACTTGTTGGGGGAAAAACACAGAACTATGCTGAGGGGGTGCAACACGCAAGAAAACATCAGATCTGATCAAGGATGAAGCAATTCATCCTTGGTCTAAAGCGCTCCTAAAATGTTTTTCTTCAGTTGTTGCAGCCCGTTTGCATTTTAAAGAAGAATCACATATAAATAGTTCATGCTTCTGGATTCGATTAAAAATGGATTGATCGTGGTGATGTGTTTTGCCAAAGTTCTTAGAAGAGGGTTCTCTCGAAGGTACGTTGGATAATGGGTCTTCAGGACGTAAATTAGTTAAAGTTGCATAAAGTCGTATTTTGAAACAGCATTTGTTTTGAAATTTGTTGTGGTTGTTAATTAGCGTAGCGATAGGCCTACATGTTTGTCACCATCATGAATTCATGACTCGTGGGGGAGAAGGGAAAGTCCAACCAGAAATTAAAAGGCCGAGTTCAACCTGAGGTTCAGTTGGTTTCAATAAAGGCATATAAAAGAAACATATAGGGTTGACGAAAATCCGTTAAGGATAAGAAAGTTAAGATCTCATTTGAAATTCACGTGCGAGGTGCTCTCCCATAATTGTCATAGTGAAAACTTTGAGCCCGTTTTGGACAAAAGGTGAATACGCGCTCGCTGCCCGAGCGCGCATCACCGGTCTCGGCTCGAATTGGGTCGGACTACTCCATTATGGCATATAGGGGTGATTGCTTAATTTATGGATTATCCCTCCCACGGCTGCACAAGTAGGACACAGGTTCAAATGATTCCAAATGCAAACAGATAGTCATTTCGTATGCATCCTCCACACGTTCTTCAGGTATTGACCGAAAGCACTTGTGTTTCATAACATAATTTTAGATATATATGGGGTTGGTTACAGGGGAAACGTAGCATTGCTCTAAAATCTTCCCTTCAACTGGCGGATCCAGCTAGAGCCTAGCCAGAGCTATCAAGCCCTCATTTTAAACTCAGAGTCAGACGAATGCAAATGAAGTCAAACCTTGTCAGTTTGAAACCATGAATTCCAACACAAGTAACAAGACTAGCAACAATTAAGGGGTCGACATGCTTTATTGAGTTACCATGTTTATTCCCACAAGTGTACGCTAGCTACCAAATTAATCATTTCGTAATAAAGCTGCTATTAGTACTATAAAACCAACATATATTTGCACGCGTGGGACCAAGTCTCAGTCACCATTCACACAATATTCTTACCTCTGCGCAGAGTGCAGACAACACCGAAAATATGCGTTTATTTCACTATTTAGCGATGTGTATGGGAAATACAGCATTAAACAATGGGTGAACTTTCAAATATCTCACCTGCATTGTTCTAAATATTCTGGACATTAATTGTTAGAACTTCAAGTAAAGGAACACAAATGTCACTGGAATATGCAGTTCTCGTCGCCGAGTCGTGAGTCCTGCGCGTCTGCAGCGCGTACCTGATTACGCGCAACGCTCGCGACGCCCCCGCTCTATAATGGAATCGTCGCATTACGTCATTTGCCGCAGTTCTCGTTGCCTTCTTTTCTATTATTGTGTCTCATTCGACAAAACTTTTTGGAACAAAAGTGCAACGAGATTTTACAGCCAATGAGAATAAGTCTTATATCAAGTTTTAGTGTGAAATCTCTTCTGTCAGAAACCGCTCGCCCCAGACTGACTGCTTGCTTCGTTTGTTTTCTGTAGGCCTACACGTGTGTGATGTACATGCTTGTTCGTCGCATTCGGAGGCATTTCCCATAGACTTCCACCTCAAAAGACGAATGCGTAACAGATTTCAAGCAAAAAGTGCAACGAGACTACTTGATATCCTCGAATTATTGTTAGTTAATCATGTGTAGAAAAGTGTTGGCTTTCAGATGCTACTCGCCCCTAGCGAGGATATTTATGCTAACATGTAAAAAATTAGCGATTTATGACACAATGTCACGAAATCTAATATAAATTTACGTGTTATATCGACGCGCGGACATGCACACGCGCGCACGGTGAGCAAATGTCCACAATGTTTCACTATGTGCTGTAAAATTCCTTTAATTGCTCTTTTTCTGTTTTTGATGAAGGATTCATAAATGAAAATGTGTTTCTAATGATGTATCAAATGCACAAGTAAAATGATGAACCTTATATAAAAAAGTGACATTTTCAAAAAATATTATATAGGCCTACAACCTAAAGAGATAATAACTTTCTTATCCATTGACGGATTTTCATCAAACTTCCACTAAAAATGAAACCACCTTAATTTCAGAGTTAACTATCCCTTTTAATTGTTTTGGATAAATGCAGAAACATGAAAGAACATATTAGTGAACGTTTGAGGAAAATCCGTCAAAGGATATAAGAAAGTTACGAATTTTCAATTTTGTGACGTCACTTGCGAATTGCTTTCCCAAAATGTCGTGTGCTATTTTTTCTGTTTTTGATGAAGGAATTAATCTTTTTCAGAGAGCACAGGTAAAATATTCTTTTGAGAAAATGGACATTTAAAAAAAAAGCAGAGCAACTCGCACGCGACGTCATAAGATTATGACATAAACAAAACATAACTTTCGTATCCTTTGCCCGATTTTCGTCAAACTTTTACTTATGTCTTTCAATTTCATGTTTCTGCTTTGTTTTAAAAACTGACCCAACTTTATGATGGACTCTAGTAATATATATAGATCGTGATAAAGATATACTTATATACTTCATGCGTTAGACTACGGACCCTTGTTCAAAGATCCATGGTGATACAGATATTGACCCATATTCACATGTTGATTTTACCTAAATCGCGTACTAAACGGAAATTAACTTTATGGGGCGCAAAATAAGCCAACTGATGCCCTCACAAAATCATTGATTTTCATCACAAAATCACAACAGTGGGTGATTTCAATTACTCGCTGAAATCATTATAAGAGTATTTTTGAAATACCATCGTGAGCACTATCATGAGCATTTTCAGGAGTTCCATTCAATCTTTCACCTCATGGAAATATTCTTTCCATTGCACTCATAAACATTCATTATTTGTATACTTGTTCTAAATTACGCCGTTGGTAGTCAATTAATTCAAGGGTGTAAAGATGGTTCCATTATTTGATACTAAATGGTGTTATATTAAACAATCTTAAGACCTATTTTTCAATGTGTGTGTGTGTTCTTTTAAATCGAAAAACAAACGCAAAATGCGATTAAGTTAATCATTACATTAATTGACAAACTGCGTGCCGTATGTGAGTGTGTGCTTTGTGTGTATGTGTGTGTTTGTGTGTGTGTGTGTGTGTGTGTGTGTTTGAGTGTTTCGTGTGTGTCTTTGATTTCATCAAATTTTGAGAGTGGTTGAGAGAAAATGAGTTAATGCGAAAAGGATAGGGTGGGGTTGTGAGACTGTTTATATCCTACCGCTCCATTTGTCGTATTTTCCTCTCTCGATCTCTCTCTCTTACATATTTCCCACTGCCCCCTCCCCCCGTCTATTTCTCTCTCCCTAATTTCTCTCCCTTCCTCTTATTTTTGCTCTTTCTCTTTTCTCATGCTTGCTCACATCTCCCTTTCGCTTTTACTTTTTTTCTTCTCCTTCCCCCTCTCTCTCCACCTCATACTCTTTAATCCGTATTCTCCTTCTCATTCTCCCTCTCTCTCTCTCCCCCCCCCCCCTCTCTCCTTATTCCCCCCTCCATTTCTTTTTTTCTCTTCGCTTTCTCCCTTCCTCTCATTTTTGCTTTTCCTCTCCTCTTCCTCTCCCTTACCCTCTTTTCCTCCCCTCTCTCTCCTCATCTCTCTCCATCTCACTCTTTACTCCGTATTTTTCTTCTCATTTGTTCTCCCTCCCTCTCTCATGCTCTCTCAAGAGAGCCCAAAAATTTAATTGACAAAGAATTAAAAGAAAGAAACTCCACCTTCATGTCATATCAGTTAATTGCGATTACTAAGGTTTTAATGATTCTCACTCTAAATCGAAAGTAGTGATTTTCAATTGGTGATCAACAATGTATTGTGACCAGCAGTTATGCAGTTTGACATGTTCCGTATAACATATAGGCCTACTCCATTTATTCAAACATTTTCTTTCGTCTGTCAAGTATTAGGAGAATTCGACAATAAGATGTATTTGATCACGCCCCCCCCCCCCCCACACACACACCACCACCACCACCACCACCCCAACTATGTAATTTGTACCCACACACACACACACACACACACACACACCACCACCACCACCACCACCACCACCACCACCACCACCACCACTACCTATGTAATCACATAGGGAATGCGTAGTTGATCACCCCCCCCCCCCCATGATGATAATTATAATGATTATATTAATTCTAAAGATCCACAATTATGTAATTCCAGTAAGTTGTAGACCTAGGAGAAGGAGGCGCAATTGATCACACTACACCACCCAAACCCCACCCACAATATCACAGAAGGTGAGAGACTTAGGAGGAGAAGGCACAGTGGGTGTGGGTGGAGTGCCCGGAGTCGCCCGGGCCCAGATTCTCTATGGCCCCCTGGGACGAGCACAGTGACATCCAGTAGTTGTAGTCGCTGCTACTGTCTTCTGACTTGATCTGGAAGTCCACCGCCGTGCCCTGGTAGTGCTTTGAGTTGGTCGAGTGACAGGCTCCGGCGATGGAGTACCTGTGATACAAGTTTTGAGGACACAGTAACATGATATGTCATAACCAAACATATTCCATTTCGCCATGCCACGTAACGAAAATGATGCACCGCGCAGCCACATTTAGATTGCGTTTGTAGTCATGTCCGCTCCCGGAAGGCGTTTCATGAACATTTTTCGTTTGACAAGCTGTCTTTCTCCGACAGTTACCATAGTAACAGTCAGAGGCTAGTGCCTCTCAGCCAATCAAAACCGAGGATTTTACTGAAGTTGTCAGCACTGACCATTTAGTCAGTGCTGACAACGTTCATGAAACGCCCTCCCGGTCTAATCTGCTAATGTATGGGACCGGAAGCGGACATGATTGGAAAAAAGAATCCGATTTTATGTGCACGACTCTTTATATAAATTATGTAAATCAAGTCAAAGAGCCCTGTAACCATTTTAACTAACATTGAATCAAAATGTCCAACACACGACACCGGCATTTGAAGCTTCACTGTGTTCATGTTGAAGGCTTTCACGCGTACGTCGTACGCAGGATATATCCCTAGCGCGCATCCATATTGCGTACGCCGTGCGTTCCGTGCAAAACGCACACTTACCTTTGAGTATTGTTTCTCAGGCACTTACGCATATTTGCTCCGCGGATGGTGACGTCCGTCGGTGACGACTGGTGAACGAGCAGCGATATGTGCAGCTCGGGTGACGACGATCGCCAGTGCCGACAAGAAAATGCGGTTGAAATGTCGGTTGGGTGTTGAAAGTGCGTGGTGTCGAAAACGGCTCAAATGTGCTGATGAAAAGTAATGTTTCTCATTGAACTTACTAAAATGCAGTAGAGCATGCCGTTTTCTGTCGAGCTGGAAATTATTTCCCACTATAGGCACTAATATCGTAAAGTCAATCGTCGTAAGGACTAAAGATGGTTCACGCGTGGCTCTCCAATGCAGGGCTACTGCAATCGTGCGCGTGAATGTGTCGGTCGTCAAAGGAAGGTGGCGAGAGAGGAGCTGGATTTTTCATCAAAATTTTCCTTAAATACGGGCTCGGAGGATTCAGCGGCCTGGTCGCGGGATCCATGGGCTTCAACAGCGTCCAATGAGCGGACGATAATTGCCTGGGAGAAATTGTGGGCGTGAAAGTAGATTCCAGCAACCATGGTGATATACAAATAATATATAAACAACGTACGATCGCCCTCTAAGATCCAAAATAATTATACAATATGCAATTTAGTGCTGCTACAGGCTATTTCCAGTTGCGTACACCAGCTGATAACTGGTCCGAAAAATGAAATTCCAGTTACACCAGTAGAGAATACCAGTTGCAACTGGTCCTGTTGAAACAGAAATTGACATGGGATTACTGGTCCATTTAAACACCAGTTGGAAAACCAGTTGAACACCAGCTGAAAACAAAACAGTTGCAAGTGGTCCAGTTGAATCAAAAGGCAACCATGGAAATTGAAGTGGGATTACTGGTTAAGTTGCATGGAAAAACCAGTTGAAAACAAAACAGTTGCAACTGGTCCAGTTGAATCAAAAGGCAACCATGGAAATTGAAGTGGGATTACTGGTTAAGTTGCATGGAAAAAACAGTTGGAAAAAAAAACAGTTGCTACTGGTCCAGTTGTACCAGTTGAATTAAAAGGCTACCCTGGAAATCAAAATGGGATTACGGGTCCAGTTGGAAAAACCAGTTAGAAAAACCAGTTAAACCAGTTGACCACCAGTTGGAAAACAGGTTAGACCAGTTGAGTACCAGTTGGAAAAACCAGTTACACCAGTTGGAAAACCAGTTGCAATAGAAATTTACATAGGATTACTTGTCCAGTTTAACACCAGTTGGAAAACCACTTGAAAAAAAAAACAGTTGCAACTGGTCCAGTTGAATTAAAAGGCAACCATGGAAATTGAAATGGGATTACTGGTCCAGTTGGAGAAACCTGCTGGAAAAACCAGTTAAACCATGCACTTGAACACCAGTTGGAAAATACAGTTGCAACTGGTCCGTTGTACCAGTTGAATCAAAAGGCAACACTGGGAATTGAAATGGTCCAGTTGGAAAATCCAATTAAACCAGTTGGAAAAATCAATTAAACCAGTTGAGTACCAGTTGGAAAAAACAATTACACCAGTTATAATGCATGCGCTCCACCGAGAAATATCGAAGTTTGTAGTGGCTGAAAGAAATCATGAAAATCATGAAATCAAAGAATGCATGCACACACACACATACTCACACTCTCACACACACACACACACACACACACACACACACACACACACACATACACACATACATACATATATTGTACTACCCAGGTTTCGACGACGAGATCTACACACCGTGGCATACGAGTACGGAATGGACTGACACATATTTTGCAGGGAGGGTTCGTAATGGATCCAGGGGTAGTTTGGGTACCATTTTGGCTTGAAACAGAATTTTCTGCGGTTTAGTTTCTAGTACGGGAATGGAAGAAGTTGGGGGTGATTGGGGCTAACCCAGTCGTTAAAACCGGCATCAGTTTCATCATCATCATCATCATCATCATCTTTCCCCTAAGATGCTCCATCACCGTCAACGGCAATTTCTTCTGGTTGAACTTTCGTAAGAACAGGCCTTTCTCTGACATTATCCGATTTTGATTTGGACGGCTGTTCTCCATCATGTTCTTCTTTCTCATTATGCTTGAAAAAGAAGTGATCTTTGATGTTTTCAACTTCTTGTTATGAGCCACCCTAGAATCCGAAAATCAATTCACGCGGTGAATTATGTAAGGGACACACTCACATATATTTTCCCCTTGGAAGACAAGGCCTCCTGCTTACATGGCTTAGCGCACTCATCACGTATTTTTGTTTTCTAAACACAACAAAAAAGTACCCCCCCCCCCCCCCCCCGAGCAAAATAGCGTAACTTCTTATCAAACCGGTTTGGGGCAAAATAATTTGCAGGATTGTTCCTTAACTTATTGACTAACCTCTGTGTGAAAATGGCATTAATCCAATTAGTCATGCATGAGTGGGCAAATTTTAAAGGCAAAAAATGTAGATTTTTCAAAAGTCACGAGGGTAATTGTTTATGCCGTTTTAACAGTACATTTTGGTATTTCTCTATTTTCTGCGATTTTTAAAGTGTATTCACTCAACCATGACACGGAAATGACTTCCAGTGTTTACATTACATCTTTGTCAAAATATCCAGTTGTATTTTTTTTTACAAAAATAAAGGGTTTTTAAAAGTTTCAAACTCCAGAGGGAGGAGTATTTTTTAAACGGGTTAAATGTCGGAATAGGTGTAGGTGCATAGAGAGGTGGATGATAAACAATGAAAGGACATAACTTATGCACCAGAAATGGAATTCATCAAAAATTCATATGACAGAAACCGCAAATTACCCTTGTGAATTTTTAAAAGTTACACCTTTGCCTCTTAAATTTGCCCACTCACGCATGACTTATTGGATATTTGGATTAATGTGATTTTCACACGGAAGTTAGTCAATAAGGTGAGAATCAATCCTGCCAAATTATTTTGCCCAAAACCTCTTTGATAAAAAGTTATGCTATATTGCTTAGTGAAGACAAACCACAAGATAACCACAAAATGCTTGTAACATTTTCTTCTTTTTTTTTACCGTCTGAATTGGCTTTCACCGTGTGAATACGGCTAATACCAATAAACACGATTACAATATTGATGAGGATTAATATCATCATCATGATAATTATCATTATTAATATTATAATTGTTATCATTATTATTTTTACTATTATCATCATCATTATGACTTATTAAGTAAGCAAATATCATTCCCCCAAACCTGGGGGGATTATTGTACATGCCAACCCCCCCCCCCCCCCCCCCCCTTATTAAGTAAGCAAATATCATTCCCCCAAACCTGGGGGGATCATTGTACATGCCACCCCCCCTCCCCCACCTTGTGAAGTGGGGGGATGCATCCCCCTCATCCCCCCATGCACCACCACCCCCCCCCCCCCCCCCCCCCCTTGTTTACGCCCCTGGAAAACAACAAAAACGCTGAAGACAGCTAGCGCCTACCCCCGTCCGGACCATGCACGGTAGATACGCGTACGGTATTGAAATGGCCTTACTGTGTATGTGTACGTACATATGCGCTGCGCTGGAGAAATTACTTCACCGGCAAGAATCAAACAAAAGCGGAGCTTGACATTTTAGCCAAGATCCGGCATCAGCTTTTGTGTTGTAAATTGATTCCTGCCAACTGGGAACCACAGTTTTAAGCTTGCGGATCTCTATTAGCGTATTAATAGTCAATTCGAGGACGTTTCTAAGACACGAATCTGGAACTTTAGGCCAGAAAACAGCGTTTGAAAGACGTCGTTCTAAACGACAGTTGAGTTATTCTTGACCTTTCTGGCACTCGCGTTGGGCCCTGGAGTTGTGGCTAGGGATAGGGTACGGGTAGTGACTTCGCGTTGTGACATACCGTGAACACGGTGACATCAATCAATCAGCGGTCATCCGACTCTGCGACCTGAATGCAGCCGAATGTTTTCTTTGACATTGGGACGTGGTTTTCGTCGGACAGCTATCTTGTTACACGGCCCGGAGAATCTACATGTACATTTTCTACTGGAACTGTCAATATAGTGTAGCCGTGAAGCCTCGGCTTCCTGTATTTCGTGAACACATACGTTAAGGAACTATTCCGTCGGGCCAGTGGCAGTGGATGTTTGAATTCGTATTCTCACTCGTGCCTGGTGTTTGATGTCTGTTTATATGCTGCGCACTGCGCTGTGCTGAAGATGAGTATGACTATGAGCGACTCTCTACCTTTTTTGAGCTCTACATGTACTACTTGCTAAGCGCTCTTGTTAACATTAACAGTTATATTTGCAGCCCTGATGTGGCTTCTTCATCACGAAATAGCAATTCACTCACATGTAGCCGGGTAACCAGGGGATTCAACAGTTTTAGACTCTGATTTGTGTATGAGAACCTAACATGAACTGGCAGGCTTGACTATACACGTGCCTTGGTTCTCTGTTCGCTCAAAGTTGAAGCTGGAACAACCTGGAAGTCGTAATATGAAGTTCATCAAATTTCCATCTTGAAAGATTAAAGAGAACATCATCCTTGAGACATCATGGCAAATATATTTGGTAGTCTTCTCGCCAACGGCTACCATGTAGTCGTACTGGGCCTAGACTGGGCAGGCAAAACTTCCGTCCTCTACAGACTCAAATTGGATGAGTACGTCAACACAGTCCCAACGATAAGCTTCAACACTGAGAAGATCAAGTGTAAGTCTGGCGCAGCGAAGGGCTCGACTTTTAAATTCTGGGACGCCGGCGGTGCAGAAAAACTCCGACCTCTATGGAAATCCTACGCCCGTGCTGCGGATGCAATTGTGTATGTCGTAGATAGCACGGATCGAGATCGGTTTGACGAGGCCAGATGTGAACTCTTCAAAGTCGCGCAACGGCAGGAGACCAAGGGAGTGCCGATACTGCTGATTGCAAACAAGCAGGACCTGCGGAAAGCAGTACCTATCGATCATCTAGAAGATGCGCTGAGTATTGCAGAACTGAGGACTCAACAGCATACCGTTTCCATGGTTTCAGGGTGCGCGTTGACTGGAGAGGGATTTGAGGAGATCTTAGACAACTTGCAAGAAATGATCGATAAACATCGGAAAACCCTCAAGCAGCAGAAGAAGAAGGGGAGATAACAACTCTAACGCGTATGAAGAATTATAGGTTATGGTGATTCTAATTGAATACTTATTGAGAAATAATTTTGCAAGCTATCAGAAATTTTGCTCTATTTTTTGTACAGCATGGTCAAATTACATTGTGCAGAATGCTCATCAATGATTGCATTATTTTAATGCCATATTAATTAGCTGATTTATATTATTCAACTTAAACCGCACAAACAAGAAATTATAATGTTTAACAACAGATAGGGAGTAATGTGTGGTTTGGGAAGAAGGGGGGAAGAAGGAGGGTGTCTTAAACCAGGAGTGTGAATGTATTACTACTTCCCTTTGTTCAGTAATACTTTTTTTACTCTATTTGAAATAATTATGAAGTGTAAATACAAGTTTAACCAGCTTCAAATGTGAAATATTAATTTTTTGGTTTAATTCTAATTAATGCTGATCAATATTTGACTCTTGATGAGTCATACTTTCATGTTTTTCATTGTGGTTATATGTGCACATTCATTCTATTTGATGTGCTATGATGAAAATTCCTGTTGTTGATTCAAGGTACATGCACACGTAGGCAGACCTTTACAGTGTGCTGTTTGCCACCCTGTGTGTTCTAACCACAGTACAAGGAAATATTGTGGGTGTACCTACTGTACATGTACACTACAGCTCAAAGGAATTGGCATAGTGAAAGGGAAAGGGATGAAAGGGGAGGGGCCGCAGTTTTAAACTGCAGTATATTTTGTCCAGTTCAGCATGGAACACGATGCCTTAGCCTAAAAAGCATCATGTAATATAACGCGGTTTAAAACTGCGGCTCCTTCCCTTTCATCACTTTCCCTTTCCCTATGCCAATTCTTTTGAGCTGTTGTGTGTACTGTACAATGTACATTGTGCCGTACATTGCAATGGGAGTCATCCTTTCACCTTCAGACACATACTGTACATTATGGGTTTACTGCGGAAAGTGCAGTGTGAAACATGATATTGAAATAAAAGGGAAAAAATGTGACAAATTCAACTGAATTATATAAAAATGTGGGTTTCCTTAACATCTTGCATAATGATATATTTGTATCACCCGACTGGTCCATTTTTTGTAGAATCACCTTTCTTTCATTCATCATTTCAATTTCCAACACCTTACAATATTGTTGCAAAATTACAGCACCTTTGAAATATTTATAAACTGAGTAACCTTGAGAACATATTGTTAGATCCCTTGTTTCATCATTATTATCACTATTCAGAATGTTCTGCAATCAGTATTTTTCCCTTTACTAATTTAGAAACCAATGTTATTATAAAGTTAACATAGTGTCACTTACATGTACATGTACTTTATAGAGGTACTACATGATTATTCATGTTCTAGAAAGGTGACAATTAAGGAAAGCGTGCTTTTCCCCTTCATTTTGTACACGTATCTAGTAGGGTGTGTGCATACACATTGTGCAATGTACATGCACCTACCTGCAATAAAATACATAAATTCTGACCCAAGAGAAGCTTGTTCAGTCTACATGTCGAATGTTGAAGGATTGGATACAAATTGCGAAGTACGTCCCATCCTTTCAGCTCAAAATTAGATTGCTGTAGAGTGTCTGTCAACACCACTGATGCAATCCCTAGAGGTTTGCTGGAGTTGTCCATTTGCAAATGAGGGACTGCTGATGGATGCATTAAATATTTAATGTCAGTTTTGCCATAGTTGTCACTGTACATACATCACAGTACAGGTAAACCTGTAGTAGTACATGGTCTTATACCAGTATCTAATGCCATTGTGTCAGTTGTTCACCATTACGCACTTTTTCTCCTTGTTACCGCATTCCTTTTGTTACATATCTGTACATGGTGGACTTACACATGAGTATTCTCCTGATAAATGATACATTTTGATTTAATTTTTATATCTCGCCTCTAAATTTCTAAATAATACCTTCAAAGAGTGAGTGCACAGGCAGTGAATCCAATAAATGTATGGCAAAGTGTCAGTTATGATTTAATCTGACACATGAATGTTTCTTATAGAGGGTTAGGTAAACTCTTGTTTAGTAAACTCTTGTTAGGTAAACTCTTACAAGTAGACAATATGTATCTCTCAATGTATTTTTAGCCATCAAAAGAAATTTGATTGCATTATTTTTTAATACTATAACTTCAGCAGTCCAATCGTCCTCCAACCCCCCCCATATGAATGTACTCAATAGTCGACACAGGGTACTGAATTGCCATTTGATCTGTATATCCTTGAATAACATTTTGTGAACTGTCCTACACATGTAACATGTTACTGCATGTTAAATGTAGAGTCTGTGTGTTGCGGATGCTGGTATATTACTGTACATGTATGAATGTCACCCACCATGGTCAACCCATACTTAGTTACAAGACTACCCTCATTCCTTATCAATTTTTCATGACTTGAAGATGGTGGGTGTTAGCACATACGGAGGCAGTTCAATGGTACTTTGAATTAACCCAGAGAATGATGATTCCTACAGGAAGAACACTGACTGTAGTGTTGTGTAGATTCTGGATTTTAAATACTTATTTGTATGAGACATAAGTGCTATATATGGCTTACATTTAAAGGGAAAGACTATTCTGAAATAAGATATGATATGAATTATAGCAGAAAATTTAAGGCAACATATTAGCAAAGAAAATCTATTTGCAGGGGCTATTCTGGAATAATGCCAGTATCACATTGTAACAAAGGGTAAAATATGATTTAAAAGCTCTTGCAAGTGCTCTATCTTAAATTTTATGCTAAATAACCGTGAGCCCGTCTACCTTTGTCACTGTTTACTTATGACATTATCTCCTTCATGTGATGGAACATTTCTTGCATGAAAGCAGTGGGACTATATTTATACATGTATGTGTTAATGCATGTTTACTCAGTGTGTGTGACATGTTTACTCTGTACTGTGTACTAACTGCGATCATTATCTATAGGCATTATTAAGGATTTTTACCAAGTACTAGTACTGTACGTGTGTGTGCAGTACGTTCAATGAATGCATGTGTGTGCGGCTGTGCGCATAATGTACACTGTACATACACAGTATACAGGTAGGCAGTACAGCCTCATGAATCATGACATACAGGGTGTATGCATTTCTTCCCCCATGGCGTGACCTGAAATACATTTACTTCATGTGCATATATGTCAGATGAACAAGTCTACAGTGTATTATATTCATATCAAAACCTGAAATATGTCCTACATACATTACACTCATGCATATTTTAGGTTCGCGGCTTGAGTAACAAATGTGCCAGTGATTGTAGAGTGCAGACACATACATACCTGCACTTTACATAGTGTGATAAAAGGATGATGCAAACATTTAACCATTTCTTTGTTGAACTGAGAACATGCCAGATAGAAATTATCCAGAGTGTGCTTGTATGTTTTTACCAGTACTTGATTGCTGCTAATAATAATTATGTCCCCAAATAAACTATACCAGTAGATATTGCGTTGAATATTTATTTTATGAGTCTACATGTTTCATTTAAAAATACAGCATCTTTAAATTCTCTTTTCTTCTACACATAACTTTATTTGTTATTACAATAAGGGACCTCTAAAATACAAAAATGATGTGACATTTGCATGTCATTTGCAATGTGCTCGATCAACAAGAATGTGAAATGCTCTCAATATACGTATTTATGGTATGCATTACTTTTTTTTTTGTATAAAGCAGTTATAAGGCGTGACATTTAAAACTTTCATCATTATCAGCTAATTGTCAACAAACAACATGCCCTAGGCATAGTATGTTCAGTATATAGTTTCCTATTTCCTGTTTGTTAGTGCATGTATTGGGTGGGGAGATTAGTGATGTCATTATTGATTGTGCTGTATAAAGAAGTATGTCTGTTCAGCTTGCAAAACAATTCATAATATGGGCCATCAGACTATATAAATATTTATTCCCCTTATTTATTATGGATTCCAAAGTATGGTTCTCATTGTAACCTCAAAATGAACTGAGAAATCGCGACACCAATTTAGGGATGTTTTATTTTTAATATGTACATGGTGTACATGTACCTGGAATGAATTTGTCGGTTATATTTCCAGTGTGTGTCTGCATCTATCGTAGCTGCTTTTGAGATGGAGTTGGCTTATTGCCTGTAAACTGTCATTGTCCGAGCTATACAATTGTTCTTCAGCATCAGTGCACATATATATGTAATGGCAGCTGCTTTTTTGTTCGGGAGGTGGGGAGGGGGGGGGGGGGGGGCTGTTAGTTACCACTAAACTTTTATCACTTGATCTTTTGATATTGTTCCTGCCTGACTGCATAGCTTCACTTCTGAGGAATTATGGGTGGCATCAATTGTTTGTAGTAAAGTGCGGCATTTTTTTTTCATTTTGCATAATTGATTCACCATTATGAAGTGCAACTTTGAAGGATTGCACTCCATTTCTGTCATTAATGTATATTTTCAACTCCATATTCACACATGTATGTATTGAACAACGATATAAACATTAATGGAATATACATGTATACATGCAGTACAATGTAGGTACCTTGATTGACCATACAGTACTGTACAAAGTCTGTACTTGTGTACAAATCTGCACAAATTGTTAGGATATGAAGACTGAAATTCGGAAAGAAGAGACACAAAAATGAATGAGAAAAAGTTGGACCATTCTCTTTTTGTAACTTGCCACAGCCGTCCATAGTCCATTTAACGTATCATATTGATTTATGTAACGCTCTGGTATTCTAGCAGGGAATTGTGCTCATTGAATAGTTTGAGGGCATTGTTGACAATGTTGCCCAGGGATCCTGCCTCTTGTGTTTATACCTCAGTAGCTCAATACAAATTGAACATGTACATCTGCATTTATGTTGTCATTCTATCTATTGTATTTGCTATACTGCCACTTCCAGTACCAGAAGAATATACTCACCAGTCATTGTATGAAATGTACATGTATGTTCTATATCGGCTCATACTTCTGGTATTTTAATTATATTTGCATGCTGTGTGTACTACATTCTACAACTATTTGATTACCAATGTGTACATTTCCGTTCAGTTACAATTCAAACTACATAGAGTGGGAATAATCTTTTGACTTTGACATGTTAATGCTTTGACAAATGGAATGGAATATCTAGAAATCATGTACCAGTAGTCAAACTTTCACAATGATGCATACATGTATACAAAATGTACAGTTAGCATGTGTATCTGGGATTGTTCTTTTAGTTTTATTGTCCTTAGAACACCTTCACAAAGGACATCTTTTGCTTTTTTAATTAGAAATGCTTCAATGAATTAAACACCTGCCATGGTGTCAGGCTCTGATGTTATCATTTGTTAGTTTTTACATCCCACCTACATGTTATACCTACAGACATTCCAGTACAAACTGACTCATTTTAAGATACACTGAACTGAAGTTGCATTCACACCAGCTGTCAATATCATAATCTTCTTTGTCAGATGGTTGTGTAAATGCGTAAACTGTATGTTACTAACATACATATGTGCGTTGTATGCCCCATTGCAGTTTTGTTATTATTATTTGATGTGTGCTGAGATTCAGAGTGTGATATTCATCGCATGGTTTACCACACTGTACGAATCTGCGCAGTGAAACCTCATGTCTCTCTGTTTTGGGCGCTGTAAAAATTAAAATTCAAGAAAGTTGGTATGCTCAAATTATGATAAAAATTCATATCTTGACTCACCTGACTATGTACAGATACTCCTTGCAGATTGCTTGCTGTGTTAAGAATCTTTTATTTTGTTTACATGATACAAATAATAATGATATTGATGCCCATATTTTGATGAAAGAAAGGCTTGATGATTATGTCTATACATGTACAGCCCATTTGATATTCATTTGCAGTGGCCAGTGGCTGTAATATGCAAACCTGGGCCTGGTATCACAAAGAGTGAGTTGTTATCTACTGCAAACTTCAAGTCTATTTGTGGGGGCTATTTTTCATATGGCCGGTGGTGAATCGCCCTCCGCCACCTCCCCCCCCCCCCCCCCCCACCCTCCCCCACCCCCTTCCCACTGGTACAGGCTAGTTCGCATGTCCATGCCTTAGTACAGTAAGCAGGGTCTGGATCATGAGACTACAATATGTCATGTACTGTATCTGGGCCCGGTTGCATAAAACTTACCATTGCTGTTAACTTTACTACCAATGGCAATTTCTATGGATACCGTAAATTTGATTGGCAGTCGAGCTGTGTTACCATGGTAGTTACCATTGATGTCAGAGTTACTATTAATGGTAACTTTTATGCAACTGGGTCCAGGCTTGGACAATGGCAAGTTAATGCTCTCGTTACCATGGCCACTTCCACTGTGTTATTACGTCAAAGATTCATTCATGACTTGATACTCAGACGATTCAGACGCATGTATTGTATTGGGTCAGTGGCTTAATTGAGTCTGTTGTTGTAGACTACATGAAGGTACAGTCCATGGATTATGGATTATTATATATCACAACATCTTGTGAAATACATGTGCATATGGTGCATGGCTCTTGGCTCTCCGAAGCTGACAATAAATCTGATTGTGATTTTGTCGTTAGACTATGTGGTTGTACTTGTACCTGAGGTGTAAAAGTGTATACATGTATTCTCTCACTGGGTGAGCTTAGTGCCCAGTGACTTGGGGGCACATAACCTGATAATGAAACCTTTAATTAAATCTTGTAAGATCGTTACCGCAATCTTGGTGAGGCATTTTCACAATTACCCACCAGATGGCATCTGGGTCGTGATGATGCATCAAGCTCAAGTATACAGTGATGTAGTGACTAATAGACATGTAATTAGAATCTATTCAGCTGTGAAAGTTGAAGTAGCATTGTGTTCCCTCATTGAGTCCATGCGGTAGTCTTCTTTTCAGACCCTGCGTGTCATTAGCAGTGGGGTGTACCTTGAAATATCGTGAATCAAAGGTTCGAAATTTTACTTGTATCTGATGAACCTCCGCAATCTCATGCGGTATAGTCTTCTTTTCAGACCCTGTGTGTCCTTAGCAATGGAGTGTTCCTTAAACATTGCGAAACAAAAGTTTGACATGATAGGAATTCAATGTATGAAGTTTTATCAGCTATTTTACGTAGTTTTTGAAAATTTGAATTCACAATGTTGTGATAGGGATCTTTGATAGATGAGAAAGTAACATTGAAATGGGCAAAATGTGTGTGAAATGTGTATTATGTCCATGTTTTGATGTGAAATACAAATGTATGTTCACATTGTACTGCATCATCTTAACCATCAGAGTGACTACATGTTTAGATCATTGTTGATTCATTTTGTTTTTAACCCATAGATTATGATAACTTTGTTGATATGTGAAACATCGGATTCTGGAACATGATATAACAGGACTGTGTTAAAAAATTACTGCAACATTTATTCTTTGAAGAAAATATAAACTGTATCTAAAAATTAAACAGGTAATAAAGTGTTTTTATTTCAATTGAGCACATCATATATGCTGTACAATATACATCACCTCAAATAACTACATGTATCTAGATTTATGGTATGATCAGTTGCATTGCTCATAAATGTATGTTTCGATTGCCTGTAAAGTTAAGTACCAAGCCCTTGAAATACCATGTGATAGTAACGTTTAATGTCTCCGACTGATGGTTGGTTATGATATATGTTGACAGAGATATATGGAACAAGTGAAGGCATGAATTGATAATGGGCGTTAAGGTGGTTGTGAATAGCTAACTGATTTTATACTGTAGTAGATGCATGCATGTACAATTGTTTGTATTGATATTTATTGATCAAATAGAAGTATGGTGTATTCCTTTCTACTATACCTTGATTCCATTAGCATAATCATATCTTTAATTTTGATTTATAGAGCAATATTTAAAGACATCGACACCTTTTGTTACCCCTCGTGATACTGTGATAATGTACTCTTATATGATGTTTACTATCTGTAATCCTATTCATGGTGTAATGGTTTTGTATTCTCTAACCAGCATCCGGCATTCCTGTTTAATGATTTGTAATTGTTTATTTATGTTACGTGCCTTATGATTGAAAGTCATATATATGTGTACTATATACATAGCCCACTGTGAAATTAACAAAATATACATATAAATATATATATTAAACGAAAATGAAACAAAAAGTTCATTGAGTGGTATTGCTGTGTGTTTGTGTACCAACATTACCTGTGACTTCGAGCTAGTAATAATGTTGAAAGGTATGTACAATTTTATTTTATTCCCACAAAATAAACAAATTGTTGTTGGCTTCTTTAAATCGAAGTGCTAAAAAAGTGAATGAATTAAAAGGAATCTATGCAGAAATGAGAAAAGGGGAAAGATAAGAAAAGCTATTAAAGGCACAGAGAAGAGGACGGGGTAGAAAATAGAGAATGAATGAGTTAGAGAGAGAGAGAGGGGGGGAGAGACAGTGTGTGTGTGTGTGTGTGTGGGCAGGGGGGGGGGTTGAAGGAGAGATGTTGAAACGAAGGGAGGCAGGAATATACAGGAGGGGATGTGTAGGGCGTTTGTTTTATCAGATACTTGTTTTTTTATCGTATGGAAAATGTGAGTGATGAAGAAAGGAAGACAGTGAAGAAAAATAAATATGAATATTGCTATGCTTCATGAAGTCAACTGATTTATTTCCATAGAAACAGATAAATCATTTATAACTACAATATTTGTTTTCTTTCTACAAAATACTTCTTTATTTTATTAGTTAAATATATAAAAACATTTTCAATATGATATTCAATTGTAAACTTATTACAAACAAAATATTAGTGTATTGGCAATGGCCTTTGTTGGTCAACAAAATATGAACGATAATATAAATCCCTTCAAAAGTCACGTAGGTCTACAACAAACCCAACAATTATATTGAACATGCAGTACGTGATGTGTGCATTATTAGCGCGTGTTGTGCGCATACTTATGTTACAGTTTCAACAGTATTCCAGACTGTTTGAAATAAATTCATGAAATGCGTATTGTCTGAGGGAACGAAATTGATGAAACCTCACTCGCATTCGACAGGCTACCGAAGATAACGCGATTTGGCACGATTTTCTAGTCATAAGGGCCTTCGACTGGAAATGTGACGTCACCTTCTTGTACTTTTTCAATGACCGCGTCCTGTAATTCAGCCAGTCGCAGAGTGGTACGACTGATCGGATCTTGTCGTCTGCCATGTCTGCGGGGGCCTTTAGGTACTGTGAGGAGGCAGCGACATGGGTATGTCGTTACAGGTCGAGATGAATGAATCTGTCCTTGTGAGTGATTATATTAATACAGCATGCATGAGATAGGTGATTGAGCTCTCAGATCTAGCCCCATGGATCTCCGAGAGTGGAATGAGGGTGGGGGTGGATATATATTTGAGATGTACTCATTGCTGGCTAGAATAGATATAATATATAGTTCACTGGAGGAAATAAAAGAACATGAAGACAAATTCGTATGTAGAAGCAGTAGTACATGTAATAGAAGTAGAAGTGGTAGTAGTAGTAGTAGTAGTAGTAGTAGTAGTAGTAGTAGTAGTGGCAGTAGTAGTAGTAGTAGTAGTAGTAGGAGGAGGAGGAGGAGGAGGAGGAGGAGGAGGAGGAGGAGGAGTAGTAGTAATAGTAGTAATAGTAGTAGTAGCAGTAGTAGTAGTAGTAGTAGTAGTAGTAGTAGTAGTAGTAGCAGTAGTCGTATAGAATTCGTAATAGTAGACGTAATAGTAGTAGTAGTAGTAGAAGTAGTAGTAGTAGTAGTAGTAGTAGTAGTCGTCGTGCAGAAGTTGTAATAGTATTATTATTATTATTAGTAGTAGTAGTAGTAGTAGTAGTAGTAGTAGTAGTAGTAGTAGTAGTAGTAGTATATGTTTTCCCGCCCAATTTCGTAAACTCAGCAGCCGAATTAACTATAGGTTCATTCAATTTAGAACGAAATTGAAGGACGGTGTAGATCATCATTCAAAAAGCAAAATTTGTCGTTTTATTTAATTTTAGGACCATGCGATTTCATACTTTCGTCATACAAAAATGTAGAACGAGCTTTCAATTCCAAGAACGTGCAAGGAGCATTCAAATTTGCGCCGGATAGTCTGCAGCAAGAATTCGGTTATTCAATTTAGTGAACAGGCACACATTTGTGACATTTGTGAAATGGTTTTCATCGAATGCTTATTTGTCAATTTGTACATTTCTGTTAGAATAGTAATGCACAGTTTCGCATGAAGAAAGGTGATGTGATTCATTAGCTTGTAGCTCTCAATTCACCGATAACAGTCGTCAGAGAAGGTGGGCTATTTCTGACTTTTCTTGTAAGTTCAACCGCAAGCTACATACAGGGCCTGCACCATCCTGAGAGAGGTTGCAGTGCAGTACATCGACACCATCCATAACCCCTGCAAAATGCACCCAGTGGTACAACCATTCTCAAACATATATGCCTAGATGCCTGAATCGCCAGGAAATCGACGGATGAAGCAGTGCACAACATTTAGCATGATAAAAACAAGAGAGTATATGATGAATGATGAAAAAGTTGAAAATGTAACAAAACAAATAAAAAAGATAATACATGTACACTTATGCTTAAAGATCAAATGAAAACAATTATATCCATCATATAAACCCTCGAAAATGAACTATTATGAAGCAACGTATAGAAAATGAAATACAAAGAATATCAAAAGAAAAATATAAATGAACATGAAATAAAAACTATGAAGAAAAAGAAAAAGGAATAAAATAATATTTAAGAGAAAAATAATAACATATAATGTGAAATTACAGAAAAGGATCGACGTCCCCCCCCCCCCCCCCCCCCCACCAAAAAAAAATGTAAGTCATTTCCTGACATGGGCCTATTCAGATCTCTCACTTCCATCAAACCGTACCGGATGGTTCCATCTTATGACGTAATGCGACACTTTGAGTATATTACAAAATGATATGTCTGGATACCAGCATACTTATCTCAACGACGTCTCTCATGTTTCGTACAGAGACATATATCTCCTGACTTTTTGCTGGTGTGGAAGGACATGTGCTGAAAACGTCATGACTTTTTATGCAGGTTGTTAAGATAAAACAAAATAGAAGTTCTTCTCATCGATTATGACTTCCCTTTCCGACCCTTGTACTGCGCTGGATGTGCTCAATAATGTTTATGCTGTTTATTGATTTGGACTGCAAAGCAAAAACCGGGTAGAAAAGACAATTAAGTAATTGGGAAATATCTCTTAATTCAAAGATATCTCTAAAAGAACAAATTCTCATTTCTTAAGTTTTTATACTATAAAACAACTTAATCACAAAAAGCGGTAAGTATAACAACGGTAGAAATTAGCAGAATAATATACAGAATTTATGCACAAACTAAACATTGCAATTACTACCTGCAAGTGCTTAAAATAGCATCATGTGTTTATATAATGCAAATGTATTTTGGTTACAGTTCGATATTCCGAAGGTTCGTAATTCTGAAACTCGTAATGCCTAAACCTCGATGCTCGTTTAGTCCGAAAACGAAAAAAGGTTCGTTAATCCGAGCATTTGTGGCGTTGTTCCGAAGGTTCATTATTCCGAAGGCTCGTTAATCCGAAAATAAAATAGGTTCATTATTCCGAAGGTTCGTTAATCCGAAAACAAAATAAGGCTCGTTAGTCCGAAAATGAAGTAAGGTTCGTTAGTCCGAAACTGAAATAATCTGTAGCGAGGCCAGGAAAACCGGTAGGGCAGGCGTGTTGGAGGGGGGGGGGGGGGGATTGGTTAGAATCACCATTGCTGTTCACCGTTGTTGTTCACCTTTAATTCGAAGTTAATTTGTGTTTTCTCCATGGTATCCAATTTCCAGTAAGTTATGCCATAAAACGAATGGATCTAAATCATGTTGTATCACGATCAAAATAATGTGTTTTTTTTTTGTTGTTAACGAGAAACATTGTCAAGCGAAAGGTTTTAGTTTTTCTCATACATGTATACGTTCACTTAGAATGTATAATCTCTATATACTTTTACTCGGGGTCCAATATGCACAAGCCCTGCTTCTTTTGGGACCCCTCCACAAAAAAATATTATTTCTATGAATTAATTGTGCTTAACGTTAATTTTCTTGTTAGTTATTTACATTCATTGAATCTGATTATAATGCATGTATTTTGTTTGTTGTTGTTTTTTGTGGAGAAATAAAATTGAATCTTGAATCTTGTTATGGGGTGGGAAGGGGCTGATCTATCATTACCAGGGGCGATTAAATACGCAGAATCATTTCAAAGGAGTGGTCATAGGCTTATGGGGCAAGTTCATTTTCAAGCAAGAATCGATATCATGTTTATCATCATTTGCCAGACCAGTAAATTTCGATGGGGGAGTGTTGGTGGATTTTGATATTGTTTTGTCCAAGTTAAAAATTTATACTAAAAGATCCATTCTTGGTTAAATGTTTACCACTTGCAAACCTAAAAAATGGATCAGAATAGGAGTGACTAAGACGTCCAACAGGGGCGTCGATCCCCCTTTTGGGGGGCTGGGGGGGGGGGGGCAAATCAGCCATCCACAGCCATCGTCTAAAGCAGCAATTCTTGATACAATACATGCTTTGGCCACAATATACACATGCATCATCCCCCGTAGTCCACCCCCTGGACTGTATTTATCAATCCACCGACAACGAACGTTGCTGGCGCATCACACATAAAAAAAATCACCCTGAAACACTGAACTATACCACTACGTTCAGTGCCCTGAAACTGTATTGAGCAATCCGCCAACAACGAACTTTGGTGGCGCATCACACATTTCCGGGCTGACAGATTCGTGGAGTCGCGCAATCAGTGGTGTGGCGCGGTGACAACACCGTTTTTGTTCCTAGACTAGGTTTATTTCATTTTCGGAAAAAAAAACTTATTTCATTTTCGAACTAACGATCCTTTTTACGTTTTCGGACAAACGAACCTTCGGAATAACGAAATCATACCCTTTGTGTTCAGATATTAGTTAACTACAATAATTAAAATGGATAAACATCAGATTTGAACATGAGCTGATGGGAATCAAAATCATTTACAATCTGATTGAGCACAAAAAGGGGTCACCAGTAATGCGTAAAATCATTCTTAGCTTCAGAACAGCTTGGTGAAACACCCCAAGGTAAATTAACACGCTGAACTGTAAAAAAGATGGGATTACTGATACTCTACCAGAGTAAGCACACACTTTAAGGGTGTTTTTCGCAGAAACCAAAGGCTGGTTTATCAAGTTTGATCGATTAGATATATAAACATTTATTTGGGTGCAGAGTGTATGATTGGATCGTACACCCTGCTTTGTTTCGACTTCCGAACGCGCGTTCCCTATTTACGCGTCAAACTAAATCCAATACCCCAAATTGGTTCGTTTTAAATTTACAAAACTATGCTTTGTTTTGATTACCGAATGGGCGTTCGGTATTTACGCGTCAGGGCAGTCGGGCTAGTTCACAGTAGTCCCGTCAATCAAAAGGTCAGCCGCCGTCTGTAAGGAATGATTTGTAGTGATGACAAAACCGAAGTTCCGAGCAGTGCGACGTATGCAATATGCAGTGTTGGCTTATTTTGATATCTTCCGTGTTTAGATGATAACATTTATGATTTTAACTTGTTACAGAACCAGCTAAGAAGAGAGAGAGAGAGAGAGAGAGAGAGAGAGAGAGATAGTGAGAGAGAGAAGCAAGAGACAGACAGAGAGAAGAGAGAGAGAGAGAGAGAGAGAGAGAGAAGCAACAGACATAGAGAGAGAAGAGAGAGAGAGAGAAGCAAGAGACAGATATCTTCCGTGTTTAGATGATAACATTGATGATTTTAACTTGTTATAGAACCAGCTAAGGAGAGAGAAAGAGAGAGAGAGAGAGAGAGAGAGAGAAGCAAGAGACAGATATCTTCCGTGTTTAGATGATAACATTGATGATTTTAACTTGTTATAGAACCAGCTAAGGAGAGAGAGAGAGAGAGAGAGAGAGAGAGAGAGAGAGAGAGAGAGAGAGAGAGAGAGAGAGAGAGAGAGAGAGAGAAGCAAGAGACAGATATCTTCCGTGTTTAGATGATAACATTGATGATTTTAACTTGTTATAGAACCAGCTAAGGAGAGAGAGAGAGAGAGAGAGAGAGAGAGAGACGAGAGAGAGAGAGAAGCAAGATACAGATAGAGAGAGAGAGAGAGAGGAGGAGAGAGAGAGAGAGAGAGAGAGAGAAGAGAGAGAGAGAGAGGGGGGGAAAGGGATAGGTATACAGGTATGCTCATATGTATACAACCCTCAGACTGTAAACTTTAATGATTGTTTTCGATTTCTAATATTTATTGATGGTTTGGAAAGAGAATGATGCATCGTCTCATCGTTGGTATCTGGCCTCTTCTCTTTGTCCCCCCCCCCCCCCCTTCGCTAAATTACTCGAAACTGCGGGGTTTTTTCGGATTGAGCGTGAATGTTAAAATAAGCGTAGTGGCATTAGGAATAGTTTTTTCAACATTAATTTGAGTTCGGTACAGCTGCATACCTATACGTAGTGATAAATTGATCATTATTACACATACAAGCATACAAGCCACTTTTTCGACATAATAAAACTTTGTATTAGATACCCTTCCAGAGGTTTGCTTGCTGGCATGCAATATTGTTAGCATATTCGATGTCCTATGTATTTTATGTTACCAGTATCAATCGGGAAAATGAAAGCATTATTGTCACATTATATAACACATAGATCCCTGTCATTTGATTGGTTGTTTGATAGCGATCATTTAGTCCATTTACAATGACGTCATCAACTCTGCAATTTCAGATGATATTTCATACGATATTGCACACTGCGCGCGCTTTCCGCCACTAATCGCGCGTCTCCCAAATTTTACCCCTTGACACGCACCCGAGATGTAAATTTGAATCGGGGGACGCGCGGGAAGCGTTCAGTGGGTGGAGCGTGCGCAGTGTGTGGATCGCAGTGTGTGGAGGAAAAAATGATTCCGAAGGGCCAGCATCTGGACTAATTTGTGTGTGCATATGAATACCGAGCTAATTTGCCTATCCATTTACACGGTGCGCCGGTGCACGTGAATCAACAAACGTTAACATGGCGGAGTTTGTGTTGATGATCTTCTGTAGATGTTATATAAAACAAATAATGAATATTTTTTAATTCGTGCAAGGGACAGAATATTTCATTCGGTGAAAGATGAATAGATCCATTCTTCTTCAACTCGTGCAATATTCATACTAATGAATGCAATATATCTGATATACCACTCAAGTGCATCCAATATTATATAAGTATAATTGCGGTCGCACCGTCACTCATGGAGGTGGGGTGGGGCTCTATAAAGTCTTAGCTAATTCGTATGGTCTTGACGTTCATGACATGACACTGGCTGCCGAATAATCAATGAGATTGTGTCATTCAGGAGAACAGGCTGAAGTGGGTAGACAACTTGTTTTTCTGAGCCTACTGGGTGGTTGACATGGTAAGCTAACTCATCATTTCCTTCTGTCTTTACAATCCAGATATCAATGTTAACTCCTAGCTCTTCGATGCCTGTATCGAGTTTTTACAGGTCATTTCATTGTGAGCATTTACGTTTTGTGCAAGATGGATTGTAAATAATTTCACTTCATTTTATCTAATAAAAAACCATAGCCAATCCAAAAATTTAATTTCCTATATAAATTGCCAAAACATGTCTTCTTTTTTAAAAAGTAGTGGATCTTGTAAAAAAAAAATGTAAACGCAATAATCACAGCTCAGTTTTATCCTATTTCAGATAAATTGAATATCATGTAATATTAATGATTGCTTTCTGAAATACGATATTCAGCTTTTCAAATCTATGATAATGTATTTTTACAACATTACTTCATTATCTCGCTTACTTTTTGTATAGATATTGTTTGAATACATGTAATCAAATATATAATTCTCACATTTTTAATCATGGTATCATACTGCGTTCTGGTCCGCTACTACGAAAATTAAATTAGTTAAAGATACGGTGTAGTAATTACTTTCGAATAAATGCATTTTCAGATTAAGGAACCATTGGATTAATGATTTTCTGACTTAGTGCAACAAATATTCGGATGACGTATTCTTATTTATTTTTGAGCCCCCAGGTATGTAAAATACATGTGTTCAGAATGATCCTGCCAATCCTTATCAATCCTTATCAATCCTTATCAATCCATATCAATCCTTATCAATCCTTGTCAATCCTTGTCAATCCTTGTCAATCCTTATCAATCCTTGTCAATCCTTGTCAATCCTTGTCAATCCTTGCCAATCAGGTTGTGGTCCTTGGTATTCAACTACTACTGCATTTGTAAACTTTGTATATAACAAATTGATTGTATTTGTGTTAATTAGTCCACTCAATGTTCGAAAGTGTAATCGTAAATATACGAGTAAATATTGCAATATTTATATCAATGCAGATGAGTGACGTAATGGACGATTTAAACATTTAGTTCACAAATACTTTGAAATGAAGTTAGTCATTTTTAATTATTTTCAGATTTAGGTGGAATGCTGAGGGGAAAAGGAATCTCATTCATACTAATTTTTGTAAAGTGAAATTCCTTTAATAAGTTGCATATTGGATGTGTTGTAATGTGATGTAAACTGCAAGTGGAAATCTCGAGGCCCAAGTTTCGGTTACAGTTCGATATTCCAAATGTTCGTTATTTCGAAGGTTTGTAAGTCCGAAACACATAAATTGCCTATACATGTATTCGATGCTCGTTAGTCCGAAAACGAAAAAGGGTTCGTTAATGAGAACATTTGTGGCGTTATTCCGACGGTTTGCTATTCTGAAGGTTCGTTATTCCGAAGGTTCATCAATCCGAAAATAAAATAGGGTTCGTTACTCCGAAGGTTCGTAATTCCGAAAGACGTAAATTGCTTTTACCTCGATGCTTGTTAGTCCGCAAACGAAAAAGGGTTCGTTAATCCGAACATTTGTGGCGTTATTCCGAAGGTTCGTTCATCCGAAAATGAAATACGGTTCGTTACTCCGAAGGTTCGCTAATCCGAGAACGAAATAAGGTTTGTTTTTCCGAAGGTTCTTAATTCCGAAACACGTAAATTACCTCGATGTTTCTTAGTGCGCGAACGAAAAAGGGTTCGTTAATCTTAACATTATTTTGTGGCGTTATTCCGAAGGTTTATTAATCCGAAAATAAAATAGGGCTCGTTATTCCGAATGTTCGTTAATCCGAAAACGAAATAAGGTTCGTTACTCCGAAGGTTCGTTAATCCGTAAACGAAATATGGTTCGTTAGTCCGAAAATGAAATAAGGTTCATTACTAAGAGACTGAAATAATCTGTGGCGAAGCCGGGAAAACCAGAAGGGCAGGCGTGGTGCAGAATTGGGGAAGGGGGCGGGGTGGGAGGGAGGTAGAATCACCGTTGCTGATCAGTTGTTATGGGAGTGGGAAGGGGCTGATCTATCATTACGCAGAATTCTTTGAAAAGGCTGATCATAGGCTTTTGGGGCTAGTTCATTTTCATGCAAGAATCAATGTCATGCTTATTTCGCGTTTTTGGACTAACGAACCTTCGGAACAACGAACATTATTTCTTTATCGGACAAACGAACCTTCAGATAACGCACCTTATTTCGTTTTCGGACTAACAAACCTTCGGAGTATTCGAACCTTCGGAATAACGAACCTTCGGAATAACATATGTTGCCTCAAGTTTCGAGCCCATCCATGGCACTTGGTCCAAAATATTTATTCCACATTGCTGCACCCCACCTAGGTGCACAATTGGGTACCCGGTAGGAAGGAATGGAGTACCCTTTTATGACCATGACGACTGCACGGTATTTTTTTTTTCTTACTTCGCATTCGAAATAAAGAGCCCCATTTCACTTTCGGATGATCGAAGCATATCTAATTTTTCGATAAACGAACCTTTCAAATAACGAACTATACCTATTTACTTACCCTTGATCACATACTGGAAATCAGTGTTAATCAGTGTTTCACAGTTGTATGAAAGATTGCTTTAGACGGCGGGTTCAAATTCATAAAATAACCTCTTTCAATACATAAGCGTTTTGACTTACCGCTCATTATAAACAAACAAGGCATTAGCAATATTGTGTCTCGCCCACTTGCGAAAATAACCAGAAATTTCGCAATCTCCGTTGCTACGCAAAAGAAAACTGAAACAAACAAATAAGCAACTTTAAACAGACAACATCAAAATCAGGTGCAAAATAGTGACTTTGAATAAATTTGCATAAATGTGCATGAGTAATGTTTGCCTAAATCTACATCAGTAATGCTCACACATGCTCACACAATTCTGTGCACAAGTTAGGAATTCTTCACCAAGAGTCTTGCAAGTAAACTTTAATGTATGACCTCAAATGACCTTTGATCATATCATGTGACCTCTTACAGCACAATAACATGCAGGTGCCCCCAGTGCATCCATCATCCAAGTTTGATTGCCATTGTAGCAACATGTGATGAGTTATGTGTGATAAGAGAGTCTTGCAAGTAAACTTTAACGTATGACCTCAAATGACCTTTGACCTTATCCTGTGACCTCCAACGGTACCATAACATGAAGGTACCCCCAGTGCATCTATGACCCAAGTTAGGTTGTAATCCAAGCAACCTATGTGAAGTTATTTGTCAAAAGAGAGTCTTGCAGGTAAACTTTAACGTATGACCTCAAATGACCTTTGACCTTATCCTGTGACCTCCAACAGCACCATAACATGTAGGTACCCCCAGTGCATCTATGACCCAAGTTAGGTTGTAATCCAAGCAACCCATGTGAAGTTATTTGTCAAAAGAGAGTCTTGCAGGTAAACTTTAACGTATGACCTCAAATGACCTTTGACCTTATCCTGTGACCTCCAACGGTACCATAACATGAAGGTACCCCCAGTGCATCTATGACCCAAGTTAGGTTGTAATCCAAGCAACCCATGTGAAGTTATTTGTCAAAAGAGAGTCTTGCAGGTAAACTTTAACGTATGACCTCAAATGACCTTTGACCTTATCCTGTGACCTCCAACAGCACCATAACATGAAGGTACCCCCAGTGTATCTATGACCTAAGTTAGGTTGTAATCCAAGCAACCTATGTGAAGTTATTTGTCAAAAGAGAGTCTTGCAGGTAAACTTTAATGTATGACCTCAAATGACCTTTGACCTTATCCTGTGACCTCCAACGCCACCATAACATGTAGGTACCCCCAGTGCATCTATGACCCAAGTTAGGTTGTAATCCAAGCAACCCATGTGAAGTTATTTGTCAAAAGAGAGTCTTGCAGGTAAACTTTAACGTATGACCTCAAATGACCTTTGACCTTATTCTGTGACCTCCAACGGTACCATAACATGAAGGTACCCCCAGTGCATCTATGACCCAAGTTAGGTTGTAATCCAAGCAACCCATGTGAAGTTATTTGTCAAAAGAGAGTCTTGCAGGTAAACTTTAACGTATGACCTCAAATGACCTTTGACCTTATCCTGTGACCTCCAACAGCACCATAACATGAAGGTACCCCCAGTGCATCTATGACCCAAGTTAGGTTGTAATCCAAGCAACCTATGTGAAGTTATTTGTCAAAAGAGAGTCTTGCAGGTAAACTTTAACGTATGACCTCAAATGACCTTTGACCTTATCCTGTGACCTCCAACGGTACCATAACATGTAGGTACCCCCAGTGCATCTATGACCCAAGTTAGGTTGTAATCCAAGCAACCCATGTGAAGTTATGGATCATAAGAGAGTCTTGCAGGTAAACTTTAACATTTGTGACGGACGACGGACGACGGATGACGGACGACGGACGGACGACGGACGACGGACGGACGACGGACGGACGACGGACGGACGACGGACGGACGACGGACGGACGCCATTTGGATCCCTTAGTCTCGCCTTCACCTCCGGTGGGCGAGACAAAAATAATCAAGCTCTTGGCTCTTGAGATTTGCATCACTTACTTTATAATGATTGTAACAGTTTTTATCAAAATCACACCCTGCATGTAACGATCTTCAAACTTGAATTGGTTCAATATTCGAAATATTATGCTTGATGTTGATAAGCATGAACTTCAGTTGCATTGAACTTTACATCAAGTTTCATATCACTTCGTTTCCTGGATCGTTTAATTTTTTTTTTATATAATGCGCAAATGGTTTGTAATTGTTATTTCGTATGGCCTAAAATACGAAAGCAATTCCTTTAATAAATAGGCTCCCCATTGAAAATTAAAATCAATGAAATATGAAAGAATATGCAGCTTTATGACATTGTTTGCGTGTATTTAATTCCACACCCACCACAAAATGATTGTCATTGAATAATCTATCAGCGTTCATAAGCACTAAGCTGAATCGAACTTCTCGAAGTATAACTAAACTATTAATTTAGCTCGGAGCAACTTCTCAATTTCTTTATAATCTCTTACCCCAATAAGTTGATTAAATGCCTTTGCTAAAATTGAAACTGTTTGTTTCGTGCAAACCTAATTTTCGTCCATGTCATTCTGTCCTTACCATTGTGACCATGCTACGCTATTATGATTTGATAGTAACGTTCTCAAAGTAATTAATACTAATTAGCTAGGCTACACTTCGTGTTAACATCTACTTTACCATTTGTGAGTCACTCATGCACTTGCGCCTATTAAAAAGTAATATGCTCTGATCTACACAATATAAGTTATGGAGACCTGGAAAAGGCCAAGGTCTCAAGTACTAGGTGTTAAAAAAAATGTTGACACTTTTGAAAACTATTATTTTTTGAGCAAAGCTCTAATCAGGCTAAAATTTACATATCATAAAGTCGACGCGGGTTTCGTGACATTAACAATGGCTATTCTTGTAACAATCTTTGGAGTAGTTAATTAGATTATCACTTTGGGATGTCTGTTCATTCTCAAGTTTTCCAAGGTGGCAACCGAGCTGAATTTTCTGCAATACCCATCTGGAACATGTTCCATTTCATTAAAAATCACCATTGTACTTATGACCCTGTTCAGGTCTTGTACACAGTTCATATATGCCACTGGACCGTATGCAGGACTATTGAGTGTTATTCATGTGTTTCTGAAGACGCCATACACGAGAGACGGAGAGTTCATTACTTAGTGTGACACGTTATTAATCCCGACATGGACAATGACTCCAACGACAATACAACAGGCCTATACAATGCGATAGCCATTTACTCATTACATTTCGTTCACCATGAGAGCGTCCGAAGCTAAAATGTCAAACAGAAAATACACCCTGAAGTTGACATTGTTTAATAAAAGCAGAAAGATGAGCGAAACATATCAGTGAAGGTTTAGCGAAAATCAGTCAAAAAATAAGAAAGTTATGACTTTTAACATTTTAATTTTGTGACGTCTCGTGCGAGGTGCTTTCCCATATATTATGTGCTGTGTGATTAACCAAATTGCCCTTTTTCTGTTTTTGATGAAGGATATTTTTCATAGAAGTATGTGCGTACAAACGTGTCTCTAATGCAAAGGTAAAATAATGCATATCCTTATGATAAAATCGACCTTTAAACAAGGAAATTACAAACAACGTACATGACATTTGGGAGAGCAATTCGCACGTGACAAAAATCAACATTTTAAACAATCGTAAATTTCTTATACTTTGACGGATTTTTATCAAACCTTCGCTCAAATGTTTCTTTCATGTTTCTGTTTTTATTAAAAAACAACTTAACTTCAAATATGTGAAAGCAAGTTTTAGAGACATTTTTTTAATATTTATTTTCATTGTATTTTGGTGACTGGACTTTATTAAAACCTCATAAATGTTGGCACACTTAGAGTGGATGACTCACAAGATCAAACACATGTGATTCCACTGAATTGTTATATATTGCTCTAATATAATTATCATTTTCACAGTCGTATTATGAATTACTTTATATATTACCACAAACTGCTATATGCGCGTTCATGATATGTCAGTAAATGGGGAAACTGCTATTAAACGGTACAACAGTTTTGTATTTTTTTTTTATTAAGAACCGAGATCCTGGTAAGGTTTGTTGGTTATGACCACTTTTAGGATGTCTCTATTGGCCAACACACTGTTTTTCAGTCATTCCTTACAGCACAAAAAATAATTTACGAACGTACAACTTTCACTGATGATACATGATACATGTACAACATATTAAGGACTTTTGGAGGTTAAGGCAAGTACATTTAAATGAGAATAATGTCTGCTTTATATTGCTAGATGTCAACAAAAGAGGCTTTACTGCTGATCGCGATGGGGGCGCTGTTCTCCACCGTCAGCGGATTAAGAGGTATGAGATAATTCTTTTTGTCTCACTACAGCATCTCCTAATCCATATGCACCCATCTGAGTAAGCACATTATTCTATCTGTAGCAGAGGAGGATTTAAGATGTTGTTCTCACATTACGAAGCGGAATAAGCATGACCTTCGTGCGTGTCGGTCCGTCCTAAAACTAGTATGATAAAGTAAACAAATTGATGGTGGATTAGTAGGCCTAAGCCGCAACGTACATCACCAAGAACATTTCCCTACTAGATTTACCTCGTTTGGAAAAATAAAATTTTATGGGGGATATGAACATTATTCCTAAATTCGAGGCATCCGTTTTTTCCTCACAATTGTGTTTCTTTGTTCGTACCAATTCCCCTCATTTCCTCATTTTTTTAACTATAGAACCTACAGATATGTTTACTTAACTAGTATTGGAATAATGACAGTAAATAATATACATTCTAAATCCATATGGATTTTGATAAGTAAATAATTAATACAAAAATTAGCCAATATCAACACGTCAAATTGATTTCATAGTAGAAAGAATTGTACACAGGGTAGTCTTATTCGTGATATCCGAATGCAACGTTATGCGTGTTGATGACATATTTAAAAACATTTTCATTCGAGTGAGTAAGTTCATGCTCTCTGTTTGTCTTTCGACCCTTCTCTCCCCCCCCCCCCCCTCTCTCTCTCTCCTCTCTCTCTCTCTCTCTCTCTCTCTCTCTCTCTCTCTCTCTCTCTCTCTCCTGCCACGACCCCGTCCACCAAATTTAGGCGTTATTAAATGTGGGAACATCACATTCAGTGGATCTCCAATACAACTCGTCCCGAAAGTGAATGAAAGTCAGTTGCCCACGCTTAGTGGATTCAACAACATTTTTTGCAGTCTACCTGGTATGTCAAATAAACATTGCAAGTTAAATATTTTATTTTTGCATAAATACAACTTCACGTTTCAAGTCTCTTATTTGATAAAACGAAATTTAGAGCAAAGAGATATCTTTTAAATCGGTTCTGCTTGCCGTCGTGAGCTTGCCGCCAGACTTGGCTTGTCTATTATTTATTTTTAGAAAAACAAACATGATATATTTTGTATTTCAAGGAATGTGCAGCCTGTATGATGCAAGATAGAAAACAAACTGTAAAGTTTCCATTGAAGTGCTCTCCTGGGACATGGCCGTGTTTTGTGTACCAAACACGGTCATGTCCCTGGAGAGCACTTCATTGGAAACATGAAGTGCTTTTGGCTTGGAACACTCACATAGAACATAATATCTAGTAAAAATAGACGATATTGCAATATATTTTCTCAAAGAGCAAATACCGCAGCCTGTATAACATGTAATCATGATTTATTATCGTAATCAAATGATATATGGATGGATGACATTGTGTACCTGTTTACTATCAGGTCAGAAGGTAATTTTCCACACCGCATGTAGGAAAAGTCGTCTCACTATGCACCACGCAGCGACACGCAGATTTTTGCAGTTACGGCAGCTTCCGGTCTCATACACAAGTACACGTGACCGGAAGCGGATATGACATCAAACCCAATCTGACTAGGGCTGCGCAGTGCAGCATGGGACGACTTTTCCTCATGTGAGGTATGAAGACTAGTCATTCATGTTTCTGATATGTGGCGTCCATTGTTATTCTAGAATGCGGCATGGATTCCTGCGGCCCGCACTGTGCATGTGAAGAGACGCTGGATTCGTTTGAGTGCCATTGTCTGGAATTACCTTCAACCACTCCCATCCCTATCCCTGGTACTGGTATTTTCAAAAGGTTTCAATAGATTCCGCTTCAGATGATTTATAAGTGTTTGGGGCTCAAAAGCGATTGACATTGAAATATAGAGTTTATTTTGAATTTTCTTTTTTGAATTCGAACCACATATCTATCTCGAATTTGCAATTTTTTTTTTGCCTGTTTTAATTAAATGTTTTTTTTTTTCACACTTGGTAAATCTCAACCTCCAACATACAGTTGCAAAAGAAAGCGTACGAAAATATAGTGGTTTATTCATGGAGATATCGCAGTTTGAAAAGGAGACCTTTTTCGCGGTTCGAGAGGTCAAGTGAAGGTCACGACTACCGAGCTGAAAATAAAAGAAGCGTATTTTCTGGGGCCTGCCGACTGGCTGGATAGGTCCATGGTTATGTTACCTTCGTAATGATTTTTTTTTTTTTGTAAAGGCGAAATAAGTGTCAAAACTATTACAAGATTCGAACATCAGCATTCACATCCTGGGGGTGTTTCACCAAGTTGTTCTTAAGCTAAGAACGACTTTACTTACGACTGGTGACCCTTTCTTGTGCTAAATAAGATTCTTCATGATTTTCATTCCCATCGGCTAAAGTTCAGATCTGATGTTTATAAATTAAAATGCTTTTTGTTTACAATAGCCTGAATACAAAGTTTATGATATGTTAAATTCAATTAGGATTGTTAGAAATTAACTCCCACTATGTTGAAACAGGAGCAAAAGTGTAGTATCTCATTTAACACAAGAAAGGGTAACCAGTTGAGCAAGAATAGCTTGGTGAAACACCCGCAGGGGGGTGTTTCACCAAGCTGTTCGTAAGTTACGAACGACTTTACGAACGACTGGTGATCCCTTCTTGTGCTAAATCAGATTCTCAACGAACAAAGTGTGGTATCGCATTTAGCACAAGAGGGTAAGCATAAAGCAATCCAATAAACTGCCATATTTTTTTATCCTTTTGCATTTATCCCACTATATGCACATGATTTTGGACGGAATTATTACTTCAGGATTAAAGGGTAGACATAAATATATTATAAAGGATAAAGGATAAATATAGAACAATCAAATGAACTGTCATAATTATTCTATCTTGTTTCTCCAATGATCATGACTATACCTGTAATACGTAGAATATAACTTCTTACCACAAAAAAAACGTCCCAAGCCCTATATCACTCATTTTATATATACATGTACATGTGTTATTTTTTTTATTAAATTATTATACATTATAAATTGTACAGTCTGCTGCAAGGAGAGATATTAATTTGGTCTGAGAAATTGGCAGCTACTTCAGGTATCGTTATAGTGATTACAGAGATGACTGTTTTGGTGACATATTCTAAAAGTTATTTTACTCCAAGTGTGTATAGCGTAATATGCAATATGAGCAGGGTACAATGGCGAACTTATTTTAGTTTGAGTTGTACAGGCGCACCAGCGATGGAATCGGACTGTATTTCATACGGTTTGTTCTAAAACTAAGTTCCGTGAGTTTATGTTGCCGTCTTAGATTTCGTTCATGCTGAGGTGTTTGGGGAAGACAGTTTCTGAATTGCATAGTGTTTTCAAAGATGTTTTGAGCGAATTTCAGACCCACTTTTTGTCTCCTGCTATCTAGACTCTGTAATTGAAATGGTAAAAGTGCTCTCTCCTATGAAATATAATTGCCTTCCTAGTATGATCCGGAAAGCACGTTTTTGTATTTTCTCTAGGCCAGAGGATTGGTTCTGGGTAATGCCATAGTTCCATATACTGGGGCGCCGTACTCAATAACGAGGCGGATGTAGCCCTCGTATATCATCAGTAAATCACGTATTGGTAAAGAAAAACGTTTCAGCAAACGGAGCATAAAAATTATGTAGTTTGCCATTTGCTCGTTTGCTAATGTTATTCATATGTAGGTCCCATTTCAGATCAGTTTGGATTGTGACGCCCAACAGTTTCATGCTGTGTACCAGCTCCAGGTTGTGGTTAGCAAGCATGGTGGGCGTTGGGATAGGAGGAGACCGCATGGAATTTACCTCCATTCGCGTACATTTAGCAGGATTCAGTTTCATATTGTTTTCATTTGACCATGCTGCAAGGTTGGCTGTGGCTGTTGGCATGTAAGATGGTTGATTAAATTATTTACGGCATTCAACCATGGTCATGTCATCAACGTACTTATATGATTTGATGCCATCGGGGGATTGTGCGTCGTTGATCATGGCTAGCATGGCTAGGAATACGATTGGACCAAGGGCGTGGTTATGATCTTTTCAGAATTTGAAACGCGTTTCCAAAGGCCTTTACGAATGCGTTTCCAAAGGCCTTTACGAACGCGTTTAAAAAAACCGGTGCGTTTATCAACTCAATTGCCCAAGTCGAAAACCCGCCTTGTCACTGCGCAGCTCTACTGCGCCGTTACATGTGCACTGTAGTACAATATAATAGTATGCAATCGATGTCGGAAATCGGAAACACGTGGTTAAAATTCGTTTCAAACCAGCTTTGCGTTTATCTCGCTTTTCTAAACGCGTTTCTGGCTCAAATCGCACAAATTTGCGTGTTTTAAAACAGCTTTCCGAACCCCATAATCAAAACAGCTGTGCGTTTATCAACTCCATGAAACGCGTTAAAAAAAGATTAAACGCGTTTGGAAACCTTAATTCTACCCCCCAAAAAAGAGCTGATAACCATGCCCCTAGACATGTTCCCTGATGCACACCGGCGTGGAGATGGGCCCAGCTCGAGACGGTTCTGCGATCTCGTACGCAGCGTTGGCGCGATGTCAGGAAGCTTGCTATCCACGGTATGAGGGATGGGCGAACACCGAGTGAGAGAAGTTTCTTCACCGCTATCGTATGATCTATTCGGTCAAACGCTTTGGAATAGTCAGTTGCCACGAGAGTTGTCGAAGATTTCGGAGTATCTGCGTTCAAATATGCATTGTTGTCCGTAAGGTCAAAGGGACTCTGATAAGGTTGGAAGTAACGCTCGACCTTTGGGCTAATTCAATCCTCCGACGGCTATTGTTAATGATCGTTGGTATCGTGTTCTGATATCGCTTCAATTTGCGCCGTCCAGCTCGACACCCTCGATGAGTGCGTCGACGATGGAGACCTAACTGGAAGATCGTTGTGAGGGTGTCTGCGCAAATCACCCCATTAGATTTCATTCTAATCGAATACAATGTCTCCCTGCAGTAGTACCCAAGTTGTCTGGTTAAGGGATAATTCACCCTGAAGATTAGTTAGTTTCAATAAAAGCAGAGATATGAAATAAAATTATTAGTGAAGGTTTGATGAAAATCCGTCAAAGGATAATATAGTTATGATTCTGTGCACAACATATTGGAAAGCACCTCACACATGACGTCACAGAAGTGAAATTTCGAAAGATCATAACTTTCTTATCCTTTGACGGATTTTCGTCAAAGCTCCAGTAACATGTTTCAGTCACGTTTATGCTTTTATTGAAACCAACTCATTTCCAGGGTGAACTATCCTTTAAGTTATCTATGCATCTGTTTTAGGGACGTCCAAGATGTGCATGGTCTACGCACGGCCTTACGCACGACTGGCGACCTGTTTTTGAGTGCCAAATCACGTTCTGAATGATTTTGAGCCCCATCAGCTTAAGTTGAAATATTTGTAGATTAAAATTCTTGTTGTTAAAAAGCGTCTGAATACAAACTTTATAAGTCGTCAAATAGGATCAGGATTGCAGGAATTAAATTCAATCCTACTTTGTTAAATATCTTTAAGCTCAATGAGCCACAAGTCCTGCATAAATTCGTGCGTAAACTGCGAGATTCTTGGTAACACCCCCCACCCCCCCCCCCCCCCCAGATTTCTGGTCCATTCCCCCGGGTCCTCCCAGTCATTTATGATTAATATGCGTGTTCTCTTCCTTCAAACATAGAATCGACTCAGGACTTTATTTGGTACAGCGATAAAGATAGACAGCACGTCCAATTTCAGTCGGGTATGAAACTTTTATTCGGCCCCTTCACGCCAAGCAGTCCTGATGGGATGAGCTGCATTCATAAACACAAAATGTCCATTGTGCATCACACCTGTCAATCCACTATCAAGTGCCAACATAGTGTCTTTAATAATGCCTGAATGCAGGAAAGACACATTGCAGGCTTACATGAGTGATGCACGATAGGTATTGTTGTGTTCTTAAATAATTAGTTCATACACACAATCTCGTTTGTCCTGAATTATCCAAAACTTAAAATCTGATAAAATATCAAAAGGATTATTATAAAAATGTCAATTGAGGAAATTTTATGAAACCTGCCTCTTCAGAATTTGATATCCCTTAATTTTGTTATTTTCCAATTTAAGCTTGATGCGATTTGTAAAACGATTACAAAAAAGTGTCAATTTTCTGTTTACGCCTACCCAAAGCCGACTGTTCCCTCCCCCTCCCTTCTACTTATCTTTTCTCATCCGGGTATCACAACTCACGATGCACTTTCGTTACCGTATCTCTACAGATCCATATATTTACGACATCCTTTGCTACATGACATCATGGAGTGAGGCATTTACAATTTGCGATGTGCTATTCCTATCGACACCCACCTTCGCACCCGGCAACGCACTCGAAACCCAAGCCCTGGTCTCGCTGGTCAAAACGTGGTGCCATGCGAGCCTCATTCTCTTCGTGATGGACTGTTTCGGGGACTTAGGCCTGGATGAAGGCATAAATTGCGGCACTTATAGTAGGAAACCCCTCACTTCTTTTGCTGGAAACTTCTCTGGTAATTATGATGTATTAAAGGGATCAGTGAAGGTTTGACGAAAATCCGTCAAAGGATAAGAAAGTTATGATCTTTTGAAACTTTAATTGTGTGACGTCATGTGCGAGGTGCTCTTCCATATATTGTTGTGAAGGGGTTGGTATATGGGTTGGTATATTGTCTATAGTTGAACTTTAATGAGGGCTCGTGGACTCGAGGTACATGTACATTACGCTGTAGTCGGTAGTACTCAAAGAACTCTCATGAATAACTCTCTGTGATGAATATATCTGATGAATCTCAAACTCTGGATCTAACTGCTTCGAACTCTCTGAGATCTCGAAGTATATAGTCTTCCTGTCTGAAGTATGCAACAATTATAGCGAAATTTATACAGAAGGTCAGTTTCTTGGATGCATATTGACCTCATAGAAACTCCACCTTACCTACGTCATCCTAAATTCCAGTATATGTTATTCAGGGACTAGCCCCACAAACGCGAGGGCTAGCTATAACCTTGAGGGTGATTCGGCTTCTGGAGAATGGTCATAAACTTGGAAACATTATTTGGGCGGGGAATTGACTAAAGGACTTATATGACATAATATGTTGTGTACAAAATATTTTTTTTTCTTTTTTTGATAACGGAAAATTGATTTTTTTTTTTCATACAGGTATGTGTGTAAAAACGTATTTCTAATGATGTAGCAAATGCGCAAGTAAAAGGATGCATATCATTTTGAAAAAATGCACATTTTCGAAGAAAAAAATGTACACAACATATGGGAAAGCACCTCGCACAAAATCAAAACTTTGATAGATCATAACATTTTTATACTTTGACGGATTTTCATCAAAATTTTCTAATATGTTTTTTTCATGTGTCTCCTTTTATTGAAACCAACTAAATTTCATGGTGAATTATCATTTTGACCTCCTTTGTCCCATAGTAGACATTGTGTGTTAATTGACATGGCGCCATGGTTGGTTGATACCGAGAAGGTTAAGGGTAGTCATGGAAGGGGGAGGTAGATGCCCCTAGTTGCTGGGGGCATCTACCACTCCCCAACCCTTTCCAAACTTGGAGCTTTTCATTTTCGCAGAGAGACTGTGTTATTAATAAGTGGTTCAAACAGACGAATGCATTTGACACTCAAGCAATTTCAGGTGAAGAACATGTATTAATATCTCCAACAAAGTCGTACACGATCATCTTGAGTGATTGCAATAGCAATTATGTATCATCAAATAATATTATCATGCTAAAGTAGGTCTTCTTTCCGTTGTCGTAGCTCTGTTGTGGGGAAAAGCGATCGAGCAGCGCTAAATCTGAGCACGAGTAGAACAGCGAACTAAACTTTTCTTGTAATACAGTCAAACACTGGCAACATAATGATGATATCATAGCAAAGAAGTCAGGATCTGTGCAAAAAATGCTGAAGCTTAATGTTCAAAATGTTTTTGTGATTTAATCACTAATTACACCAAATGTGGATCATTTGAGGGCAAATAACTTTCAGCAAGTTTTTAAAATGGACAATATATGAATTTAAGACCATTGGCAAGAAGATTGCTCACGATCACCTTTTGAAGGCGTTTTGTCTTCCCAGTATAGTATATTCCCTTTAAAATGCTTGATTGGCACTGTTTTTAAGGCCACCGCATGCAGACGATGCCAATGGTAATGAGACAGTTATTAACCGAATCACCTCCGTACGGTAGTCATTGATCCGTGGATTGTTTGCGTGGGCCCGAGAGAGAAGATCGACAAAAAAAAATTGAACAAAAAATTATCTGAATTAGACTTAGAATTACTTTCTTCTTCAACCTACTTTACTACATTGCAGGAGGAATTCTCCATTTTGCCCTATCTTGAGCTGTCCTCTGCCAATCAATGCCGTTTTGTGCTGTTAGATCATCCCTCCATCTTTAGCTCTGTCTTCCTCTTTTTCTGGTTAGGTGTCTATATGCAGGACTCCAGACTGTAGTTGTGTTTGTCCATCTTTTGTCATACCTTCTGTCCATATGTCCCGCCATCTCTATCTCTGTGATTTGATGGTCAATATTAAATCCTGCACTCCTGATTTCTGCCTTAGGTCTATTATTTCTAATCCCGTTCTTCTTTGCTAAACTTATCCCTATTCTTTCCATTACCTGTTCTGTCACTCCAAGTCTTTTCTCCAAACGTTTTTGTGGATGCCCAGGTTTCAGCTCCTTATGCGAGAGCAGGCATTTGACCAGTGTATCATACCTGCCCTCCCATACGTTTACAATAAGTTAAATGTAACCGCTGCCAAAATACTAATAATATTGTATGCTGCCTGCATGGCGCGCTACAGCAATGATTTTCTGTTGTTTTTGTTGTTGTGTGCTTTTATGTTAATGAGCATGGGTCCTCAGAGAGGTTCGTATGTTATTTCTATGTTTTGTCTTGTCATTTCTCCAGCTTGGTCCAGCAAAGTGGATGTGCAAAGTGGTTATATGATGATGAATGACGAAGGGGAGTGGGAATTGAACGGGACTTTTAATCTGAACGCAGTCAACACCCCGAGCATCGTCTGCCGCCGAGAGCTTTAGACAGTCTTTGAGACCCTTTATCATTAATAGTAACTTTGCTATCAATGGCAACTCCTTTGGAAATCTTGCACTTGATTGGCTGTCGAGCGATGTTACCATGGTAGTTGTCATTGATGACATAACACCATTACAAGTCTAATGTCACGGGGCCTATGTGTAGGATTCCGGATGTATCTGTTTCTATGTACTAGGCGTTAAAGAAGAAAAATTATTTGAAAAATAGGTATAGCTCGAATCAAGGGATATCATTTTTTTTTATCTAATTTTCTAAATTTTGAGTTTTTCACTTTTGGAAAAATGGATGTGCTGACACGCACACGCACACACACATTATATATAAATATATATCATCACTTTAATATGAATCCTATTCTGGGAAAATATTTCATTTTAAGTGGATCTTTATTTTGCAGAAAGTGTGTGGGTGCGTAGATGTTCGCATAAGATAAGGCGCATAGTACCTTGTAGTTATTCCAGCAACTGAAGGAAGATGACGCTCTGATATGTAGTCTAAAGGCAGAATTGTACATGTATCATATGTAAACGATTTAAAGTGTTATTTGTATCCACTTATCTGTTTTTTGCCCTGTGGTTAATTGTTGATATGGCCTTGAGTTAAATTTATGTCATAATTGTGTGATTTAACTGAAAAGTATGTGTACTTTTCAGTTTAAAACTTACTTTTTTTAATAGAAAATTTACTATGACATTTAATTGTTTTGAACTGTATGAAGCTGAGTGTAAACAGAAAAATCATGTCATGTTTAATATGAAGACCGATTGCAATTACGAAACTTATCCTTTGTACATAAAAGGTTATATAAATGTGCAAACATCTTTAAATAAAATCTTTCACTAAAAATGAATAAACGTTTTTCTCGTGTTTCAAATTTTATACTAATTTTAGTCATGAATGTGTCATTCAAATATTTTGTATTTCGACCGAATGCCCTGACAGGTTAACTAAATATCTGAATTCCAATTTTTTGTTTGTTTATTATAAAGTTTTCTTCGGATTCTCCCGATTTCATCGTACTGAAGAATTTGAATATCACGGATGATTTTAATAGTGATAGCCGTTTAGTACGAAAACCGTTAACTCAGCTCCTAAATGTCCTACTAAAACAGAAACAGGATCATCCCGGTTCCCAGAAACGTGCCAATCCCAGCTTGTTTGAAATCAGTAATTCAACCACTCACTTTTAAATTTGAAACACTCACATTCAGAAATTGAATTCAAGAACGATTTTACTCAATATCTTCGTACCATAGTACATACTGCAGGCACTGGCGGCACGTTTTTGGTGAACACAATGAGAATCTCTGGTGGACATACAATGCTATGGCCATGTCTTGGTTATACCTAGAAATTATGCTGAGGAGTGCATTGTCACAACCGAGTCCGTTTACATATTTGTCTGGTAATACAGACTAGGCCCAAATCCCTTTGTTTGTCCTGGACCCTCTTCCTATGGGTTCCTATGTGGAGCGGGCGAGGAAGATAGTCCAGGGCAGTCAGAGGTATTAGACCATGCACTCCTCAGCCTAGTAACTAGGCTATCGACATTGGCCTTATGTGTAACCGTAGAGGGCATATGCGCTGTTCAATTTAGTTTTCAAAGGTGTCAAATACTCGTCTTTACACCACCTAGTGGTAAGTGCTATACAGCAGTATATGCGATTATCAACCAATAAGACTAGGGTTAACCTATTCATGCCGCATCGAGACATCTCTTAAAAGGATTTGCGATTGATTGCAACTGATACACTGTACACTGACTTGATATTTGATCGTAACTCTATACACTGTACACTGACTTGCAATCGATTCAAATCAATCACTACCCTTTATAAGGCGGAACCCTGGTCTGCCCTCGATGTCCGATTTTTCTTTGTTGATATCACTCGAAGGGTTGATTCTCTCAAGATGAATGCTTCTTATTAATCAAGCTAGCCCGCCAGCCCCAATGATCGCGGGTACCTCATTTGTATTTATTTCACCTCCAAAATAGAGGTTGCAGTTCGATATTCCGAAGGGTCGTTATTTCGAAGGTTCGTTATTCCGAAGGTTCGTAATTCCGAAACACGTAAATTGCCTATACCTCGATGCTCGTAAGTCCGGAAACGAAAAGGGTTCGTTAATCCGAGCATTTGTCGCGTAACGTTCGGAATAACGAGCCTTCGATCGGAATAACGAGTGCTTCCCAAAATAGATATGATATGACAGTTGCCTAATTTATAAATCAATTAAGTGTAATATCTCGTCTCTTTGGCCCGGGTACATTGCAGAACTATGCCGAGCTTATCACACTTTCTTTATCATTAATGACTTTGTTTCTGTAATTAAATGTTCCTTTAATAGAAATCAAACTAACATTTTGTGAAGTATTTTGTTTTAATGTCTAAACTAGTCTTTCTTTCAGGAAAATGAAATTTAACAAATAGAAAAATTAGTAAAATACTTTAAATAATGATTACTTTGTGATGGATATATTTGAATTGAAATTATTACGTTATAGTAAACAAATAAAAAGCAAAGATGCTTCCTAACCCCTGGCCTGCTGGATGAATATACAAACTGCAATTTGCCTGAGAGCTAGGCTACAATCGCTTGCCTATATCCGTACAGTGTACGCGTCGTCGACGCGACGCGTCACGTCCGACGTGCGAGTGCGACTTGACTCCGACATTCAACGCTTCTAGTTTTAGTGAGGTGCGGGACACGGAGCTAAAGTCCCCCCAAACTGACCTTTTTTCACGTTATATCCTTACTTGAAGGTAAAAATAAATATTCACATATATTTGTTAAATATGTAGGAAATTTATGCACTGTTATATCACCATATATTGGGGATATATAAGTGATATAATTGCTGCGCGATTTATTGTTGCTCTGAATGCCACTGCACAGGCACATCAGCCAGAGCCAAGGCTAGCCCCGGGACTGCTCCCGCGCAGCGGGAGCCGATCACTGCATGAGCGGGCTGGTCGGATTAAAGCCAAGGCATGCAACTTTGCATGGGCAGAATCGTCCGAGGAAGTAGTATAACTTTGGTTGCAGCGCTGTTCAGACTGTTGTTAGAAGAGCGAGACACTTGTTGCATTCGTCAGGAAAAAGCTAATTGCACTCTACAGTCTCTAGATTTGTGCCTCCTACGACCTCCTTCCACAATCATGATGCCCGTTAATGGTGTCTAGCCGAGGCTGCCTTGCCCTAGCCCTAGCCCCGGGACTGCTCTCACTGCGTGAGCGGGCTGGTCGCAGTAACCCTAGCCCCAGCCTTGCCCTTACTACTACCAGTACTAGTACAGTAGGCTAACTGAGCTGTAGACCGAAAAATCAGTCTCTATAGGACGTTGGATCCGCTGAGATTGCATCTGGCTCCTCTGAGAACGCCCTGCCATGTGGCTGATCACGTTGCGAGTGTGATTGTGAATCTGATGTCTACTTGCATGACTTAATAAGCCATTTCGTAATTGCAATTTGCACATGAGCAGATTATTGCTTTTAGTAAATGACCTCGGGTCAATTCCCAAACTCACAGAGTAAAAGTCGACCACATTTCAATCTATTATCATGCAAAGAACATTCTACCATGTGCATCGATCTGCTTCTATTGTTGTTCCGGGCACACGGTTAAATGTCTTTCATCCAACACAACTTCATGAAAAACTATCCCAGTGAGCAGTCTAGTACTGTAGTAATATTTATTCAGTACATTGTCCGACCATGGTGTAATTACGAAATGGACTGGCATGCAAATTTCAAGCTCTCGCTGCTGGGCGGGGTAGTTTCATCAACACGATCAAGCTGTACTTTAGTAAGCTAAATACTCTTGGTATAATCCTTTAGGAACTGTGACGGGCATTTCAAATTTTGTGTCCAGGATCAGGTTGCTTTCTTTGGCAAAATCTGTGATTTAGACGGGAAGAGTACATTTTGGCAAGTTAACTTTTGCCGGTTTCAAAAGCTTGTTCAAAACAATCTCATCCGCTATCAAAACTTCAAAAGGAACTGTTCCTATCGGTATCAAGACTGGTACAAATGTATAGGAGGACCTGATACCGATAGCGGAAGCCATTTTATGAAGCCGGCAAAATGAATTTGGAAACAACTTGCTTTCTTAAATTTATGTGTATTTTTTTTTTTTAATTGTTATTGTACAGCCTGCGTATGGACACCTTTAAAGCAACCTACTTACAAATCTGTCGAGTGAATGGAGTCTCGCCCCAGCAGAGTGTTGCAGACCAACTTGGCCCTGCAGCCAAGAAGTCTGGACCAGGAGGGTCTCTGCATAGCAGGTCCTCCAAGACTAGATCGTCAGAGTCTGTCCTCGACCTGTCCACTACATCACTGACCGTCCAGACCTGCTCTGTGCTGGGGACGGCTCTGGCCACAAACCACAGTATTCAGGAGGTCAGGTTGGCAGACTGCATGATTGGAGACGAAGGTTTGTTCAAGCAAAAGTATGAATGCAGTTTCTAAAGGCCACTGTAGAGGACACGATTGTGCGACGATTGTGCAGTCGTAAAGGCCTGTGATAGGAAATGTGAGGTCACTGGCTTGACACAAGTAGGTGCCCAAATAAGAACTCTGAAGCCCTAAAGTCTAGCCTGAAAAAAGAGTGGACCCCCTTTCTTCTTCTTCTTCTCGGGTCACTACACAAGTCCTTTCCAGTGGAGGATGCACAATTTGGCTTTGGGGTTGAGCGACTCCAGATCGTTGGTGGTGCAAGGCTCTGGTAGGAGAGGGCAGACCAAAAGGTGTTGCATCGTCTGGTCCTCCCCACAGTTACAGGTTGTGTCTCCATTCCTGTTGTACCCCCATTTCTGCATAAGGACGATAGAAGCCCTGTCATGGGGTATAATACAAAACAGAGTTTAGGGCATTTGATTCATGGCACATGTGCCCCGTCTTAAAAAGAGTTGCGATTGATCTGAATCAATCACAAGTCCAATCTCTCATTTCTGATGTACAAACTTATGATCGCAAGTTTAATTATGATCATTCGTCAAGGCTTGAAGAGCAGCCTCCACAATAATGTTGTTGTCCTTCTCTTGAAGTGGGTCGTCATATTTGCTTGTGCTGCTTGCGTGTACCTTGTAGGAGCCAAGCATCTGCTTCATGGGCTGCAGTCCAACACGTCAGTGAGAGCCCTGGACCTGAAGGGGAACAACCTGCGAGGGGCTGGTGCAGAGGCCATAGGCAAGCTACTCAGACTCAACCATGCAATCAGGAGGTAAGAGCAATGCACACATTCTCCATACGGGCACACAGGGCTCACCTAAACGGTGGTCCAAGGGACGATGGCCACCTAAACCTGTGGTACTGGTGGCTAGCTGGGCCACCAAAAAATTGCTCGGCACTTCGTCTGGACAGTCTAGGCCACCTGAAAATCCATTTGGCCACTTAGATCTCATGCTCAAGTGGCCACTTTAAAAAAAAATATTGAGCGCAAGCCTTGATTTATTAGGAAAAGTCGTCCCATGATGCACCGCACAGCCACATTCATATTTTGTTTGCAGTCATATCCGCTTCTGGTCTAGTGCAAGAGACGTCTTTTATGCACGTCTTTCAAACAATACATTTCTGATAGTAACCCCAAAACTTGTTTTAAGTTTGTCCGAGTAGCAAAAACTAATAGATTCAGAGTGCATTCCACAAATTGAAACTGAATCACTAGATACAGGTGAATATAATAAGTCAAGGCTTGCGCTCAACGCTTTTTTCAAGGTGGCCTTTTGAGCAGTAGATCCATGTGGCCAAATGGATTTTCAGGTGGCCTAGACTGTCCAGGCTGAGTGCTGAGCGTTACAATGCAGTTAGAGGGAAAGTTGTGACTACATTACGAAAAATTGCATCTGGAACAACATTGAGTACACTTATTTGGTTATAACCTGATGTCTTGCCTCACACCCCTTCACCATCCAGGCTGTGTCTGGAGTGGAACTGCCTGGGTGTGGATGGCTCCAGGTTTGGCGTCGTGGCTGAAGGGGTGGCAGCAAACACCTCCCTGGAGCTCCTGGACCTAAGGAATAACCAGCTGAGTCATGACTCCGCCAGTCATCTGGCCACTGCCATGAGCAGAGCCAGCACACTCAGGACTGTTGGTGAGTTGCCTTGCAAGCTCAGTGTCATTGACCAGGGCCCTGTTGCATAAAATTTACCATTACCAATTTACCAATTTAATTGTAATTCTGCCATCAATAGTAACTACCTTGGTAACATTGCTGGACAGCCAATCATATTCAAGGTTTCAATAGAATTTGCCATTCAAAGCAAAGTTACCATCAATGATAAGTTTTAAGCAACAGGGTCTAGAACTCTGCCATCAATGGTAACTACCATGGTAACATCGCTTGGCAGCCAATGAAATTCAAGGTTTCCAGAGGAATTGTCATTGGCAGCAAAGTTACCATCAATGGAAAGTTTATGCAACAGGATCCAGCTCTTACATGTAAATTGGATACTGAGCAGCACGACTCCTGTGTAATCTGCTGTATGGACAATAAACAACAGTTTATGAATAAACTTCAAATTCCTTATAGGGTGCAATTAGGCCACACCCTTTTAGTAACTGCAGTTCCATGGCAAATGTTGACATTTTAACTGGACCAGGGTTCACAAAATCTGAAAATGTTATCGTGAGCAACAGGTTAAAGAAATATTCTGAACCGTACTATGCATGATATCTCATGATTCCCCCAAGTTTCTGTGTATGATTTTTCGTGTAGGAGTTGCATGAATTACACAGTCTTAGGACAATATGAGAGTCGCATGAATGACACCATGACATTCCCCTTATACACCAATACACATGTCATCTTTGCCAACCATAAGGATTTATCAAGGGGTAAACATGCTCCTTTCTTTCATGCCCAAAGTGCCAAGGTCCACTAAATTTTCATGCTCTGATTTTCTAATTTGCGTGCCTTTGCAACGATTTGTAGATCACATTCCTTGAGCTTGTTGCAACGTGTGTATGAGACTCCTGTGACTCGAGGCTCTGTTGATGTGATTTTTCTGGTTTGTCCAGACCTAAGATGGAACAACGTGGGCATTGTTGGAGGAAGAGCCCTCCTGGCAGGACTACAACACAACCACTCCGTCACCCGCTTAGAGTTAGCTGGCAACGACATACCACAGGACATCGTCAAAGCCATAGGTGAGGCTAAAGCCCTCCATTTGCTGGAGAGAAAACAGTACAACTAATGGAAACTACTGCTAAAGCACCCATCTGAACTCTTACAGGGTACAATAAACAAAAATACTGTTTAATATCTCCAAGTGGAATGTTGACACCAGACTTTTAATGGGGCTTTATAGATCATTACATTTTAAATTTTCTTTTGGTCAGGTTTGTAAGAATAGAGTCCAATACCTGCAGATTGTTACACTGATGATGGTATTTTGAACATGACAATCAGCTCAGACTGTTCTTTGACAAACTTGATCTTCAACCTGTTCTTGTGCTTCAGGCATGTTCTAAACAAATTATTTTTGTCTACACTATCTTTACAGCTGAGAATTCCTCTGTTTCATAGTAGTAAAGTTGTACAGTGCATATAGTTGTGTCGGTATGTTTGTATGATATTAAAGCTTGAAGGTAATTTTTGTTGTAGACTTGCAGTTGCACCAAATACATTTCCAAAATATTTGGTCAGGGAGTATACAAACTAGAGAATAATTGATGATTTTAAATGTGATGAACAATTACAATCGTCAGACTCATATTTGTGAGAAATCAGTATGTGGATCAATTACCAATAACTACTATACATCTCTGACTTTTGTTTAGCAATCTACCCAAAATGTGTAGAAAATTGCACATCTTCACCAGAAAAGTGTTTCCCTGCAAACCCTGCAATTGAGAGACTTATTTGGTGGACGGTGAGATTATGAAATATTCTTACTTGTCTCCAGGCCTGTTACAAGAGAGGAACAAGGAGAGAGTCAGTCTGTCCTCCACCCATCAGACGAGGCAGGACATCATGTCAAGGGAGATCTCGCAGCTCAAGACGGAGAAAAAGCAACAAGTAAGCAGTGTTTCTTCTTCTTATATTGACTGAGCTTTCTCTCAAGGTGGTCCTGTGTAATGGAATGTTTGGCCTGGAACCACTCAACCAGTTTAGACAGGCTTTATACTCATCTGTTCCAGAACGTCTATGTGCTGTGATACCTTAACCATTTCACATAAATCTGGGCCCCGTCCCATAAAGAGTTGTGATTGATTTGAGTCGATCGCAAGTCCAATCCCCTATCTCTAATGTACAGAGTTACAATTGATCTTAATTGCATGTCAGATTGTAATCAATCAGAATTCTTTATATGATAGGGCCCTTATTAGATATCTCTTTTATTGTTGAACATAATGCAGTGCGCTTTGTACTTCAAGTGGGTTTAGGTACCGTTACTATAGCAACATTGGATAAGGTACGACTTCGACAAATTTAATCTTCACATTGTCCACTGAATCTTTGAACATCTACAGCATGTCAACAAAATAAACCATTTTCATTATGTCTGCAAATTTTATTCACATCTTTCAAACAATACGTTACTATTGGTAACCCCAAAGCTTGTCTGAGGTTTGTCTGAGTAGCAACAACTAATGGATTCAGAGTGTGTTCCATCTATTGAAACTGAATCACGAAATACAGGTGAATGTAATAACGCGCCACTAGGCAATTAGGGGGAAAGTTGTGAATACATTACAAAAATGGCTTATTCAGATGAACACTGCAGCAATGAGTATGTGTCAAGTAATGAATAGTTTTCATTGGGCAAAAATGAAAACTTATGTACATACATGAAACATGGTCTTGAGATCGTTATGTGCTTCTCTCTTTCTTTCAGGCTAAGGACCTTCTGAGTAAGATAGACCAGCAGAACGACCATCTAGGGAAGAGCAAGCGAGAGACAGGAAAGAAGATCAGATTCTTGGAGGAAGCATTGTCAGAGAGGAAGACGGCCTTCAATGCAGTTGCTGCCAAGTAAGTTAGAATTTGACTTCTGAAATCATATAACTGATTTATTGATTTCTGACCTTCTGCTCAATCGTTTATTCATTCATTTTGTTTCTTTTCTTAATTTATATATCCATCTTCAATTTTGTAATAAATGTTTGTAAAATTATTTGTGTATTTTTCTTTCTTTCATGTCCATTTTGGAAATGAATAATTTTTAGAAATGTTTGGACCATATGATAATGTAAACATACTACCATGAGAAATGAAATATGTTAAAGAATATTTACATATCTTTGTAACGTTAAAAGATCGCGCCGCGGTGTTTCATTACTTTTTTCCTCCAAATCTCACACAACTTCTAAGACCAAATTTGCGATGCGGGGGTACATGGTTCAGTAGTTACGTAAGATTTTATACGTGCACGTCAGATAAAAAATTGCTCAAAAACGTGATTTAATGTACCAATCCAAAGCAAATTCTGTATCTAATTAATATTCATAAATATATCATTTTTATTTTTACTGATGTGAAACAATAGATTTAAAGTTATTTATGACTGAAATAGTGTTGCCAACGATTTCCATCAAAGAAACAATGAAAAAATAAAGCCCAAAAAAAATATGCTATTTCAAAAAAGCCGTGCTATATAGGGTTAAAGGTGATATTCATAGAAAATCCAAAAATATGAAGATACTCATCTACAGAAAGCTTATAAGCCATACAATGAGCTCGGATGACATTCAAACAATATATCACTTTCCAAAAAGCAAAATTAGAGTGAAAACAATCACCGTATTCTTGGGGACAAATTTTACCTACTGTCATCCGAAACGGCCTTTAGGTCTGACGTAAGAAACGGGAGGCGTTATTGTGCATCACACATGCCAATCCGCAGCTTCTTTTCCGCCAGAAGCATCAGGCATTGTTAATGAAACTGTGATGGCAGTTGCTAGTGGATTAACAGGTGTGATACACAATGGTCGTTGTGAAGCATATCCCGGCTGTGACGTACACACAACGCCACTTTCCTTACGCGATTTCGTAGGTCAGGAAGAGAGTCAATTTAGTGAAATTTGACTTTCATTAAACACATAACTGAACACTTTCATGGCATGTTAGCTCCATGAATTGCTTTAATAACTCATTCAATTATAAAATAAACTATATTTATTTGATTTTATTTCCTATGAATATCACCTTTAAGGCAGTGCATTCCAGCTGCTTCTGCAGCATGTAAATCTAATCTGCATACTTATGCAATCGAGTAGAGGTGCATGCTTATCATGGCGGTGACGTGTCTGATAAACATTTTTTACCAATTTACACAACTAGGCTGTCCAGAACTGAAGCTGAGCTGGCATTGGTTGGTCAGAAGTCACATGACTTGGACAGCATCTTGGAGGAGACGAGGCAAGAGATGTCTACCCTGATGACGGCACACCAGAGAGAGATGCAGTCTTTGAGAGAGGTATGTTGGCAGGCAGAAATGATTTACTCTATAAGTGCTGAATGGTTATGTTAAAGGGATAGTCTATCCTGACATTAAGTTGGTTTCAATAAAAGCAGAAACATGAAAGAAACACATTAGTGAAGGTTTGACAAAAGTTTGATTTTATGACTTCATGTGCGAGGTGCTCATATGATATAATATTTTGGTATTTGTTTCCGCCGTCCATCTTTATATTGTCTCCATTCTGCGTCCTCATCTAGGAGTGGATTGGGAGTGAAGCAAAGCTCTTTACATATTCTGATCTTCTGTTATTGCTTCTGCCGTCCATCTTGTATTAGGTGTTCCAAAAAACGAGACACTTCTGAAAAAAAAAATATCAATTACAACTCGAATCAAGCTGGAATTGACACATAAATTCAAAGGATCTCAATTTTTTTAAAAGTAGGTTTTGTGAATATTTAATGAAAATTTCAATTTTTGACAAATTTTGACCTAAAAATTTGTGGTTTCAGATAATAAATTCAGAACACAACAATGGCCATTGCAGAGCTCACAAGTTTCCCTGGTTTTGCAGGAGACTCCCTGAAAAAATCCCAAAATTACTCCATCGAATGTCATCATATCACCCAATCTCCCTGATTATTAATAGATTATTGTGATTAGGTTGTATGCATTTCAATAAAAGCAGAAACATGAAAGAAACACATTAGTGAAGGTTTGACAAAAATCCGTCAAAAGGATATTTTAAAAGTTTGATTTTATGACTTCATGTGCGAGGTGCTCATATGATATAATATTTTGGTATTTGTTTCCGCCGTCCATCTTTATATTGTCTCCATTCTGCGTCCTCATCTAGGAGTGGATTGGGAGTGAAGCAAAGCTCTTTACATATTCTGATCTTCTGTTATTGCTTCTGCCGTCCATCTTGTATTAGGTGTTCCAAAAAACGAGACACTTCTGAAAAAAAAAATATCAATTACAACTCGAATCAAGCTGGAATTGACACATAAATTCAAAGGATGTCAATTTTTTTAAAAGTAGGTTTTGTGAATATTTAATGAAAATTTCAATTTTTGACAAATTTTGACCTAAAAATTTGTGGTTTCAGATAATAAATTCAGAACACAACAATGGCCATTGCAGAGCTCACAAGTTTCCCTGGTTTTGCAGGAGACTCCCTGAAAAAATCCCAAAATTACTCCATCGAATGTCATCATATCACCCAATCTCCCTGATTGTTAATAGATTATTGTGATTAGGTTGTATGCATTTCATAGACATATCCCTGATTTTTGATGAAATTTCCCCAAATCTCCCCGATTGTTGAATTTCAATGTTAGTAGCTCTGCCATTGTGAATCACACCTGTCAATTTACTAGCAGCTGCCATCTCAGTGTCCTTAATAATGCACGATGCTTCTTGCAGAAAAGACATTTGCTGGTTTACATGTATGATGCGCAATGGCCATTATAGTGTTCTGAATTAATTATCTGATACACACACATTTTTAGATTCAAATTTGTCCAAAAGTTAAAATCTTTTTAAATGTTCACAACATAATTATACCAAAAGTACCTGATGAAATGTCACAAAACCTACTTTTAAAAAAAAATTAATATCCCTTGGCTTTAGGATGTCAATTTCAGCTTGGTTTGAGTTGTAACTTATTTTGTATTACTTCACAAAAGTGTCAAAAGCTTTTTATGCCTCTGCCACGAAGTGGCCAGAGGTATTATTTAACACCTACACTCCAGCTCAAAGTGATTGGCATAGGGAAAGGGAAAGGGAAGGAGCCGCAGTTTTAAACCGCGGTATATTTTGTCCAGTTCAGCATGAAACATGATGCTTTTTAGGCTAAAGCATCGTGTTTCAAGCTGAACTGGACAAAATGTACCACAGTTTAAAACTGCGGCTCCTTCCCTTTTTCTTTTCCCTATGCAAATTCCTTTGAACTGTAGTGTATCTTTTTTTCAGCGGTTTCGTTTTATTTTCGTTTTATGTGTCAATGTGTAGGAGAGGGTTGGGAGTGAAGCAAAGCTCATGATGGAGCTGTCCTCTGTGAAGGAGAGGAACAGGGAGAACGAGGCGAGGTGTGAGGACGTGGAGAAGAAATGCCAGCAGCAGCAAGACCAGATCTATGAGCTGAAGGAGGAGCTGATGACCTCACAGGCTGAGGTCAAGATGCAGGGCACCAGGACAGAAGGTAAAAGAGAGAAGGAGGAGAGATGGAGAAAGATACCTTTTGCTCTCCCTATTTATTTTACGTCATAGCAAATATAAATCCATAATTTATGACTAACATGGAAGTGGAATTAGAAAATGAAGATGGTATTAACAAGAAACGAATTTGCATCATTTTAATTTTTATATCTCTAGAATGTTTTGCATTCTTATTTTAGGAAAATGGCTTGATTTGCATTTGATTGATGTCACTATGCACTACCAGTTAAGGTTGATTATATTATGAGTAGAAGCAATTATGTTGAAATGCGTAAAATTGCAATATGTTTTAAGACATACAATGTACATCAATTATTTGATTTGAAAGACACAGCTGTTAGAGATAATGTATTTTTCTTGTACTTGTGTTGGATACATGAGGGAGCTATAGATCTGTGTGAACATGGACAATGATGTCGGATTGAAGTTTTGTGCATGCCTCAAGTTTTGGAATCCGTCCACTACCTGAATCAAGAATGTGTTGACATGGGATTTGCTGTCTTCGTGAAAATGAGCACCCTGTACTTGATTTGGGGCATGCTTCAATTTGGATTTGGATCTGGGCCCCGTTGCATAAAACTTACCATTAATGGCAATTCTACTGTCAATGGTAACTACCATGGTAACACATTGCTCAACAGCCAATCAACTTCAAAGTTTAAATAGAAGTTGCCATTGGTAGCAAAGTTACCATCAATGGTAAGTTTTATGCAGCGGGCCCCTGGATGCCTTCCACGTCCACATCAATCTAAAGCACTCAAATGATTGTGTTTAGAATGAGCTGTGCATCCGTTGTAACATTCTGTATGTACTTTCAAATCCAGAGCTGCTGCAGGTAGAGAGGGCCAAGCACCGAGACGAGCTGAGTGAGTTGGATCGTCGCCACCGTGGGGCGCTGCAGCATCTCCGTCAGGGCCACGAGGAAGGGGAGAGGGCGTACAAGGACCGCATTAGTAGGCTGGAGGACCATCGGAGAGGGGTGGAGGAGGAGCTGAGTAGACTCAAGGCTCAGCAGCTCACCGAGAGACTGTCCTTGGAGGAACAGGTCATGAACGCCAAGAAGCAAGTCAGGGAGGAAGAGGTGGGTTCAGGAGGGGGTGATGGTGGTAGTGGTGGTAGTGGTTATATAGGTCTTATTAAGGGTGGAGTGAGGAGCTTAGTGGACTCTAGGCTCAGCAGCTCACTGAGAGACTGTCCTTGGAGGAACAGGTCATGAACGCCAAGAAGCAAGTCAGGGAGGAAGAGGTGGGTTCAGGAGGAGGTGATGGTGGTAGTGGTGGTAGTGGTTATATAGGTCTTATTAAGGGTGGAGTGAGGAGCTTAGTGGACTCTAGGCTCAGCAGCTCACTGAGAGACTGTCCTTGGAGGAACAGGTCATGAACGCCAAGAAGCAAGTCAGGGAAGAAGAGGTGGGTTCAGGAAGGGATGTTGGTGGCGGTGGTGGTTATCTTAGTCCTTATTAAGGGTGGAGTGAGGAGCTTAGTGGACTCTAGGCTCAGCAGCTCACCGAGAGACTGTCCCTGGAGGAACAGGTCATGAACGCCAAGAAGCAAGTCAGAGAAGAAGAGGTGGGTTCAGGAGGGGGTGATGGTGGCAGTGGTGGTGGTAGTGGTGGTTATATTAGGCCTTATTAAGGGTGGAGTGAGGAGCTAAGTGGACTCTAGGCTCACTCAGCACCTCACTAAGAGGCTGTCCCTGGAGGAACAGGTCATGAACGCCAAGAAGCAAGTCAGGGAAGAAGAGGTGGGTTCAAGAGGGGGTGATGGTGAGGAGGACGGTGGGGGTAATTATGATGTTGGTGGTGATGGTGGTGATGATGGTGGTGGTGATGGTGGTCATGTTGGGGAAGATGTTGGTGATGGTGGTGATGGTAATGGTAATGGGTGGTGATGGTAATGGTGATGGTGGTGATGGTAATGGTAATGGTGGTGATGGTAATGGTAATGGGTGGTGATAGGGGTGATGTTGATGGTGGTGATGGTAATGGTGATGGTGGTGATGGTAATGGTGATGGTGGTGATGTTAATAGTAATGGTGGTGATAGGGGTGATGGTAATGGTGATGGTGGTGATGGTAATGGTGATGGTGGTGATGGTAATGATAATGGGTGGTGATAGGGGTGATGTTGATGGTGATTATTGATGTGTGAGTGGAATACAGCTGAGAGAGGATAGAGAACACGAGGATGTGAGAGGGAGAAGAAGGGTTAAGAATTTAAAGAAACGGAAAGGAAAGAACAAACTGATCTCAATCTCTTGTCTTCCGTCTCACCATTACAGCACCAGAGAAACAAGCTCTTAGAGGACAAGATCCGAGTTGTTCAGAATGCCAAGGATGACATCCAACAGCATGCTAGCAACCAGAGCCAGCTGGTAGCAGAGCTCCAGGCCAGGAACAATAACCTCACTCTGGAGGTGGAATCTCTCAAGAGACACATGCAGGAACTCACACAGGTATGATTCTTGTAAGAAACTAGGCTCTAGTAATTATGTATGCCGCATGTGAGGTAAAGTCACCCAATGATAAACCGCACATCTATATTGGATTTTGTTTACGGGCATGTCCACTTCCGATCTAGCGTACAAGTGGAAGAGACCATAAGCGTGTATGACTGAAATAAAAACAATCTGGCTGTTTTTGTGCAGTGCATTATGGAATGATTTTTCCTTAAATGCAGTAAGGATTGATCTCTTAGGAGGGACTCGCTCAGGTACAGTCTTGTAAGGCTTAGCTGTAGTAATACATCAATGGGAAACTCACTCTGAAGGTGTATACACTCCAGCTCAAAGGAATTGGCATAGAGAAAGGGAAGAAAAGGAAGGACCTGTAGTTTTAAACCGAGGTATATTTTGTCCAGTTCAGCATGAAACATGATGCCTTTTAGGCTAAAGCATCGTGTTTCATGCTGAACTGGACAAAATATCCTGCAGTTTAAAACTACGGCTCCGTCCCTATCTTCCCTTTCCCTATGCCAATTCTTTTGAGCTGGAGTGTATATGCCACCATCAATCCTGATATATGTATGTGTTTCACATTCAATCAATCTTCATTACTTTGACAAATACGATACCATGAATTGAATAAATATTGATGTGTATGACATATGCTACGGAATTATGATATTACTCTACTCCATTCAATTAATGTCTTAAAGTCTTGAATGTACTAAAATCACTCTCCATTTGCAGGAGCTAGCGGGGAAGAACAATGAGAAGTTGTCTGCCATCCATCAAGCAGAGCTTCATCACAAGAAAGAGCTGCAGAGACTGGAGACGAAGCTAGCTCAGAACCATGAGCTCAAGGAGCAATGTGCTGAGCTGGAGACGCAACTCTCAGGTAGGCCATGATATGAAGATTTTTTAAATGGTGATATAAATAGATTAGATAATTCCACTGGCTTCAGGGCAATATTTGCGGTATTTGTTGTTAAATATATTTTACCATTATCAAAGTTGAATAGCTCAGGTAACTCATGGTTTCAATGCAGTATTCTGTAACACGGATTCATTATAGGTTGAAGTAATTTACTTTATCAAAGAAAAAATGTAATTTTAAAGGACATTTGAATTTAACAATGATTTATTGCATATATGATGCCACACAAAATATTTTATGTGCTTTTAGATGAGAGGAGAAAGTACCGGTCAACACTGTCCAGCAAGCAGGGGGAGGTAGACTCACTGAGGGAAGAGCTGCGAGCCAGAGAGATTGACATTGCCCGCTTCCAGGAGGAAGAGTCTCAGAGGGCCAACGCTCTCCAGTCGGCCATCTCTAGTTACCTCAGCGCCCCTCGCTCACCGGCAGTTACACCCAGGAGATGAGGGGGTGAGTTGCACAAAAGAAAGAGTGTCAGAGAGAGAGCAGACTTCAGTGTGCCATCTCTAGTTTCCTCAGCGCCCCTCGCTCACTGGCAGTCAAACCTAGGTGATGAGGGGGTGAGTTGCATGAAGGGAAGAGTCTCAGAGAGAGAGAGCAGACTTCAGTTGGCCATCTCTAGTTACCTCAGCGCCCCTCGCTCACCTGCAGTCACACATAGGAGATGAGGGCGTAAGTTACATTAAGGGAAGAGTCTCAGAGAGAGAGAGAGCAGACTTCAGTTGGCCATCTCTAGTTACCTCAGCGCCCCTCGCTCACCGTCAGTCACACATAGGAGATGAGGGGGTGAGTTACATGAAGGGAAGAGTCATAGAGAACTAATACTCTCTTCAGTTGGCCATCCCTACTTACCTCAGCTCACTGGCTGTTGCACTTTAAGATACATTAATCTTTGTCTTTCTGTGGTATTGGGTAACGTTAGTAGTGAATGGGTGTTAACTAAAATCAAAACTTTTACAGTATTAACTCCAAATCAATCAACAAAATGATAATCAGGAGGTGACAACCATTGGAGCTACAATTAAAAGATAATGTATTTGATATTGACATGACAGTAATAGGTCACAGTCTAGCTTACAGATGAAGTAGAATGACAATATCTGGTGGAATTGATGAAGAAACCACAAATGAAATAACTGGAAATGCCATCTAGTTAATCATTGGTTCAACAAAGCTGAACCTATCAGGCTCATACAAGGAAGAAGACATTTAATGCATTGTGAGGTTTGGTTTACATTTTACCCACAACCCAAAATACCTTCATTTAGCTATCTCCATAGATTTAGGCATGTCGTATCCTTTATAAAATTCCATTCCAATCTTAACAGTTGTTGCGATGAAAATCTCATTTCTCCTTCCTCTTTGATTATCTCACTACCGACCTTCTCTTATCTTAACAGTCCACAAGGTCTTTGCTAACATCTTCGGACATGTGTTTCAAGGCACCATGGTGCTGCATTATCACAGAGCTTAAATTTATTTTTGTCATCACAGAGTTCTAGCTGTATGACATCCAAATGGTGCAGGTTGGTCCTTTCCTTATCTTATCAACTTCATCAATATGCTGACTGCATGAACTCAAACTCATCACCTGAAAAAAACAAAATCCTTACAAACTGACTGAGCTAACCAAAAAAACAAAAACAAAACAATTAACACAGAATGCACGACATACAATTAGTGTTTGGCTGCTTGGTACGAGAATCAAACTCATCACTTGAAAAATTAAAATCCCTACAATACCAACTGAGCTAACCCCAAAACAAAAACAAAATAATTAACACAGAATGAATAATATATATAATTAGTGTTTGGCTGCTTGGTGGGGCATCCAACCTCTTCAGTTCCAGAGGTGTCCAAAAAACTCTTATATTGCAAATATATAATAATATAACAGTTCTTGTATAGCGCATTATACCTTTGAAAAAGGTCTCAACGCGCTTAAAAGGAAAAAGAAAATTAAGAAGAAGAAGAGAGGGAAAGTTGCTGCGACGTGAATGTCTTGTACTAAGTAAAATGTAGCTTAATTAAATAAGTATGTTTTCAGAGCAGTTTTAAATTGCTCAACTGTGTTAGCTTGCCTCACACTGCATGGGATACTATTCCACAGTTCTGGCGCAGCATGCGCAAAGCCCCTTTTACCATACCACTTTGTTCTGACTACAGGTACATTGTAAAGGTCTTTCTGAATTGACCTTAAATTCCGTACCGGTTCGTACTTTACAACTAACTCTGATGGATAAGAAGGAGCTATGTCATGAAAACAGTAGAAAGCAAGTAGCAAGATCTTAAACTTAACACGTGATTTGATGGGTAACCAGTGGAGGGCTCTTAGTACAGATGATAGAGATTCACGTTTGTTTGTTCTTGTCACAAGCCTTGCAGCCGAGTTTTGAATGACCTGCAGTTTCTGAAATTGAATATCCGGTACTCCATACAACAGGCTATTGCAATAGTCTAGGTGACACATGACAAAAGCATGTACTAATTTTTCAGTGGTACCTTTGTCAATAAAAGGCCGAATTTTGCTAATTTTTTGCAACGCAAATGATGCAGAACGACATTTAGAACTAACATAGCTGTGCATTGTAAATTGATCATCAAACAAAACACCAAGATTTCTCACTTTCTTGACAGGGACAACCTCTACACCCATCAATTTGAAAAGGTGGCAAAGGAATATGAGACCGAAATCTTGATTTGATATGCAGAACTTCCGTCTTTGAACTATTCAGCTTAAGGCCATTCAACCTCGACCACTCTTTAATCTCCTTGATACAACTCAACACTCTAGGAATTAAATCTCCGATGTCTGATGATTTACATGATACATAAATTTGAGTATCATCTGCATACAACATTTTAGAAAATCCATAGGAATCAATAATATTTTCTAGAGGTGATGTATACATAGTAAATACTAAGGGTCCAATAACGGACCCTTGCGGCACGCCTTGTGTTGGCATATGAACCGATGACTGCACACCATTGATCAAGACAGTTTGAGTACGAGATGTAAGATAGGTACGAAACCAGTCCAGCACCCGATCTTGAATCCCAAACCAATCTGTGCTCTCTTTGGATGATTAAAAGGATTAAACAAAAAATGATGAAATCTGGAGGCCAATACAGGTCCGTTCAAATGAATGTTATCTGTGTGCAACAAACCACTATCAAAAAAGTCTTCAGATAAATCTAAAAAAACGCAGTTCAATAATGATGGGCAACGTTTCCAGATGGGTTTCGATGGACGATTGCTGCAAGTGCTTAGCGCTTATGGCGCTGGGGTTGAACGGATGCACTCCCATGGCTTTAAACCCACTGATGATATTTGTCATCGTCAGTGCTCTATTGTACACTTCCCTGAATATTTCACAGAAGGATGTAATCGATGACCATTGAAAATCACGAAAGGAGGAAGAGGTTGACCGGTTGCATTTGCATGTATCAGAACTGTGATGTTTTCTCCCCTCCCTCCACTCGTTCTAACCTGTAGCATGTTCTTCCCTTTCTGTGCCAAGATTTTTGATGGCACATGGACCAGACTAAACCCTGTGTCATCAGCATTATAGATTTGAGCTGGTTTATATCCCAGCCCAGTTGACTCCAAATTACATTTGAATCTTCATAGGAAAACAGTCTGTTTAAGTTCATCATTTTCGTGGTGGGTGCTTACATCGAAAATGTGTGGGAAATAGAGGACCTGAATCTGTAAAAAGAGGAGGCAAAGGAGATAGTGTTGAGATGCCAGAAATCACGGACAGACTGCGATAAGTAAGCCAAACGAGGGGATTTCTGAACATCCGGTGGAAACATTTTAAACTATACTGCTTATAAACAATCATCTTTGATTGTTTCTTGGCTTCTTATTCATATAAAGGAAATAATATTTTACTTCTTCATATTATCTTCATATTATTGAAACGCACATAAAACATGGCCTATACATTTTGTTAAATACAAGAGAAACAACATTAAACTACAATGTTTACACATACATGTAGACCGAACCGTCTATACCATGCCCAACCTCGCTCTCGCTTCAGCCATGGCAGGACTCTTCCATCGCGCCCATATCTCTTTCCGGCAGTGAGCTTACGCTTGTACAATGTTAGCGTAATTTAGCCTGTTGACCGGGGTTCGTGTTCGATAGCTTCTACGCTGTGGGGGTTCGTCATCAGGACTTTTGTTTGAGGTAATATCGCTGGAGAACAAAGGTTAAAGGTCATGCAATTTGTAAAGAAATACCCATTGGATAAGAAATTGATAAGGTACCAATGAAGCCAGTCTTTCATATGTATCACCTAATTTTGCCGAGAACTAGCATGCATGCATTCTACCACTGATGAGGATGAAGTGCATGGTTCAGAAGTGATATCAATAGGTCTTTTCTAAACTGTTTTAAATTGATGTTGGGATATTTACCTTTGAGTTCTTGGGGCATGATTTGTTTAATTTGCCTCGCCATCTGCTCTCTGGTCTGTGTGGAATTATTCCATAATACTTTGAAAAAAACAGCATTCTTGGAGAAGAGGAAGCTCCTACAGCATTTTTTCTTCCAAGAGGGGGTGTTGTCCTTAAAAATAAACATCAAGTAGATCAATATTATTTCTTGAATAGTAGGGTATATTTAATGTGCGTTTCTTAATTGAAAGTTGTTTTGTTCTCCTGTAATCGCATTCCCTTACCCTGCCTATGTGATTATATTATTTAGCTTTCCCATTGTCAGTGATATGTTCATACATCAACATTTAATTCTTATTTCACCTGTATCATGTTGCAGATGGAATGTTACTATGTTTTTCGTTTCAAAGTATAGAAAAGCATTCCTGCTGGTAAGGATCGAACATACCTAGTACTGCATTCATGATTCTCCTGCTGAATGCGCATTTGAAATTCAGAGTGTTCATTTTTGAGAAACCTATCCCTCCACCCCTTGAGATGGTATAACACTAAATGGAGACGTCTAGGTCATCATCAAGCCCTGGAATACATCAAAGGAAATGCATTTCTGATGGCATTAACAATGCAAGATGGTAGTTGGACTCTCACTCGTCTTCCCAAAAAGCGTCAACACCACCTTACAAACTGTCGGTATGCAATGTGCCTCGATTTCACACAGAGAAAGATAAATAAAGCAAAGTTGTCAAGTTGTTTGGATTAAGTGTGCATTAAACATATGAAAAAGAAAAATTCTTTGTCTTACTCTGAACTTCTGAAAATGTTCTTTATTTGTGAAATCAGGGGAAACACAAAGGTGAGCTTGTGATCAAACGATTGATTTTCATGTTTGATTGTACATGTACTCTGTAGTCAATGCAATCAATCATACAAAAACATGTTTTACAATGATTACTTAGCTTTGTGTTATTGGCCCCAGATTTGAAAATGGCAGTAAAAACATATATATCTCACTCATTTGGTGTTGCATCCTTATGAGCCTGCCCTCCATACTGTTTTTCAAGACTCCATCTGTCCAGATAAATCGTTTGAAATCCAGGATGCTCCATAATGCATCCCAGAGTCAGGTCTTCTCCAAACTCTTCCTTGTAGTCCTCCATATTCTGCATCACTCTGTCACATTGTTTGCAACAAAATGACTCTCTCACTGTTGACATTGGTAAACAACCTCCATGTTACAAACACCTGTAGAATTCGTGAAAAAACTTATGAGCTGCAATTCCAGATGGAAATTATGAAAGTAAGGCTTTCATTGGTGCTTGGACAAGTTGACCAGTGGCTGCCATACACACAGGACCCTAGACATAACTAACAAAATGCACAAGCATACTGACATGGTAGATCAATATTATTTCTTAAATAGTAAGGTATACTTAACGTGCGTTTCTTAATTGAAAGTTGTCGTGTTCTCTTGTAATCACATTCCCTTATCCTGCCTTTGCGATTATATTATTTAGCTTTCCCATTGTCAGTGATATGATTATGCATCAACATTCAATTCTTACTTTACCTGTATCATGTTGCACTTCAGATGGAATGTTACTATGTTTTTCGTTTTTAAGTATAGAAAAGCATTCCCGCTTCTAAGGATCGAACATACCTAGTACTGCATTCATCATTCTCCTCATTTGGTGTTGCATCCCAATGAGCCCGCCCTCCATACTGTTGGATATAGTGAAACTGTGCTGTTTCAAGACTCCATCTGTCCAGACAAACCGTCTGAAATCCAGGATGCTCCTTAATGCATCCCAGGGCCAGGTCTTCTCCAAACTCTTCCACATACTCCTCCATCTTCTGCATCACTCCGTCACATTGTTTACACCAAAATGACTCTCTCACTGTTGGCATTGGTAAACATCCTCCATGTTACAAACACCTGTAGCATTCGTGAAAAAACTTATGAGCTGCCCTGGCGAAGGTTTGCTCCAAATCCCCCAAGAGGAGAAAATGTCGCCCTTGCACGCCCCGTAGGAGCAGCACTCCATCGCTCCCTTAATGGAAGAGTCCCACTGGATGATTCAATGTAGGTATGTGAAATGAAAAATTCATTTTCATTAATTCTAAACAAATTTGGTATCATAGGAAAGAGCTTGAAAAGACAAATGCAATGGTTTTTGAATCATTCAAAAAGGATAAATATTAAAGAAGTTATAGCATTTTTAAAATCGAAAAACACCCCTTTTTTGGTCCCGGGCACTGTACAGTATTTCAATGGGGGAGGGAAAAAATATTGTGACCGCAATATCTCCCGGCCGACCTTAAAAATGATGTAACTTCCTTAATATTCATCCAAATTTAATAAATTTGGTACCAGAAGAAAGCTTATGAAATTTGGAGTATGAGTGTGTCATCAAATACATATCACCAATTCTATAACATATTTAATTTTCTAATAATTTACTTAATTGGCATATCATCTGACCAGATCGAATTAGCTAACCATAAACATATTGTCGTAAAACTTCGTACACTTTCCTCAAAATTGAAAATATACCAATGAAAGTTACTTTTTTTAAAACATTGACTGAAACTAAGGAATAATGTGCCCCACAAATCAGTTTAAAAACATATTGTAATGGGGTTTGCACTATTGAAGTAAGTTTTTCAGACCCGAAATCTTTGATTCATAAGTAACAGTTTAACTGATACTGGCGTTTTATTGGTCATGCATATAATTATAAATCATCTTCCTTGTTAGTTGTTTCATTGTTTACAGGTTAACCAAGAAGTCCTTCCGTTGAATTGCAGAGGATATCCTGTTACAACAAAGTGAGCTCCAACTCACCTGTTCCAATCATGTGTTCTACGATATCACCAAATCTTCCATTATGAAATCTGCTGCGAAAGCAACCTTCGAAATATCATAATCGATGGCATCCTCATACTTTTCACCGTCCCTTTCATTCCAGTAGGACACAACATAAGTTCCTCCACTCTTCTTTTTGAGTTTTTCAACCTTCCCACTGTAGACGACCTTCACAGCATCTTCATGCCAAATATGGCAGATCCGATGACCGACGATACGACCTTCCAAAATGTTTTTCAGGATCACCTGAAAATCTGCATCCCGGTCTTTAAACTCCACGGAAATGTCCAAATCAGCGCATTTCAGTTTTCTTTCCAATTTATGTCGCTGATACGTTTCCCGCTTGTGGGCCTTGGCAGCGATGCGGCGTTGGATTTCTTCCTTTATCTCATGGTTCTTCTTTCTTTTTGATTTGCGCTGTTCTCTGCCACGTGGGATAGAAAAGGCAACAACTTGCTCTCTCTTCTCCAGACTTAGACCATCAAGGTATTCGCTTGCCCTGTTTTTCTGGGCGCGAATCTTAGACGAGAGGAAGCACAGAGTCGCGTTGGGGGCATGCTCTTTGGCAGCCAAGAACATGCCCATCACCTCCTCTGCATCGATGTTGTGGCATCTCGTTGACTCGGTTTCTTCACGCAGCTTGTCGGTTATGTCCAAGTCGAAATACCTTCGATACTGTCGTTCTAGCACTTCAACAATCTTAGACATACATGCCACCATCATTTTGGCAAACATTTCTTCATCTGCAGGTTTACTCTGGAGTTTCTGCAAAACTCTGTCTTCATCTGCATTCAATTCCTGTTCCAGAAAATCCTTCCTCATGGTCAGGGTGTCCATGGGCATTGTAATAGCTGTCTTGATTCTGCTAATGATGTTTCTTACGACATTGATTCCATCGATGTGGCTTACGGATTGGGCCCCACCAGCTGTATAGAATGCCCTCATCCATGGGCCAGTTAGGAGCTTCCCAAGCAAACCCAGCACCTGAAGTTCAACTTGTGCAGCTGTTGAAGTGAAGTCGCACAGGATAAGGCCAAGCAAACCGCCACAGCTGACTGTTGTAGAGGAAAAAAACTTCAAGAAACTGTCGTAGTAGCAGATGAGCTTGCCAGAGATGTGGAAGAGCACGTGAAGTCTATTTCCTCTATATCTTGGCAGTAATCCCTTGGGAAGACCTTCCTGGTCCAAGAACGCCACAAAACCTTTCGGGTCACCTTTTCCATCTTTAAACCTGACCTTGTTTATTGCCAACACAAGGTTTGCAGCAATACAATCCGTTCCGTACAGCTTCCCTTTGGTATCCTCTCCATTCTTCAGTGCTGCTCTGCATGTGCTAGCGACAGTGTCAAGGGGATGCAGATGGCAATTGAGCTCGTTAAGTGCCACCCCCCACGTCTCCTCCAGACGTGAAATCGTAGAATGGTTCACGGCCACGCGATCCGTCATGGTATTCTTGAGATTGGAGATTATGTTTTGCCGCACTTCTTCGTAGTTTTTGCTCTCAAACGCAGCATACACCTTTGCCACTCTGTTGAATGAGTCCACAATGTGCATCTCGTAATCTTCTGTGGTGCCCCCAGGAAGCTGTTCTATGTCAACAACCAGACAATTATTGGCACTGGTTATATGAATTTCATTGATGTGAACACCTTCCTGGGTCGTGGCATCAAAGCCTAAGGTCAGGTTCTCATGACCCAGAATATACTCTGCAACCATATAGTCCGATACGATGCCTAATTCACGGACCATGAATTCCACAGCTGACCTTCCTGGTGCTTTAATGCTGAAACCGAACCGCTCTCCAGCTTTTCTCACAATAGCAGGCACATTTGTTGTCGGAAGTTGATTAATAATGCAGTCATACACGAATCTTCGGACCTCTAGGGGGAATCTCCTTCCTTCTGGTTCAAATGTCTTGGGGTACGACTCTTTTCTTGCATCTAACTGTTCTTCAAGTTTCACATTTTCATACTGCAACGAAGTTATAGTATTATTCTTCATTTTAATCTCATCTTTTAGCTTTACAGTTTCAATGAAACAGTCACAACTTAACTTCAATCTGTCCTTTATTGTCTTGTTCTCTCTCTTTAAGCGCTTAACTTCCCGCTTACTTGTTCTCAATTCATCTGCAATATCAGGATTACTTTCTGCTTTGGGGGCACGCAATTCTTTGATGAGCTGTTTTATTTGCAGATTTTTCTTCTTCAACAATTCTGATTTTCTCTTGATGTTTTGTTTCAAGTGTTTTACCTCTTTGATCTTCACTCTTTGATCTTTTAGATTATCTCTTAAGGTTTTGATCTTCTCCTTGTGCGTTGTCCTCTCGGCCATTCTGGACACTGTACTAAACGCTAGCCTTCTTTTCAGTTTCAACTTCCTTGGGGTTTGTGGTGCCTTACGACGCGATTCACGGATTGATGATGATGGTGACGGTGCCTGAGAAATGGGTACAGCTAAGCCAGGTGTTTCAATCTGGGAAGGTAATGGACTTGTCAGTGGCTCTTCAGGGATACCAGGAGATACCGTAAGACCAGTGTCAATCATCTGTGAGGATGTCCCTGCAAAATATAAAAGAGAAAACATCATAAGTACATGATGATGATAAAATCCTCCTCCTCCTCATTATCATTCATCATCATTCATCATCAATCATCATCACCATCATTCATCATCATCCATCATCATCATCATCATCATCATCACCTATCATCATCTTCTGCTGTAATAGATTGAATTATCCACTTACGCTTAGATGGTCCAGGCTCGGATAACAGGGCATGCTGTTGGACTTGCACTTCTTGTGGAGATGATGTCCCTATCTGGGCAGTCAATGGATCTGACCTGGGTGGTTGTTCTTGCACGGGTGTACCTGCAAAAAAATAAAAATAAATAAATAATCAATCATGACAGTGTTCATAATGAGAGTAGCAATACTACAAGTAATATTTCAATGAAGAAAATAATCTACTCACACTTAGATGTTCCACAGTCAGATGGCTCAGGAGACAGCTGAACTTGTGTATCCATGGGAGATACATGTAGCATTGGGGATGACATCGGACCAGCTTGAGACGAGTTGGACATGGATGGCACAGATGTATCCAAAGGTTCAGGACACAAACTTCCAAGCTCACAAGTGAATGTTTCACTGCAAAAATGCATGAATGTTTCATTTTCATTCTCACGTTTTTGTTGCTTGAATGCTTCATACTTCTTCACAATTCTCCGAATGTGGTGGATTTTAATCTTGCTCTGAGTGCAAGGTAAACATGAGAGGACTCGTAATGTCTCTGGGGCTGATCTTTCATGCCCAAAGAAGAGTTGCAGGACGTGTCCATTTTTCAAGTCTCCACGATCACTTGGGATATTGCTATATAGCGAAGCAAGGTGGTTACGTTTCACTCCCAGTGGCTTTCTTGGAAACGGACAACTCTTTTTCTTGGATTTTGGCATGGTGGAATTTTGAAGCGAGAACCAGATGAATCCTGAAGAGAAAAAGGAAGAGAGATAGAAAAAAAAATCAACATAAGTATAACTATAGGATAAGGTTAAATTAAACTGAGCAGATGGTAAAATCTAGCACAAAATTAACAAAAAATCAAGAGGCAGAATTATACTTGCAGAGCAAGAATAGAATTTAAAATATAAAAAATATTAGATGCTAACAGATAGACCTAGATCCAGAATTTTTTTTACAATGCAGTAATAAATAAGGGGTAGAGCAATATGAAAAGAAAATACTGAAAAAAAGATTCCAAAATATTTGCCTGATGATACATTTTTTTTATTCATTTCTTTTTTTTTTTTTTGGGGGGGGGGGGGGGGCGGGGGTTGTCTGAACCCCTGGATCAGCCAGTATGAAATTATAGTCATTAAATAATATCATGTCTACACACCAAAATAACATTGAAAATAATGAACCAGATTCCAAAATATGAGCCTGATAGGAAGATTTTTTTTTTTTTTCATATTTTTTTTCATATTTTTTTTTTTTTTTTGGGGGGGGTGGGAGGGTCTGGACCCCTGGCCCTGGATCCGACAATTGGAAATTGGCATTGAGATTTATGTCAAGGAGAAAGAATTACTATTCCCCAGCCTCCCCCCCCCCCAAAAAAAAAAAGAATAAAAAATAAAAATATATCGACCCTCTCTCTCACCCCCACAAATGCTTTGCAACAACAAGGCAATCGCTCATGGAGATTGCCGGGGAAGCTCCCCGGACTCCCCGTCGCATTACGCTGTTGCTGGCGGAGCAGCAGGAATGCACTTCCAGGTATGAAAATTTGTTAGTTTTTTAAATCCACTTTCATCTCTCATATATCATTAAATATCAATAAAATAACTCATTTATTAGTATTTTCGAACCTTGAATTTTATATTAAAGACAATTTTATGACAGAAAAACAATGGCACAATACTGAAATTTAGCAACAAATTCGCCCCACTTTCCTATGACGATCGTCAAATTTCACATATACTGTGTGTACACTGTTTTGACATTGAAATTTGCGAAACGGAAAAAACAAATATTCCACGATAACTTTTCATAATAATCTCAAAATGTATTCAAAATTATACAAATGTACTGAATATATCACTGAAAAAGCAGAATTTACTCACCTTCATGGAAAATAATGATGCTTTTTATGACCAAAAAAATCAGAATTGTTCAAACTCCTGAATGAGATGCTTCCAGTGATCGTTCGGTGCAAAAAAATTTTTCATACAACAGCTTGTGGTTTCAGCTTTTCGCTGATACCATTTCCTGTGTATATCAATCCCAAATTTTCAGACAGCGAAAGCTTTTTCAAGATGCCCCCCTCACAATAAGAGGAACTGTAGTACGGAAAGGAAACTCGTTCTCCCAGCAGTTTCATGAGCGCTCGCGCACCAGGGATTTCACGTACCTAATATAACAAGAATGAATGAAATACAAAAAACGGCCATTCATGATGAGCTGAAGTTTGAGGGAATGAAAGCCCAAAGTACATTGTATATTTTTATACATCGTATGAAATGAAAGCCGAAGCTTGAAGGTATGAAAAACCTTGTTGTCGTACCAAGTCATTGGAGATCAACACAATAATATAAAATCAAGTCTGATCCGGGCAAATGTATTGGGCAATATACAAATGATTCTTCTGCATCTCTGTGAATGGACTTTCCTGATAGGAGTGAATCAAGGAAAAAAAATGTAATTTAAAGGAGAGAAACAATGACAGGAAATTGGTATACACAACTACTGCCATTCATCCACTACAACACAACTACTACAGATACATTGATGACTTGAAGCTGAGTGTATGTCCTACACACTCTTATGTACCCTTACACTCGCCATCTTTCATCCTTCACACTGTTGCATTGTGGTACACATATCACAAATATTTGTTTTAATTGAAAACCACCTCTACTGCCCCAATGAGCCCTTAAGCCCCTCATGCCCATCTCGTCCTTTATTGTTCTCTTTCTTACCCTGTTTATCGAGTCTTTTCTAATAATTTCCTTCAAAACTGAAACATGCCACCCCACCACTTACAATGCACAGAATAAGCGATATGCGTGAAGCTAGGAGACTTGTGGATACATTCTTTAGTGCAGATAAAGATTTGAGGACTAACATGAACACTGCATAAGAGGGTCAATATAGGCAGTGAAATCAAAGAGTAAATATGAGGTAGTGAGGTAGTTGGAGAGGATGGAAAGAGAAAAGGTTCTTTTTGGATGGGGATTAGGACTAAGGGTGGAATGTACGTTTACCTTATCGGGGCCTTCAGATTTGTCCTCGGTACTTTGGGAAGTTAAAAATAACCGAGCGTAGTTCATTTCTGCTGAAAAGTTTTCACACCATTTTCCAATTGGTTGAGGTTGATGGGAACCTGATTTTTATTTCATTAATTTTCTTGAGTCTGTTATAATATAATATGGAATGGAATTTTGATTTTGAAAGGATTTTATAGCAGCATGAAAGCTGGGTGCTGATGTGTAAGAGTTTCTTCATTGAACTGATGAATGCCTAAGTGCATAGTATTCATAAACGTATTTATGAAGTTAAATGATTGTGCATAGAGATGTTTTTATATTTTCTTATGTGTTATAATGTATCTGTGTGATTTTGATTTGGACTTTTACTGGACATTGTGTATTAAATTTTTATTTAGTGGCTCTGAAATAGGTATGCAGGTGTGCAGTTATATATTGTTTGAGCCAATATGAATTTAATTTTGTGTATGCCTGTAATGTGGACTTTCAATATCATTGAAATAAACTATTGATCATTTGCAAAATAAAAAAGATATAGAGAACCAAAGTGGTGTCGTCATATGAGCATGTTGTCAAGACAACTGGTTTGAAAGAAATCACTCCAGTGGGAGCTTTCTTGTCTAGCAGGCTAAAGTCTGCCACTGCTGAGTAGAGTCCCTGCCGTGATCACCGCTGCTTGATCTACCTGCAATTTAGAACCAGTTGTATTGACAATATGCTCAAATTACATAACTTTTCAGTACTTTATTGTGATGGTAAAATGAAATGAGATGTATATTAAATGTATGATCCTTTTTCTCTTGATGCTGTCTAAATGTATATTGTATCTCTTCAGCAGGCTTAAAATAAACTGGTTTTAGAACAACTCACAACATATCATTTAATGAGATTCCCCTAAAATAAAAGAACAACAATAAGTAGGATTTCTAAATGAATTATTGGTGGTTTGCTTAAGTACTTTCCCTATTGCAGTTGTTGAGATCAAAGCAGTTGATTGAATGCAGTAAAAGTACAACTGCAGGAGCATGCAGAAACACTCAACATGTAGTTTGCCAGGAGCATGCCTGGTCCTGTGAAATTCATTTCATTTCATTGGCACAATAAACCCATAAAATCCTAAAATTTCAAAGTGATAGAGAGGCTTCAAAGTATTCTGGGTGAACAAATACATGTAGAGTACTTGAGTGTGACATCATATGAACACGTTGTCAAGACAACTGGTTCTAAATTATGTGGGTTTAGCAAAATGGGTGATAATAGCCAGATCTCTCAGTGAGAGTGCCTGACGCTCGCACCAGTGAACTTTTTACTCGAGTGATGTTGTTTAGAACCAGAAACCTGCATGACAATGGATATGACGACACCACTTCGGTACTCTATTTACAGGGCCATGCTATTTTTTTTGCAGTGTTAAGTCTTTCCCATGCATAAGGCTTGAGCCGAGTGTGTAGAATCCAGCCTCCAAACGGATTCACATCTGTAGTCGGAAAAGATGTTTTGAAATGTTTGTAATAAAAAGCATTAATAATTTCATTTGTTTATGTGCAGGTATACTGATGATCCATACCAAGTTTCAGGTTGGTTGAAGAGATACAAACATTACCATCTTAAGAGACATTGTTTTAAGACTGTTGATATAAATTTTGTTTCACCTTGATATACATAAATGTATAAGATACCTTGTGATATTATTTAACACCAAGAATACTAAATGTTGGACAAGTAAGGAAAAACGAGTATTTGATATTATTACGTTCATTTGGTACTGCTTTAATTATTTGTATCTTCTGACAGTTCTAAAACCTTGATTGCACAGTGCACTGTATTTATGAAGGAGTAAATTGAAACCTTGAAATCACCCTCCAGTACTTCACTGTATATTTCATTCTGTCTGCAGACATTTAACCATTGTATGTGATTTTTTTTTTCCTTCAAGATGCACCATGGTTGGTTAAGATTTAGCACAGAGATTGACTTTGCGCATATGGGCAATTCCACAGGTTTGGTTAAAAGTCGTGTAACATGAGTAACCAAAGCTTCTTTATTTGATTGAAAAGTTGAAGATTGAAGTTTCTGTGCTGAGGCTATGATTTTGTGTCATGGAAAGGTGGAATGTTTGCTTCCTAAATAATTATAATAACTATAACAGAATATAAAATAAAGAAGCTTTGTTTACTCACGTTACATGACTTTAACCAAACCTGTGAAATTGCCCATATAACAGCAAAGGCTTGTTGACATCAATCCTAGTAAAATGACTTATTGACCCCAAGATTGGATGTTAAGATTGTGACTATCACAAGGATGGTTCTAAGTTCATGGTTGACTGCTGCATTATAGGCAGGTGTAGTGATCCGGTCAACCTGTCTATAGTGGCCGCCCAAGGAAAATGGCAAAAGTGGCCTCTATAGACAGGTCGGCAGCATATATATTTACATGTATATATGTACAGTGTGTGTAATGAATTTGAACATTGACCGTTCAGCAGCTGAAATATAATGCTATGTTTGAAAAAAAAGTTTGTAGCATTTGTCATTGAATCTGTATCTGTAAGGGGGGGGGGGGGGGGTGTTAGATGGAGTGAGGACAGACATGTGTGGAAGAGAATAATGTGCGAGAATGAGAGCAGTAGGGAAAGATAAGAGAGAAATAGGAAATCAGAAAGATTGAGGGGAGAAAGATAAGAGGGCCATGTTGCATTAGCTTTTCAATTATTGTAACTTACTGTCAATGGTAACTACCATGCCAAGAGGTGCAATAATCAGAGCTCATTGGCTGTTCCCATAGTAGTTACCATTGATGGTAAGTTACAATAATTGAAGAGCTGTAATTAAGCAAAATGGCCCATATGGAGAAAAAAACTGAGCGTGGGTAAAGAATGAAAAAGGGGAAGTAGTTGCAAGTATACATGTACACATTCCTGCTCATGAATGATTATAATACATGCACTTCCTGAGCCCTGTTGCATAAACCTTACCATTGATGGTAATTTTGCTACCAATGACCAACTTCTATGGAAACCTTGAATTTGATTGGCTGTTGAGCGATGTTTCCATGGTGCATTGTTACCATTGATAGTAGGTTTTAGGCAACTGGCCCTTGTATACCATTTACAAGAGGAAAATGAACTTGAAACACAAAAGTTAATGAACATAATTCATTTAATTCCAGTACACATGCTTTCACAGATGATACAAAAAACATTCCAATAGAGGCAGAGGCAGGTAACATCTGTTGAGGCTTCGCTCCAAATGCAATAGGTCGAAGCTTACCAATTAAATGTTATATTTGCTGTACGATCATATATAAAAAACGTGACAGCAATCATCTGAGTAGATCGGGACATTCACAATCATGCTGGTGTAAGGGTCTACTAATACATGTACTGGGCCCCGTTGCATAAAACTTACCATTGATGGTAACTTTGCTATCAATGGCAACTTCTATGGAAACCTCAAATTTGATCGGCTATCAAGCGGTGTTTCCATGGTAGTTACCATTGATGGCAGAGTTACCATTAATGGTAAGTTTTATGGAATGGGACCCTGGACTATTATGACACTTCCCAACCTCAAAATCGCTCTTAAACACCACTTGAAATAAGTCAATCATTAATTAACCATTTCTTACATTCAGTTCTTTAATGATACATGTTCATGTTTTTCAAATAACAGCTGCTTTGTAATGGTCTTCATATAACTCACACATCAATTAAATTGCAAGCAATCAAAAGCCATCAAAATTTGAAATTTTCTGCGTAAATAATGCCCTTAGCCATAAAATCATCAAGCTCACATATTTTCTTACATTGTAAAATATTTGCAATTTACAATCTAATGAATGGTGCAAAAGTGATAATTTCACATGTATGATCTATCACATTTATGACATTCAAAACATACATCACATTTCATTATGGACTTCATCATGTACACCAACAGCTCAAAGGAATTGGCATAAGGAAAGGGAAGAAAGGGAAGGAGCCGCAGTTTTAAACCACGGTATATTTTGTCCAGTTCAGCATGAAACACGATGCTTTAGCCTAAAAAGCATCATGTTTCATGCTGAACTGGACAAAATATACCGCGGTTTAAAACTGCGGCTCCTTCCCTTTCCCTTTCCCAATGCCAATTCCTTTGAGCTGTAGTGTAGAAATAAGCTGTAAATGAATTAAACTTGTGAGGAAAACCAAAATGGAATATGCCACAAAAAGCTGTTTCCACAATGTATTTTAAAATTAATGGACATTTTCCTCAACAGAGAATGGTAGCAAGTAATTACATTCCCATGTCCCTAGTGATTCAGTTTCAATAGGTGGAATGCACCCTTGACTGTCAGTTGGTGCTTGTTAGACAAACCTCAGACAAGTTGGGGGTTACTATCAAAAATGTTGAAAGAGATATGCATAATGTTTGCATACACATTGAACAAAAGTGAGCCTCTTATCAAAACTGCAATTTAAGTGAGCACGGACACTTATTTCAACCTTTCAATCGTTGTAACCTTAAAATATATAGCTACATGTTATTTCAGTGATATTCATATAACAAACCAGTACCCGTTGAAAAGTTTTTTATGTTTTATATTTTATGTTATGGGGTTGTCCATCCGTCCGTCCTGAATCCGTTTATACCAATATCTTGAGAATCGTTCATGTGTGCGCTGCATGAAATTTATGAACTGTGTAACACAGGGGTCAAAGTCAGACTGGAAAGTCAGAGGTCAAAGGTCAGATAAATAAACTTTGCCAAAATGTGCTAAGGATTGCCCCCAAATTGATATTTCTCACAATAAATCCAAATCCAATGATGAAATTCTAACCAAACATAGTACAGAGATGAATCACTTTATGGAGATGGACTGATGACATATTTGGTAAAATCCCTGAAAGGTCAGCAGTCAAATGTCAATGAACTTTGCCAATGTTTGCTAAAAAAATGCCTTAAATTTATATTTTTTACAGTAAGTCCAAATCTAATAAACCAATTCCAACCAGATATGTTATGATGGATCACTACATGAAGGTAGACTGATTAGAATTTTAGTAATATTCCTGAAAGGTCAAAGGTTAAAGAACTTTACCTAAAATTTGTTTAAAAATTGCCCACATCTTTTTATTTCAAATCAATGAATTGAATGATCCAATTTTAAACAAACCTGATACAAGGATGGACGCTATATTTAGATAAGACTTGTTAGATTGGAAGTCAAAGTAGTAAATAGGTCAGAGGTCACTGAACATTTCCCCCCAAGAAGATTTTTTTGCAATTTCTAGAAATTGAATGGGTTCATTATGCCTAGGAATTAAATGGTACATTGTCAACCAAACCTACAAGTTTTTTGAGAAGATTATCAATGTCAACCAAATGACATAGCAAAGAAGCGGGGGCATATTTATCAACTGCGTGGCAGTCAAATTGCTCTAGTTTTACACAATTTTGATGGTCTGGTGTCACTCAATAGTCCAATAAGGGGACAGTAATATCCTGCATTGTGCAGCACACACTGCCAATCAAGCATGTCCATAATCGCCTCAGAACATGATCATGAATATAAAAGACATAAAGCACATTCATACCTATCCATAGTACAACATAATTTTAAGTCTTGCACATTTGTTGACGCCAATAGTGTAAATATCTCATGTATCGTTCCAAAATTACATATTACATCATCACAGTTTTGCTCCAAAGTTTCTGGATTCATTAAAACATAGAAAATGGCTTTGAATGCTAAAATCACATTTTGGGCTAATAAGCATTTTTTACAACATAACAATTAAATACATGAAAATAGGTTTAATATCAAAATAAATCAACCGTCCCCATTTCATGGGTAAAATAACTTTCATAATACCTTTAAGATGGACAAAATTACCCATAATTTTTTTTTTTTGGGGGGGGGTTGATATACACAGCTTACACATCAATCTTTGGTACATAAACTAACTTTGGAACATACCTTTCTAGGCTTCATGAATAAATTCTATGATTAAAAGAAGTCTGATGAATTGTACAATGATATACAATACACTAACAAATATGTTTGGGGTTTTTTTCTTTTAAATAAATCAAATCCTTGAATATTTTCTGCTTTTGTTTTCCGACACAGTTCACAAATACAAATGTGACAAATTCTACAGCGGATAAAAGATTTTCTGGTGACCACCCTGAATTTACGCTATTCTTGAGTTGTACTTGACGATCATTGACACAAACAAGTACAGTAAACACAAGTTCTTGACTTGTATTGACACGCTGTAAACAAAAGGAACAGCAGTGATGCTGTGCTAATACACTCAACCAAGAAAGTGCAATATTTATGGACACCTTTCATCATAAAATGCATGATTTCACACCAATAATCCCACCAATTGGTAGACACATACCATTCATTACTTATGTCAGAACATCCGTTATTCATCTCGATATGAATGATTGATGTACTTCTTGAGATACGTGTACTCATCTGAGAGGGGACTTTCTTTTTAGGGTGAGTGTATAAAGACCTTATTTTAACATGGTGTTCCTGATAGGTTCCTAGCTACAATACCCAAAACAAAAAACAGAACCAGAAACAAAAAAAATCAACACAAAATCAAGCACACAAACCAACATATCAGCAAACAAATCACAAAGTACTAGTACTCATGCAGCATAGTAGTGAGTACTTTTTTGCAAGATAAACTTATGATTTGAAAGATAATGCCAAAAAACACTGTAAATTGACAATGGAAGTACAGGAATCATTTGCAAACACTCCGTAAAAGCACTCAGAAGATATGGAGCTTGTTTTGGAGCACAGATGCACCACAGCAATTTCCTTTTATTAGCCATGCTCCTTTGATCATATATACAAGTATAATGTCAAATCATTCAAAGTCACATCAATATAGGCGCTGATGAAATACATCAACATGACTTCTTTAACCCCTTATGAGGCAGATTAAATGCTGCTTTATGGGATTTACGTGTATTACAAATACGCACAAGCTCCACATACAGAGTTCACCCTTTGTATATTAGATGACTGTTAGTCTACATGATCTGTGCACATTGCATCGATGGCACGTCAAGAGTTAAGCAGACCTGCCAACCAGTACGATTTTGCCATATTTTGGATGATTTTTCAATGAAAATACGATGGTACGATTTTCTCTCTTTAAAATACGATATACCAACATTTTTTAGAGTTAACTTGAGCATGGTATAACATCAATGTTTGACTTAAAGCTCTTTTAAACAAAAGCTTCATATTTTCAAATTTTACGTTTAAAGTTAATGAGTTACTTCAATGTTTTGCCACATGTTTTGTTTAGTTTCAAAAAATCTTCTTTCCAAAGAGATATAATTTATTTGATTTAGCTCTCCTGGTAACATAGGTGCATAAAATGTGAAATCAGTCCATGGGCTATTGCTGGCCTGGTACCAGGATGGTTTGGGGGAAAAATGCACGTAGGGTGATTTACGGGAGGTCACTGGGGCTCATTTCAAGAAAGTCAAAGTCGTAGGCATGAGGTAGTCCCACATGTGACCAGCTGGTGAAAGGAGAGACCCACTTGAAGACTGGCAAACTCCCGTCTCCTCGAGTCGGCCCACTGATGGCATAGCTTGTCTGCTTGGCTGCCATCTCTAGGTTGGTTACCTGGGCAACACAACAGAGGTGGATAAATGGACGAATCATCAAAAACTATTGAACAGATGCTTCATTAGGGGGGAGAGTTTGTCATTAGAAGACACACAAAACATTCAAAGATGCATCATCACAACACATATTGGGATATTCAAGATTTATAAAGCCTTAAAAGGAAATATAAACATGCAAATATTGATCATTTATGTTTATAACTTGTGTACCAGTATCTTCCAGAGGATTTAGGGTAATTATCATCAGTAGTTGTGTTTTACAGATCTGATTTAGAATTCACCAACACAATGAACGACATGTGAGTAACAAAATAATCAAAGAGAATGATTTGATCCTGGGTTTATTTTTATTTGCATTTTGATTAATAATTCATCCCATCCTGACCTGTTCAATAGAGTATCACACAATTTCTTGACAAGCTCAAATAATTTTTTGATATCATTCATATACATGTATATCTGAGCAGAGGGTTGACTCCACTTCAGACATAGACTCATAATAATTTGTTTACCTTGCTGTCATAGCAACCATTTGGCATTGGCGTCTTCATGAGATCCCCTCTCATGCAGATAGACTTGGACGGATCCCCCTCAGAGTATGGGTCATTCTTGTAATCTAATCAAATCAAATCAAATTACAGATACACTGAAGATAACAATGGAAGCATACTGTGCGATGTATATATAAGATAATGTTATACCACGGTGACCAACATTTATCAATTAAATCAACAAATTTCAGATACTAGACACCATTAATAAGCCATTTTAAAGGTATTCAAAACATTTTCCGAAGTGCGCAGTAATGCGGTATTACAATCACCTGTATCTAGTGATTCAGTTTTGATCAGTTGAATGCACTCTGAATCTGATAGTTGTTGCTTTTCAGACAAACCTCAGACAAGCTTTACTGTTAGTGGAGTATTGTTTCAATGATGTGCATAACATGTGCCTCTTGAAGGAATACTAAGATAGCATCTTTAGCACACATATGTTTACATAGACTCTTCACGTGGAAGCAGAATTCAGCATGAATGTTTACATAACATTATGCTTCAATAAAATAATCTGACCATAATCTAGCACTAGTGTGTCTCCATGACAAACCTACCATTGAACCTCATAATCTTCTTGAAGGAGTCCATGTCTGTGACTTTGCCCTGGTCTCTTCGGAAGATCTTGGCTCTGGGTGCCAGCTGGTAGCTCATGTCTTCCCCAACCTTCTCCACATACTCAGGGTAGCCACTGATGTTGTAGACCTCCTCGTAGAATGGCACGTTGTACGATGGCCAGTAGCCTAGAAGGAATAGGAACCAGGGGTGGTATTACAGAAGTTATCCTAAGTTTTCTCCTAAGTCCCCGAATTAGGAGGTGCCTAAGAGAGCAAGAAATTGGTATTACAGAACATCCTCTTAGGACTCTCTTAATGCAAATTGGGGAGGGTTTGACCCCACCCAGTGCGCATTTATTAGCCAATGAAGGAAAGTGTTTCATTTATGAACAGCCAATCACAATCACAGCATCTCATCGGACCCTCCCCCTAGGATTGATCCTAACTTTGTGGTCGCGCAACTATGTGCGCGCACATCAATCATGTACGCGCGCTTGCGCAAATAAATGCTGCTCATTTTTATTGCGTGTGTTATGAATGGCTAAGACAGGGGGAGGCTCTCCTAAGTTTTCTCCTAAGTTTTCTCCTAAATCCTCTCTTACGCACATTCTGGAATATCAATCCTCCTAACTTTATGATTTGCATAAATTTGCATAAAGATAGGAGAAAACTTAGGAGAAATTTTAGGAGCGAAGTTAGGAGATCGTTATGGAATACCACTTAGGAGAATCCTAGACTTAGGATAAGATTTCTCCTAAGTTATTGTTCTGAAATACCACCCCAAGAGTTCAATCACCTATGTTTCAATACAAAGATCTAAAATCCATCAAATGCCATTAAATTCAAAATCATGGCTATGATTTAAAAAAGCAAAATTGATCTAAATATGATATAAATGTTGCAATCATTCTTTTCAGACTTTGATGTGTAAAGCAATTTCAACAAGGTGGTTGGCTGGAAATCCGATTTAAGAGGCTTACCATCGATCACTTGTGGGGATGTATTTGCTTACTTAGATATGATCGTTTTTGATCGTTAGATATGATCGTTTTTGATCGTTAGATATGATCGTTTTTGATCGTTCTTTTAAAAGTCAATCCAGAAAACAAACAGCAGACAAGCGTCGTTGTCAGATAGCTCTTCTCCAGTCGATCCTCCATACATTTTGGAGATCGAGCTCAATGGGCTGGGAGTGAAAAACATGTATGGATCGTTCACGCGACGCAAAGCACTATTGGCCTGGCGACAAGACCAGAAGAAGACAGGTCAACAAATTTGGCTGAAAAGCAGATAGTGCCGCATATGATGATAATTTATAGTACTTCACGATATCGAGAATTAGGAGATTCGCGTACTGAGCCTTTCTTATCATGAAAATAACAAGGTTTTCAAATGGAGGGACAGAACATTTGAAATCCCTTCTTACCGGCTCTCAAGATGGCTGTCTGGTCTCCGGATGCAACCAGGTTTGGAACCTGCTCCACCACCCACAATGCACCATCCAAAATGGCCTTCTTAGGCTTGATCTTGGTCCTATCAATGATCATGTACTGATTGTTGTAAGTCCCTGGAGGAAAAAACAAAAATAAACATCCATCATCTTCGTCATCATCATAATCATTATCATGATTAGCCCAGGAGGACTTCATGTAAGTGTGCTGACCATCATAATATACAGTTTGAATGGAGTTCTTAAAAAAAAAAAACAATTCCCCCTCTATATTACCAATTTTACATCACTGCGTCACAAGTTTTAACTCACAAAACGTTAGCCTAAGACATACGACTCTGAATCCTTTGAACCTTTACTTACATCTTGAAACAAGCATATTGGACCTTGTCATGCATTATTGCACATGTGATAAAAAGAATCTATTTTCTTAAGGGCTCTTTTCAAACACATTCTGGGGGATACATCATCTTGAGGCTCTGGGTATATTTTAAGCTGGTTGTATAGGTCTACTCCAAGATCATCGACGAGCACAACCTGATATAAAGGGATTAGGATTAGGGTCAGAGGTCAGGATTAAGGTAAGGGCTTATAGTTATAATCTACAAATATTGGCAGGGTGGTCCCCAATGTATAAAATGTTTGGTGCAAACACAATGCATCAGGTCTGGAAAGCGATTGTGAGTCTTGCTTTCATTTTGTGAAGATGCGTGCGAGGTGCTCTCCCATATGTTGGGTGCTGTATGATTCCATAAATTGCTCTTTTTCTGTTTTCGATGAAGGAATATATATTTTTTCATAGAGGTATGTTTGTAAAAACAAAATTCTAATGATGTATCAAATGCACATGTCTGCATACCGGGTACTCACATTTAAAAAAAAAAAAGACAGTTCATAAAATACGGGAGAGCACCTCACATGTGACGTCACAAAATCAAAACTTTAAAAGATCATCACTTTCTTATCCTTTGAAAGGTTTTCCTCAAACCTTCACTTATATGTTTCTTTCATGATTATGCTTTAAATACAACTAACTTAACTTCACGGTCAACTATCCCTGTAGTCATAAAGGGCATTTTCAAGGTTGAGACAAGATAAAAGTGCATCAAATGGTTATAAACCTCTGTGGCGTGCCGTTACGAACAGAGGGGAGCGCTACCTGAGTTATATCTTCCCACAATCTCTGCCCACTCCTGGCCACTCCGAGCCATCATGTTAGCAACACGGACTCGCTGCCACGCCAGCAGCGACTGCGGCTTCACGAAGCTGTAGAGCGAGGTGTTGAAGATGTTGTTGGTTGTCTGCAGCATGGACAGACCACTGCTCATGATATAGAAATCATCCAAAGACTCCAGGTAGCCTGCAACAGCATCAAAGGGTTAGCCGCTGTGTGTCTTTTGCAAACATCAAGACATTAGAGATGCATGTTTAGCGGTATACCCTTTAAAGTAACAAAGTGGTGTTATCATACCCATCGCTACATGTAGGTCTCTAGTTCTGAATAATATCCCTCAAGAGAGAGATTTACTGGCCAAACATTTATAATATACTGGTGTCGGGCACTCACAATGAGAGTTCTTGCTATGATCAACAATGTTTGCTCTACTCACATAGTTAAGTGCACAGTACTGACCAGCGTATTAACCTTAGGGTTTTTCCCTTGAAAAAGCTAAGGCTCAAACTAGCTAGCAAACTCTACTAGATGGGAGCCGCCATTGTTTCTATGATCCCCGGCGGTATACACCAGACGGTAAACACTTCCAGGTTTACAGTCTCGTATATACCGCCATCTCATGGCCGGCTGCTGGAGATCAAAGAAACAATGGCGGCTCCCACCTCACAGAGTTTGCTAGTTTGAGCCTTAGCTTTCTCCTTAGTGGTATCTTTGAGTTGTCTCGGACAAATACTAGTCCTGGTGCTTTCTTAGTACCAGTAATTATGCTGGTGATGTGATTGAGATCATATCACCAGTACGTCAATTTTGTTGGGCAATCAAAGCCATCTAATTTAGTTATTGAATGTTGTCACACAATGCATAGTCCCATAAAAGTGTATAAATGTTGGTTTGGAAGACCCAATTTTTTTTTATTTTTTTGCATGCTCAACGTTGGGGTGCGTCTTATCTGCGGGTGGCTAATATGCCAGTCGGGACGGTATGCACTAAATCAAGCGCACGTATCTGATTCTACACCAAGAGATTTGCCTAAACCATGGTCGAAATCTAGAATTCCTTTGTGAATTTGAGCCAAAGTATTCATGTTTACCTGGGTAGCTGGAGAAGGACGTGACCTCTGCAGCGTTGCCCGTAAAGCTGAGCTTAAAGTGATAGTGCTTGTAGATCCTGAGGGTGGCGCCGTAAGTGAACCAGCTAGAGTGAGCCATAAAGACATCCTCCAACCCAGGCAGGACCTGAACAAACCCCACAGATAAAGTCAATAACAATGTAGATCGGAATGGCCAGATTATGTGGAGTATGTTTGAGTCATTATAAATTAGAGAAACTGACCCTCATCAGAGAAACTGGCCCTCTCAAGGAAATTCACTCTAACCATTACCACTAACTTGCAGGACAGTGTACCCTACCAGTATTACCGATCTGTCAAGCTTTGCCCTTCTCAAATTAAAAAACAGTACTTCAAATCCTCACAGTCTATGTTACAATTTGTTTGCAAAATTCCAATAAACATGCAGTGGAATTTCTACGTCGATCCGACTTACATTTTCATGATAATGGCTAAAGGAATGGAGCCGTCTCAATGTTCAGGGTCCTTATACCGATGATGTATATTCCTATGGAAAGGTTCAAACTGCGCACACATCATTCCAAATTGAATTCCCAGTGCCTTACTATGTGCGTGTCAGCTCAACAATCTTTTGCGGTGTCAAAAGAGTTAGGAGAATCTTGCACATTTTGATTGTGTGTCGGCGGAATCAATACCAATGGAAAAGATGGAATATGGAATATGAAATATATGGAATATAAATATGAAAAGCAGTCTCCAGTTCTAGGCTTAAAATTTCAGATGACCAGCTCATGGAATATGGAACCAGAATGTAGATATATGTTTAAAATTGCAAACTTCTATGAAAAAAGATACATGCATTTCTTTATCAAAAACAGAAAAAGAGCAATTTATGAAATCATACAGCATACAACATATGAGAAAGCACCTCGCACATGACATCACAAAATCCAAATTTTAATAGATAACATCTTTCTTATCCTTCGATGGATATTCGTCAAACCTTAACTTATATTTTTCTTTCATGTTTCTGCTTTTATTAAAACCAACAAAACTTCAGAGTGAAGTTTCCCTTTAATGGGCTAGCTGCTCTGACCTTGATGAGTGCAGAGCAGTGTCCAGAGGATGAGATGAACCTGAGAAACTCCTCCTTGGTCAGCTTGTCAAAATCTGGGATCAGTGATGGGTTGAGGGCGCTCTTTAAGTCTAAGAGATCTCCACACGAATTCAACACCTGCATGCTCAGGAAGGATGTAGTCTGGAAGAGAACAAGATCATAGTTAGAAAGAAAACTGATGAGCAAATATAAATCTCACTGCCCTAACAATAGCGTGTATGAAATCTCAGTCATAGCCTCATAAACCTTTTCAAGAAAAGTGAAAAACAATTTTTGTTTACATTTATTCAGCAAGCCTATTCTACATTCAGGCATGCATTTTACTCCACAAAGCCATCTCCAGTCTCCAGGCTATGCATTTCAGATGACCAGCCCAAAATTTCAACAAAATCTAGCGATAGTTATAATTTTGTTTATCGTCGGTTTCCAGTTCTATTATTGGGAGCGAAGTTCTGACATAGTATCTTCTTCCATTTTCTGTGATTTTTACAAAATTTAATTTTTTGAGCTGCAAAAGGGACACTCTGTCTTCAAAGGGATAGTTTATCCTGAAATTAAGCTGCATGCAATAAAAGCAGACACATGAGAGAAATATATCATTGAAAGTTTGATGAAGATCCGTCGAAGGATAAGAAAGTTATGTTCTATTAAAGTTTTGATTTTGTGACATCACACGTGCATGTTCTTCCATATTTTGTTTAAAATGTTGATTTTCTCAAAAGGATGTACATCATTTAATCGGTGCATTTGATACATCATTAGAAACATGTTTTTACACAAATACATCTACGGAAAAAATTATTCCTTCTTCAAAAACAGAAAAAGAGCAATAAATGGAATCATACAGAATGGAGGCCACTTCCCACTCAACCTCAATTGAAATCTCGAAAAATCATAACTTTCTCATCCGTTTGCGGGTTTTCGTCAAACCTTCAATACTATGTTTCACATTTCTGCTTTTATTGAAAGAAAATGACTTTCAGGGTAGACTTTCCCTTTAAGTTTGAACTAACCATGTCCTAAAGCCTGGAAGCCAGGCTAGCAAGGGCTGAGAAACACACCTGGTTATCTTGGTAGTAGGGGCTCCTCTTGTACCCTTCTACCAGCCCATCAAACTGGGAGACAATGAGCCCCACACCCTGCCAGAAGGGGTCGGTTCTGCCCTTCGTGGTGACCATCTTCCTCATCCATGAATCCTGCTGCTCAAAGAAATTGGCCACTCGCGCCCAAATCTCGGGGGCTTCACCGGAGTTGAAGAAAGTGGAGTTGATGTTCTGCAGGTTTTGAGAAATCTGCCTAGGAAGTGATAAAAGCAAAGCTTTAACCCCTACATTACCATCTCTTGAATACCACATTGGCTTACTACACATCTTCATGACAATGGTAATGAGAGAGATAACCCTAACATTACCAGCCCTTGAAAACCCCATTGGCCTACTTCAAATCCTCATTCGAGAGCTTTAAAGGGTTACTAAATTAGAAAAATAAGTTCCCACTATTCTATGCAAAATCATCCACTAAAAACAAATTTCACAAGTTTTCCGCAATAAAGTCTCATTTTGACAAAAATTTGATGTCAGAGAAGTCAAAATGCCATATGTTGTACGGAAGTCAACAATAGACCATTTTCGTACTGCGTTCACTGCAGTATATTTTGTCTAGTTCAGCATGAAACACGATGCTTTAGCCTAAACAGCATCATGTTTCATGCTGAACTGGACAAAATATACTGCGGTATAAAACTTTCTTCCCGTTCCCTTTCCCTATGCCGATTCCTTTGAGCTGTAGTGTACATTAAAAGACTCACTTGGCATTTAGAGTTCCCTCCAGAAGCCCTGCCGCAAACATGGCGTCATGGTCCGAGGGCAGATCATTGGACGTGGAGTAGCCAGCGAAGAGCTGCAGCTCACCCCATCCCGTCTGGAAGAGGGTGTTGTTATACAACCCGTAAGCCACCCCTGCGTGGTCGACCACGCCCAGCTTCACCGTGAACTGCTCATCCTCGCCTTTATACACCGTGCCGTTCAAGAGCTCTCCTGAGGAACATGGGTGAAGGAGCAGAAGATAGGAGTCAGATTCAAGAGGATCAAGGAGGAGTGCAAGTGGGTGCAGGAAATAGGATTTAAAGGGATAGTTCAGTCTGAAATTAAGTTGGTTTCAATAAAAGCAGAATACACATGAAAGAAACATATTCATGAAGGTCTGATGGAAATCCATCAAAGAACAAGAAATGATTTCTTAAGGTTTTAATTTTGTGACATCAAGTGCGAGGCGCTCTCCCATATGTTGTATACAATTTTTTTTTTAATTTTTGAAAATCTCAAAAAGATAAGCATGTCCTTTTACCTGTGCATTTGATACATCATATTTGATACATCATTAGAAACATATTTTCAAACATAAACCTCTTTGAAAAACATTTTTTCTGTTGTCAAAAACAGAAAAAGAGCAATTTTGTGGAATCAGCACACATTAATACAGGTATGGAGTTCTTGTCTTGTCTTGTCTTGTAAATACTGCACTTGAACGCCTCAAAGAGGCTATAGACGTGCAGGCCATTCATGCAATCGCTGCCGCTATATACTTCTTTTAGTTAGCTTTAGCATGTTCTTTGCTTACATGTAGCTGTTTCTTAATTTATCAGAAACAAACAACAAACAAACGTGACATCACAAAATTGAAATTTCAAAAGATCATAACTTTCTTATCCTATGATGGATTTCCATCAAACCTTTAGTATTGTTTTTTTTTTTTTTTTTTTTTTAGTGTTGCTTTGATTGAAACCAACTTACTGTATGTTCTCAATTTCAAATACTACGAAGTACGTACTACGAGTATGGAAATAAACTAACAAAAGTATGAGTTTCTAACCTCTTTCAAATTACAGCCAAGATCAAAGTAAATATATATTCTATATATATTCTAAAGAAATAATCATAATTGTTTTTAATACAACAATGTTGACACAACAAACACAGGTTGTCATGGACGGTCCTGCATGGTTATTTACTGTAGCTAGTTCTTACCGGCTGAGACTGAGAGGTTGAGCATAACTAAAATACAGACTGCATAGTGGAGAAACCATGACATCCTGCTCTGATGAAAAAGCTCCATGGCCAGGCAAACAAAGTAGAGCAGTACTAATCTAGGTAGAGTTGAGAGAGTTGCTATTAGAGTTTATATAATGGTTACAAAATCAGTAAATGGCCGCTCACTCTATCGTCTGATGCAGCGCAGGTAATTAGGTGTCAGCTGGTGTGCACGTGATTTGCCATGTCATGTGATAAGAGTAAATAAGGGTACCAAACAGCTCGGCAAAAAATTATGTCGGCCAATAGAAAACTCGGTAGCGTAGCACCCACGTAAAACTGGAAATCCAGGCTCATATCGTGGGATATCCGGGGGGATATCATTGCGATTGTGGTGACCATTGCTCCAGACCTTTCTTTTAACAATTTACAACATAAGAGATCAAGTACATTGTCAGTTAATCAGTTCAAATCTGTAGTTAAAATACTGAAAACGAACTTCAGTTTGGATTTAGGCCTAAACGGTTGAGACCCATAGTGGTTTAAAAGGGTTGAATTAAAGGGTTAGATTAGAAAAATAAGTTCCCACTAATCCATGTAAAATTATCCACTAAAACGAATTTTACATTCGTTTGGCGCAATAAAGTCTCATTTTGACGAAAATTTGAAGAAAAAAAACGCACACCTCCAGTGACGTCAGAAAAGTCAAAATGCCATAAATGCCAACGGCGTGAATAAAATATTTTATTCACGCCGTTCAAACAATACGTTACCAATGGGAACACCAAAGCTTGTCCGAGTAGCAACAACTTATAGATTCAAAGTGCCTTCCATCCATCGAATATGAATGACAAGATACGCGATACTACGTAGTTAGGGGGAAAGTTGTGAATACATTACGAAAATGGTCTATTGTTGATTTCCGTACACCCCGTTGGCATGCATTTCTGGCATTTGGATATTTCTGACGTCACTGGATGTGCGCAAGGTTTTTTTTCTTCAAATTTTCGTTGAAATGAGACTTTATTGCGGCAAACAAATATGAAATTAGTTTTCAGTGGATAATTTTAGATAGATTAGTGGGAACTTATTTTTCTAATTTAGTAACTCTTTAACTTTCTTAGCTAAGACAGCAGGCTAGTATTGGACTTATTTGTATTCTTCAGAAAACCATCCCGAAATGATAAGATTTAAAACCAAGTGGCTTATTCAAAAGTTAACATTGAAAATCATTTGCTTTTTGAAAAATCTGAAATGCAGATCAGTGGGAATCTAAGTGATAGACGCACTTTGGCCAAATAAAATTTGATACACCTGTTAGGCTGTATCTCCCAAAAGGGGAACTCTGCTCCGAAGAAATGCAGAAACATGGATTTAATGAGTATAGCAAACCGAATGTGTTATCAATCAAAAAATTATGAATCCAGGATGGAGCGCAAGCCAATATTTTCGTTTAAAAAAGTTCTGAATGTCTCAATGATTATGAATAAGAGATTTATGATTTTTACCCATTTTCATTGAAAGGAATAAAGCAACATGTCTTCACATTCAAACATTAACCTATAAGAGGTCAACATGTTACATAAATGTTAGAAAGCGAGACTCCGGGTCCTATCGTTATTTTGAGAATAAACATGATTTCGGAGGGATGGGAGGCCGGGTGTTAACACCCCCCCCCCCCCCCTTCCCCTAATTATTGTATTTAAAATAACTGTGCTGAGTATAGTAAGAAGTCAGCTAGGTCTTGCTTTCTGCCACATGAGTCATAACAATCTTCATTAAAGGTATAATTTAAGACCATTGGCCAATGCTTAGGAAATGGGAGTTGAGCCTTCGGCTTTTTTCCCTTCAAATTCAGACTCTTTAAGTTGAAGTTACCGATGCGTAGAACTTTGATCTCGCGCGTGCTATCAAAGAATGCACTATACCTTAATAGGATACTCGGCTTAAAGTGAGGGGAAACAATGTAGCAGGAATCCAAGATAAACAACGATTTACAGAGTTACGTTTGAGTCCATTGCCAGGTTGCCAAGCTCAGTCACCCGGCACCCATAGCTGAGGATGTATATATTCTGCATAGGCCTGAACAAAAGGCTGCAGGAAGTTGTGGACTAATCAGCTATATGCCTCAGCCGTGACGAAGGACTGGGTATCAAGGTAACCATGGTAACGATCAACTTTGATTTAAAGGGAAACTCCACTCTGAAGTTATAGTTTATTTTGATAAAAGCAAAACTCTAATAAAAAAAAAAACATTTCAGAGAAGGTTTGACTAAAATCCGTCAAAATAGAAGGATAAGATTTTTTTTTTTATCTTGTGACGTCACTGAGGAGTTACTCTGTTGTGCACAACCTGTTTTGAACATTGTTTTTTTTCTCAAAAGGATATTCATCATTTTACCTGTTCATTCCATGCATCACTAGAAACTTGCTCTATATACACATACCTTTAAGACACAAAAAATGTATTCATTCATCAAAATCCAGCAAAAGGGCTGTTTATGGAATCATACAAAATATCATAACTTCCATATCCTTTGGCAGATTTTCGTCAAATTTTCACTAATATGTTTCTTTCATATTCTCGCTTGATATTGAAACCAACTTAACTTCAGAGTGAAATTAATTGAGAGACATGTGCGGTAGACGGTACGGCAAAGTGTTTTGAAAAAGTGTTTAAAATATTTAAGAGGCAGATGATCACTGTTATATGATTTTGTTGGATTATGAGCTACGGTAGCCAAGAAGCAAATATCCGGGAATATATTTAATTTTTATGTTCTCAAGATCTATTCTTCAGGACCGTTAAAAGGCATCTGAAAAATAGCCTAGATCCAGTAATTTTCCATTAAAAAGAGCACGGTTTTGAACACCGTGTAGCACAGCACAATTTTTGATTTAAGTTAGAGAATTGACGTCATATAAGCCTGCTTTCCATCTCATGTATTTTTGCAGATTTTTGATGTGTTGTAGAACTAGCCTACATGACTTAATGAGACTTCGCCGTCTAATAGTAGATACCTATTTCAGATTTTTTGTTTCAATTAATTTTTATCAGTGTGAGGTTAGTTATTCTCCTATTTACCACACGTGCATGAATATCCTAGCCTATATAGGCACATATTATGTTTTGTTTTTCACTTTCCAATTTCGAAAATTTATTGTATATAGCCCCCAGCCTAGCTCCTGTTTTACCTCATTCTCTTTATTTCTCTCCCCCCCCCCCCCCCCCCCCCTCTATATAAGCAATATCACGGAGCTTTGAGTTCAATGGTTTAATCGTTCTAATTTGCAGGCATATATGCCAAAATAGGTAATATACTTTATATATCTTATCGTTGCTATTATGGGGATTGTCATGCATGATTTATTCTTATTGGGCACCGGCAGAGGAGGAAGAACTGATGAAGTAGACCGAAAATTCAGTCTTTGATATGTCGTTGGATCCATCTGGCTCACTGATCTCTCCTGGCTCCTCATCTAAAGGCCCCACTTAAAGGGCTAAAAAAAATGCCTCAAATGAGACAGTAGTTGAGCAACTTTGTCATTACACGATCTCTTCGAGGTACTTTTCCAACAAACAAAAAAACTCGGTGATTACGTAATGACAAGGTCTTCACTTAGGTTTATATAACTCAATGGTTCTTCATGACACTCGCGATCGCGAGCTCGATCAACTGTGGAAAAGTGCATGCGCGGTTTACATGCAACTCCAAATTATGTTTACTTTTTCATAGCTCCACTGCTCCAGCTCTAGCTCTGCTAGCAAACGATCAGTGTCTGTACCCAGTCATCGACCGTGTGTGCCCCTCGATTACGCGGGCTTCATTTTTCTTGCAAGGTAAATTACCGGCAGATTGGATGAATGATAAATAAGAGGTAAGTTAGAGTCAAATCAGCATCGTTGTCGTTAATACTGCTAACCTAAATTAAACTTGTAATGTTAGATCTGGCTTGTCAGGCCTCAAGCGTCAGATGATCGATGTTCTTCGCAGGCACGCACGGCGCCTGGATGGGCGGCTTTGGCCTTTGCACTAGTAGTAGCTTAACAGCAGATCGCGAGCACGATCGGCCCGGCCCTCGGCGTGGCCGATGCTGCATGCATCTAGCTGCTGCCGACATTTTTGATGTACTTGCTCAATGCCTCCAGTGCAGAGTCCAGGCATAATGTTTGATAGACAGGAATAACCGTCTAATTTGGGGCATTCTTGAATCTTTGACATACAGTATCTACATTGTAAGTAGGGCGTTCAGAGGAGCCAGATACCATCTGAACTTCAGACAGTCTTACACAGAAACAAAACTTGGTGTTTGGCACGTTTGGGCCTGATGCCGTGATGGAACAGGTCTTTCTCCTTCATAATGCAATCTCAGGTGTCAGGGGTGCTTGTTATTTTTTCCACTGTTATTACACTCGCAAGTTGCTGTGGACATGGACATGACTTACATGTACTTAGTTTACTTTTAGGAAGCTTATCATCAAATGAAATTCAACTGGACTAGTCTGACTCTGAGACAGAGTCTGACATTGTCATGAAGATTCTAAACAATTCTAAAAAATTATCAAACTGGGCAAATTGCTGTTGGATGAAGTATGATCTACCAGCTCTCGGTTCGGTTTCACCTACACTACAGCTCAAAGGAATTGGCATAGGGAAAGGGAAAGGGAAGGAGCTGCAGTTTTAAACAAAGGTATAGTTTGTCCAGTTCAGCATGAAACACAATGCTTTAGCCTAAAAAGCATCATGTTTCATGCTGAACTGGACAAAATATACTGCGGTTTAAAACTGTGGGTCCTTTCCTTTCTTCCCTTTCCCTTTCTCTATGCCAATTCCTTTGAGCTGTAGTGTAGATGTGTGCTAGTTACGCACAGCATCATGCACAACTAGTGACCTGTTGTGCTAAATGAGATCCTGTTTTGAAACTTTTGATAAATTGAAAGTGAATTTCCTACAATCCTAATAAAAATTTAAAGTTAAAAACTTTGTATTCAGACGCTTGTTAACGACAAGGATTTCAACCTAATTAGATTTTAACTGGAGCTTATGGGAATCAAAATCATAGAGAACTTGATTTGGCACCCCAAAAACAGGTCACCAGTCATGTGATACTTACACACATATTGATGAAACTGGACTATAATTAAGAAGAACATTGTTTCTCTGATTCTTTTGCTCTGACATATTTGATTTTTTTTTTTCAGGTATACAGCATGGCATTTAACAATCAACAGCAACAGCAAAACCAGCAGAGGGAGTCGTGGTGGTCCATTGGCTTGAAGGCTGCCGCTGGTCTGGGCGTGCTGTCAGCCAGCGCCATCATTGCTGCAGAGGCCTACAAGGCAGCCAGGGATAAGGAGCGCAACATGGAGCTACGCAGGACCTTCGATGCCTCTGCTGCCGCATCCGCATCCACATCCACCCAGGTGGAGTTGTCGCTGGAGGAAGAGACGAGAGAATTCGAGAAGTGCCAGAGTGGCTACCATTCCTGCGATTGGTCTGATTATGAGCAGGTGGACTCTGATGACTACGAGGAGGCAGCAGCACAGGAGCATGCCCAGGTCGGGCATGGGCAAGCGAGTACCTCCACCACCACCGCAGAGACCCAGACCTTCTCGCTGCCTCTCATGACTAGGTTGGAGAGCTACTACACCAGCTATGTGCTGCCCAATGAGGAGAGGCAGCAAGCAGAGAGAGAACACCTCAAGGACTTCCAAGCCTTCTTCATGAAGTACGTGAAGCAGCATGGGAAGAACCTCCCCATTCAGAGTGCCTTCTTTGCCGGAGACCGCTCCCAGGTGACCATCGTAAAGGCCTATGATGCGTCCACCAAGCTGCTCGTACTGCCCATAGAGATGAATCTCAACACATGGGAGTATGTGGATGCTAGGCATTCTGTCCTGAAGATGCCTGGATACTTCCTGGTGCGACGTATCAACCTGGACTTCATCCCCAAGGGCCAGGATCCCTGGGACCCCTTCATGGTGGGGAACTACCTCTGTCCTGTCTACGTGCTGCACCACCTACAGAAGCTGCTAGCAAGCAGCGTGGAGGAGTTCTGTCAGCTGGCTGGAGTGGAGCCGCCCAGCCTGACCCTTGAGGCTAAGATCTACGCCAAGCTTGGTCCCAGGGACATCACCCTGACATCTTCCCCGTTCTCCCATCGCGCCTCCCTGGGGCTCAACAGTGACGACTCCGACTCCGAGGAGGAGGAGGCCAGCCAGAACCTGCGACCCGACGCCAATCTCTGGCTGTGGGCTTACAACGAGTTTGTCCTGGAGATGTTGCATGAGCTGGACGGGTCTGATGGAGGATGCAGGATGAAGTGTCTGGCTGTCATGGAGGTCCTGCGGGTCAACAACTCCAAGCTCCAGGTGCTGTCCCATGCGCACCTCCTGGCAGTCATGTACATCGCCTGCCAGGAGGAGACTGAGTGGGAGCCGCACATGCTGGCGGAGCGCTTCTTTGACATCCTGGTAATCCTGACGCGCTGCCTGTCCACGCACCAACTCCCACACCCCAGAGACCAGACCATCAACTGCTTCATCGACATGCCCACTTGGGCGCTGCAGCGCACACACAGGTGGCTGGTCAATCTCTCCAAGAACCCTCGCAAGATCAGTGGTATGTTGAAACACAAGTACTAGTTCAAGTCATGTGACTTCTATAGTTGGACTCATATTTGTGAATATATAATGCATAGTTAACATGTACAATATATTATATCTACAATATCACATTCATGTATAAGAAATGGGTCACAATTCTAGCTTGTCAATTATTTTTTCTTAAAGGTGAAAGTGTGCAAAAAGACATATAAAATGAGGGCCATTGATGAAAGATTTGCTTTGTGTAAGGGCATCAGGCTTGGTTTAATGATTATGTACATGTAGAGTTCCATACATTATGTAAGAGTTTAAAATACTATGTGTGGAATTGTTCCCAATTTGATCATTATTATTGCACAGATAGTTCTCTAACAATTCTACATGTAGTTATCTTGACAGGCCTATTTATCAGACTCAAGTATTGCATGTGGGAGATGGATTGTAATGATTTATCATGGATCATGCAACATAGGTCTCATGGGGCATTCTGACAGGGGTAGATAGCAAGTCAGATAACCTGGACATAGAATTTGACATGTCTACATACAAGCATGATTTATTGTATTATTGTGATCAAAGGGATGTTTTTATCATACATTGTGATTATACTTACATGTAAGTTGTTGCATTATAGTATAGTATCAAGCCTTTTAAACAATGTTTCTGACATCACATTGAGAGAAAGAAGTATCTGGAATAATTATAATCATAATATAACCATAATATAAACATTATGCAATGTTATCTATATGCAAATGAAAATCCCTCAACAAGAAAGAGACCCCCATGGAATTATTTTTGTTTTGTTTCATAACACAAGGAATGCCCATTGTAAATGTAGCACAAAGTTGCAGCCATTCATGATCAATAAATCCCCTACTAGGTGTTCAATTTGCAAGTTTACAACACCCAATTTACATTTGTACATAGTACCTAGATATGGAAAGAACTGTTTGTTGTCTTGCTTCGAATACCATGTCGTCTGCATAGTTTGTTGAAGTACATACTGTACATGTACGCGCAATTCAATGTACTGCCCAATGTAATATCATGTGACAGGAGATAAGGGACGTGCCTCTTGCTCTAGGATACAAATCTCATTAGCATATTACAGAGCACTAACATGCTGGTATGCAATACTGTTAGGTGGGGGATTGATTCATTGAGTTTCATAATGAATATATGTACTGTATCATCCGAACTGTGTGTGGAGGTGTGCAATGCCCTTACAAATAAATTACAGGAGAAGTCAAATAATTAAAGTTGTATATTGATGGAGGAGAGGAAAAGTCATGGGAAAAACTGTCTGACAAGGATATTGTATGGTTTTATTTCTTTAAAGCAGCATACAATATGTTTTGTGAGATTATATGCTGTGGGTAGGGGATGTCATGCTACACTGAGCATATAGTATGCCATCAGGTATAACCTACAGTTACGCATCACACAATGTGCAAACTTTGATAGTGCATGGCCAGTTGTGTTGAAGTCACACACCATTATGCATGAGTATTGTGTGGATTTATGTGAACACTTGTAAGCAATTCCCAACTAGTGAAATTGAAATTTGAATAGCCCTTTTGAAATAAGAACAATACAAATTGCCCCCAAAACAACAACAATGCACTTATGTTGAAAGTTGGAGGTACTGAATAGCTATAATGTACAGGTTTATTGCTGTTGAAGTAAAATTTTACTTTACGTTTTACTTTATTTTGCTCGTACACAGTAAAAAATATCTCACAAGATCGATTCCTTACCAGCAGAAATATGTGCTGTGTGTATAGAGTGTGTACTGTACTGTAGCTACTATGAATGAAACCATTTACATGGAGGTAAAACCTTCACCCAGGGCAAATACCAAAATAACAAGAAAAGACTGGATTGATGGTGCAGTATCTCACACATGAATACACATTGTTTGTTGTGATTTTTGCTTTGTGGTTGAGCCCATCTAAAAAGAAGCCTCCGTTGAAAATGGACTAGTGTACATGTATAAAAGATATATCCCTGTTACGTAGTGAACTGAAAACAGGGTACAGTAGTAAGTGCTGCTATCACCCAAATTGTGTGATGTGTATTCTGTGGAACTACTGAAGCAAAGCAGTATGGGCTTTTGCACTTGGCTTACCTTGCCACAACAAGGGTATTTTTTTTAATCTTAAGCTGAGATTTTAGTCTTGAAAATAGTACAGTGTACTGTGCTTTTAGTTCAGAATGTTTGGGGTGGCATTGCACAATTTTTACCCCCTTATTTGTCCAGGCTGTTACTTTGAAATTTCTAGTCCAAACTGTCTGGTTCTCGTAAAACTACTGGTAATCTCTTTATCAATCTCCTCTTTTCTGAGTCCTCTTGGGGTGGGTTAAAATGAACTTGAAATAGAGAAGTGTACTGCATCCAGAACCCTTATTTACCTTGTTTGGATTACAAATGCCAAACTGCCTGGAAACCAGGCCAATCTATGTGTTGTACTTGGTATACTGTAACTGTTGCATCATGATCCTTGGAATGATAATAGACTCAACTATTGTGCAACAGAAGTGATTTATACTTGTTACAGTATGTGTGCTTTCGTTTACACACATGCAGAGTATGTACATTATTATTACATGTTGGGTCTCTGAATAGCTTCTTCTTCCATCCTCTTTCTCTTCTTCTTCTCATTCTCCTCCTCCTTGTCCTCCTCCTCCCTCTCCTCCTCCTTCTCCTCGTCCTCCTCCTCCTCCTCCTCCTCCTCCTCCTCCTCCTCCTCCTCCTCCTCCTCCTCCTCCTCCTCCTCCTCTCCTCCCCTCCCCCTACCCCTCCTCCTCCTCCTCCTCCCCCCCTCCCCCTCCCCCTCCTCCTGCTCTTCCTCCTCCTGCTCCTTCTCCTTCTTCAACTGCAACTTCAAGGTAGACCTGTGTCCTTCAATCTTGAAGCTTGTTACAGGTGTTGTGCGTGCACTGATTGAAACCTGTGAAATAATATCCATAATGGTGAAAGTAAAAGCAAACAACATCACAGAACTTTGCAACATGCAGACAGCAGAATATGTGTGCAAGCAGTTTGTTATTAATAACAAACAAATTACATCAATTCTGTCTTCCCTTTTTTGTGAAAGTCTGTAAATACATGTATATATTCTGACTGTAAGAATTGGTTTGAAGTATGTGCAATTTTGGTATTCACTAATGTCATGTTACATCTGTATGTATCTTGAGCTTTCCTTATCATATTTTCAGTACTTTGGTAATTTTTTTTGGTTATGAGGTGATCATTGTATCTTATACATTTCGTTAACTTATTATAACCTGAATTATTAAATGTATTAATGACACTCTAAAACAATGAATGTGCCTTAAGCATTGCAAAATCTATCAGAAGTGCAAGTGTGTGCTCAGTCATAATTGCAGAATACAGAGTACACTTATTGACAAGAATATGATTCAACTCAGTATTAGTGGTTTATCTTATCTTGTTTTGTACATATATTTGATATTTCCACATGGAAGTGAAAAACAAACAAGGTATGATCGTATCGATTGCCTGGTAAGCACAAACTGAAATAATCAGTATTTTAGTTGGGTGAGTTGGTGTACTAGATACTAGTGTGCAAATTGTTATTGTAGGTAGATTTTGCTTTAGATGGTGCATGGAAAGAAGGTAAATATACATCTTATAGCGGAGTATAATGTATTTATAACAAAAATATTGATTCGAAAATGGATGTAGATAAAAATTAATTGAGGATGAACTCGTTTATTTATTTCTGTTTGATTAATTTCTTTATATTGCTTTAAAGCTAAAATTAAGTTAATTTAACTCAGGCTGTAATACTCCATATATGAGACACTTGAATGATTTTGATGATGCATGTCTGATATTACAAACTGTAGTTAGACTATTCATCAAATGCAATGTGCATTTCAACTCATACATTTTGTACATGTATGTTTGAATGCAGCCCGAGTGGTGTGTTAAAAAATTATTAATTATTGTCACATAGAGTACGGTACATGCTGAGCTTAACAGTACGGTTATGAACTTATGAACAAACAGCACTCAAAATACATGTAGGCACAAGAGCATTATTCAGTACGGGAATAAACAGTTGATTGAGCAGCTTGACAAAATGATAATTGGCAGGATTCAGAATATTAGATTGCAAAGATATATTACAGGATGAATTTGTTGCTCGGTGTGTGTTTACAAAATGAATACTATCTGCTGCTTCATGTACACGACTGCGTCTACATTTTGCATTCTCGATCCACGATGGCTGTCAATACTCCATGGTCTTAATACATGTACTAGGTGTAAAGAGTTGAGGCCAGAAGTCTACATACATCCAGGAAATTCAATGAAAAGTTGACACTTGCCAAACATAAAATTTACTGTATCTTATAAAATATTTGTGCTATAATGGCAAATTTGATCTCAAACAAATGAGTTTATCATGCCCCTTTATCACATTGCTTTGTTATTTGGCACTAAAAAGTATTTAGGCGTCATTAAATTCTCCAAAACCTCATATTTTAGAAAAATATGAAGCTATACATTTCCTAATTGTGCTAGTTTCTTCTCAACACAAACATTTCAGATTACACTTTTTTGTTCAGTGGTGACATATCATGATAGAATATGAATGTAAATCATAAATTTGACATTTATTTATTTCTATAAAACGATGTTTGAAAATATAATAACAAACAATAGAATACATTTGGCATGAATATTACTTTTCTTCTTCAAAGAAAAGTCCACCTGATATATAATCTAATCCACACGGCATCCCATTCATGTGAAAGAGCTTAATGCGCATGTTCATTTGATACCAAATTCGTTATTTGGTAGTATTGATATTTCTGAAGATAAAGCAAGTTTTACAATGTTTGGCAAGCGAACAAATTTCACTGAATTCCATGGGTGTATGTAAACTTTTGGCCTCAACTGTACATATGGTGATACGTTTACAATGATGCATTTTCTTATTATGTGAATGTACAGAGCACTAGCAGTCTTGTTAAGGATTGTGTGGGGTTATATAATCCTGTATATCACAACCCTCAGAGCCTCTCGGTGTATAGAGAGTATTGTGCAATGTTTCCATTGTTGTTGCAACTTCTTTGTAAAGAAAAACCTATCAAAAGTATAAGGCACCTTATGTCCTAGTGTGCCAGTACTGCATTTTGGCACAGGTCAGGATTACATAACAATAGTGCAGCATTTTTTTCTGTATACAAAGGGTGTAGAAGTATCTTAAAGGGATAGTTTTGCCTGAAAGATGAGCTGGTTTCAATAAACACAGAACTATGAAAGAAACATATGAATGTTTGACAAAAATCTGTAAAAGGATAAGAAAGTTATGATCCTTAGAGATTTTGATTTTGTGAAGTCACATGCGAGGTGCTCTCCCAATTATATTGTGTGCTGTATGATTCCATATTTTGTTCTTTTTTCATAGAGGCATGTGTGCAAAACATGTTTCTAATGATGTATCAAATGCACACGTAAAGGGATGCATACATGTATATTTATTGAGAAAATGAACATTTCCCCTCAAAAAATGTACACAACATGCGGGAGAGCACCTCACATGTGATGTCACAAAATCACAACAAATATGGTCCCACACTTGACAACTTCAACCACAGTTCTCTAATGGAAGGATTTTATTATCACCTTTTGTTTTGAAAGATTTTCTTTTCCAAGTATTATACTCTGAGTGATATTTTTGATCAAGATTGAATCCCTTTGAAATGTTTTACATTCTTCATGGATTGGAGAAGGTGCTGATGACATAGGAACCTTACAAAGAATTAACATTGCACTGATCTCACATGATTGTACATGTACATTGATCAAGCCATATTACTGTATATGCTTTAGCCCTATCAATATCATGGGCACACTCGTATGTAATGTAGTAACTGACTTGGATCGTCATTCCATGGAATTGAGAAGGTTAATACTGCTGCACCGACCTGTGTCTAATTCCGTGGACCATTTATTGGATACGTAGGTCCGATCGCATATGCTGTGTACATTTACATGTATAGAGATGAAATATTATAGCACATCCTATCAATTTTTTAGTTTGTGAATAACGGCATGCCAGTAAACTGTCACTGCAGTTAAAGGTAGCCTGTCCCTTTGCAGACATGATTCTGAAAGTTCCCCAACATTGTCATAATTTGAGAGAGAGTGGCTATATAGACTTTCCCTGGAATTGACGAAACGTAATATTCAGTTTTGAGGAAATAATCTTTGATAATTGATCGAGCTTTCCTTTTTCATACCACAAAAATACTCGTGATTTCAAATTGTGTCAATGGTCGGCAATCATTTGGAATCAAATCTCAGGGAAAACTAGTTAGATTTTCATTTATTCTATGGGAGTTATAGTACCTCTGACCTTAAAATTTCACAGTTGGTATCCCAAAGATATCTGCTAAATATGTGCAAACTTTCATGAACTTTGCAGATGTTTGTAAAAGGGACAGGCCATCTTTAAGTACTGAAGCATTCTACACAGTGTATTGCTTACCAGCAGAATCTTTCTGCATGATCGACTATCAGACTGATCTGAGCTTACGTGACTTGTGTTATGCCGGAAGGATCACATGATTCAGTCAAGCATAAGTGTCTTCTTCAATTGAGGACGAACCCTTATTCTCTGAAGGTCTTGGCTGATTGTCAGTTCAGCCCAAATTCATGCACTGTGCCAGTGCACCTGTATAATTGAACTAATCAAATACATCAATCATTTTAGTGAAAGGGCTTTCTGGGGGTAATTAATATCAATTTGAAAAGAAATGTTAGGCATACACCAAGAAGTAGTATAGATAGCGTGCTCCATCCAGTAACTGAATGACAAACAAATCTGTCTGGCTCTTTCTAGTCAAGAGATTGAGACACGATAACATGGAAACATATGTGATTGTTGTTAGATACGAACGTGATTGCAGTTTGGGTAATGCTGATGCTGTATGGACAATTTGGTCATGACGACATGTCCTTTTTATGTACTGTAGTACCATGGACCTTCGTGGTAGGGTCCATGGTAGTACCATGGAGTGGAATAGCCCCATGGATGTACAGTAGTGATGTCATACATGTATTTGTTTGTTGATTGAAATGTGATCATTTCAGCTGTTTCAGCTGTCAAGCCAGCCCTTTGATTCAAAGCTGTATGTGCAGATTAACTCCTTCTCTGTCAGACTCCATACTGCCCTATGGGAATGGTGTGTATTACCAATGCATAAAGAAGCAACTCCTTCTCTGTCAGACTACATACTGCCCATATTCCGTACTACTCCATGGGAATGGTGTGTATTGACAGTGCAAAAATACCTTATTTAATGGTGCATAAAAAGTTAATGCTGAACATGTTTTGTTCACTGGCATGATATACAGCAGGAAATTTAAGCTTGTGAAGAGACAAATATCATACAGCTCTATTGGATTATGTGTATCACTTCTGGCAAAGTGCATATTATGTCTCACAAAGAGTTAATGTTTATAAAAATTCAGACAGCGTGATCATATTGGCACCCAGACAAATCTAACTCATTCAGGGCAAATCTTGTCTGTGTCACAGTGTCACTTAGCTGGCTTACTTTACTATATTTATGAGTTACTGGTATGCTTTCTTGATTGTTTCATTTTTATTTGCCAAGCTTGTGGGGAAAGGTTGTATGTACAGGTGTATAGTTCATATTTATTTATGATTGGCATTAGATGATAATAAAATAACATTTGGTGCAAGTTACTGGTCGTTTTCCATGTTGGTTTGTTCTGAAAGTGAATATGACTTTATTTCTAACATGTGTAATTGATTCTGTATATAAAAAAATGCACAATGTATTAAATGGCAGATAAAAGGATAGGATAGGTGTGTTGGAGTAAGAGTAGCCATCTCAAATCCACCAATTAAGACCCTCCATTTTAAATTTCCACAGGGATACTTGAATGGAATATCCTTTTTCCTAAATTATTCCCCATGTGCTAGAATTTCAAATGTTTAACTGTGAGGCATTCAAGTAATTCCAGGTAGAATGAATTGTTCAGTAAAACATTCATCTTTATGACCTCAAAGTCAAGTCTGATTATAATATGTAATCACATAAACAAACATTATTTCCACTTCATTTATCCCCCACCCCCACCCCCACCCCCACCCCCACCCAAAAAAAAAAAATATAAAAGATAACAAGATGTTGATAGAAAACCGACCATATAAGGCTAGCCCTATATCAAAGTTGTACATGAATTGTATTATGACTGTTAAAGTGTGTGTGATTCGTGCAAATTTGACATCCTTTGACTTTTATGTTTGCATTATTCAGCGAGATTCGAGTCGTTATCTTCTTTTGTGATCATTTTCAAGCGTCTGAATCTGTAAACACCTATTATAATGAGCGTTGTGAGCATAGGCGGTGTTTGTGTCTGTGTATCTCTCTTGTGACATTGGTGACCATGAAATGCTAGGCTTTCCTTTCCATTCAATCTTCTCCAATCTAGTCCACGTTTTGTGTGCCGTGTGTGTGTGTGTGTGTGTGTGTAAGTCCTTGTGCGTTGCTGAAATAAACCAGCAACAGCAAAAATATGTTGCATTCATATTTCCAATTGTAACTTACCATTAACGAAAACTACCATGGAAGCAGCCAATGGGCGTTCAGCTTTACTGTTGTTGCTATGGCAGGTACCATCAATGTAAGTTACAATAGTTGAAAATGTGTATGCAACATGGCCCAGGTATTGGTTTGGCCTCCTCAAGAAAAGACTCGGCATACTCCACAAAGTTGTATACGAATGACAAATGACTGCATAAATTACCCCCCCCCCCAAGCAGCCCAAAATAAAACATATATATAAGCCTATATGTGTATAAGAATTAAATCCGATAGGATTTCAGTTTTGACACATCAAGGACGCGTATGTGTGTCAGATGATAATAAGCAAATAATCAGCGTTGGTGAGGGTGATGGGACGAACTATCACTTCCGAGGCGATCTGGATGTAGCTATCTTTCCGAAGCGCAGCTGAGGAAAGATAGCGTATACATTCAGATCGCCGAGGAAGTGATAGCTCGTCTCATTGCTTGAAACCAAAAGTTGATTATTTGCTTTATATTCCACATCTGAAACCAACTATCTATACCAAAAATGACAATTTGACGTAAAAATGTAATGTTTACTTATCTTCATAACCCCGAGCCGCTGCCATGGGGAACACGCGTTAGGACGCGCATTAAGACGCGCGTTAGGACGCGTTAGATGTCAAGTGATAGTCCGAGTGTAACGCACTCTTATTTCGCGCGTACTCAAAATATTAATCACGCATTAGGACTGTGAGGAGTGAAGAGATCAGCGAAACCAAAAAGTACTATCACCTAAAGTGTAACGAACTTTTATTCTCAGGTGATCTGATAGGAAAAACTACGCCTCATCACGTGATCAACTCTTGACCAATCATATAGCAACATTCTTAGTATGTGGAATATAATACACAATGGCAGAGTTTCAAAGGATTGTTGCAGGAATATTCATTGATGGAATTTCACAGAAACTGCGCCCAAGAAATTGTCTTCCTTCAATTTTAGAATGTGTAAATTGAAGATTAATTTATGTTTTAAGCTTTTAAGCTTAACTTTTAAGCTTTGAACAATCATTTTTTTTTCTTCATTTGGAGCGTCTGGGTGGGGGCAGTTTGGTCTTTGTTATGTTATTTGATTAAAAAAAAACATATTTCTTAACGTTATAAGAACTCTATATGTACATCCATTGAATATATGACTATTTTTTTCTCCGATTTCACCAACATTTCCTTTTAGCCCCGGCCCCGGCCCCCCACCCAACCCCCACCCACCCCCCACCCACCCCACCCCCTACCAAACTTATTATTTGCTCACCGGGTATTAATATTAGTTGTGCACTCCCAGTGAAGGATACACGGTTCATATACAAACCAAATGTTTGCCTTACTAATACAGCGTATCGTCAACATCGAATAGTATGAGGCGGAGGTCATATACCAAATGAAGTCGCCCGAGCAAGGTCTATAAGGCTAACACGATGCATTCACGTTACATGCTTAGTGATCACAATTCTCCCTATCGCATATAGCCGATATCAAGCGATATCACCTCACGATACCGATATCTGATCGATTGCTCTTGGGACGTATACTTCCGGTAAGAGCTGGTTGTCGGCAGAAAGTGACCAAGAAATCACTTTTTTTTATGAATTAAGCAGTGAAAATTTTGTGTAGGATTGTGGTTAGGGTCAGGGTTAGGTTTAGAATAAGGTTTAGGGTTAGTGTTAAGGTCAGGGTTAGGTTTAGGGTTAATATTCATAAAGTTAGTTGGATACCCTGGTCCCTTATATTGTACGGGATTGCCGAATGTTCGTGGACCGGAAGTTCATATCCCAAGAATTAAAGGTAAAAAAATTAGAGCGCCACACACGTTCAGATTCGGAGAGCTATATGCGATAGGGAGAATTAATCCCACACCCACCCAAACCCACCCATCCTTCTCTCTCTCTCTCTCTCTCTCTCTCTCTCTCCCTCTCTCTCTCTCTCTTTCTCTCCCCACCCCCTCTCTCCCTCCCTCCCTCTCTCTCTCTCTCTCTCTCTCTCTCTCTTTCTCTCCCCACCCCCTCTCTCCCTCCCTCCCTCTCTCTCTCTCTCTCTCTCTCTCTCTCTCTCTTTCTCTCCCCACCCCCTCTCTCCCTCCCTTCCTCTCTCTCTCTCTCTCTCTCTCTCTCTCCCTCTCTCCCTCTCTCTCTCTCTCTTTCTCTCCCCACCCCCTCTCTCCCTCCCTCCCTCTCTCTCTCTCTCTCTCTCTCTCTCTCTCTCTCTCTTTCTCTCCCCACCCCCTCTCTCCCTCCCTCCCTCTCTCTCTCTCTCTCTCTCTCTCTCTCTCTCTCTCCCTCTCTCTCTCTCTCTCTCCCTCCCCCTCTCTCTGTCTCTCTACCTTAATTTACTCCCGTAACCATTCGCATTTCGAATAATATTGACGATAGATGGCGGTATGCTGTAAGGGATTGTCCGACTTGGCGGAACAACATACAATTATGATCATTGTTTGTTTTTCATTATGGTTTCCCGTTAGCCTGAACTTTTCTTGGGCTGTTCTGTGGGACTTGTGTTCAATACTAGTGAAAACAGGCACACAACCAGTTAAAAGAAGTGCAACATTCTCGTTTTAACAAGGTAAGCAAATACAAATCTAAACAGATTTGGAGTGAAGGGACAGCGATTGTTCTCACATGCCTATTAATATTCGATTAATTCGGAACACTCGGTAATATTGAGTTACGGTTAGGTGCAAGGTTAAAATGTGGTTAGGGTTAGTATACGGTACAATAATAAGTTGGAGTGCCAATTGATTATTCGGGTAAAATTATATCGAAGAGAACATTAACTTTTTTATGCAAGGTGCCGAGGCTGATTTTCTAGTCATTTCAATCCGCGTATAGACTGTGCGTTGTCACGCGGTGTTAGCTCCTTCAATACGCGGTGTGCTTCTTTTTTGCTGCTATTCACGTATGATGGCAGCATTCTTGATTTTTAAAAAGAGATATATGCTTGGACGTGTTCAATATAGCTGTTAGCAATGGATATTCTTGGCAAAAAAGAAGTAAGATTTTTCAGGCTTCTCTCTAGTTCTACAGTTGATGATGCTGCTGTTGTTATTTTTAAACAGGGTCATGGCAATAGATGTGTCAGTGTTTGAGTGTGCACCTTTGTAAACAAAAATTACATGTTATTTTATTTGAATGAATTCACAATAAAAATATATGTGTGTGTGTGTGTGTGTGTGTGTGTGTGTGTGTGTGTGTGTGTGTGTGTGTGTGTGTGTCTATGTGTGTTTTCGGGTATTCTTTGACGGACTTTAACTCTTTGTGTGCCACTTGTGCTTTAATTCACATGAGAACAACATGAGATGTCGTTATACAGCGTCATCTGTATATTGAATTTCAGCACTTTCCTTAACCATGATAAACTTTCGCCCAGGATTGCAGTGATTGGATTGTCGCATCACTAGCTGCACTCGGCTCTAGACAGGATGACATGGAACGTGTTGTCAAGGTAACATCATCGCCCTTCCTATTGCTCATCTTTTCCGCAGCCCTCAGGGTCATTTTTTACTGTCGTTGTTAAAGACAGCCAGTCCCTTTTTCAGATCACCCCAAAACCATCGAAACATTCGCAAAACATATAGAGAAGTGTTAGCAAGCTCTATATTCAAAATTTCAAACTGATACGTAGTGTAAAATTCAAATAATGCACGTAAACAACGTCTGATTATTAGTCTTTACCTCAGGCTCTTTGTTGTTGCAGCAGTTTGTGTTGAAATATCTGCTTTATTGATTAATCTGTTTATTAAATCATAAAACGCATTATGAAAAAAATTGTTCTATGGAAGGAATCATCTCCAAAGTTTGGTAGTTACTCATCAAATTAGGATTTCACACACGCATAATAACCACATAGATACTGTAACTAAGACTAATACTTTTTTCGTAGTACGAAAAAAGTCGGTTTGAAATTTAACGGCTAAATTTTTTTTTACATACAGAAAGCTTCAACATGCTATATTCTTAGAAATGGTTTTGAATCACACTTTCTTCAATTTACGATCGTGATAGACGATTTCAAATTTTAAGCTTGCAAAAGGGACGGACAATCTTTAAGTGGTATCTATGAAATGCAGAATAAGATAAATAAATAAATTGCTCGGCAAGGCTTGCTACCATTATTTTCCGATCCTTTTGTACTTCTTTCTTACCCAGTCGTTGCATAGGAAGGTTATGTCCATTGAGAGGAGAGCAGGGACTGGTGTTTCCCACACCCCTGACACAGGGGCGGAGGATTCGAGAACACTTCTTGAGAATTCTCGAGAGATGCCAACACACTTCGGCGAACTGTTCCGTCTCCGCCAAGAAAACTTTGAGATGAAGAGAAACATTCAGCGACTGGACCATGTGATTCAGGTTGCGAAAGAAATAGACTCTGATTTGGTAAGAGAGTGAATGAGATAGATAGGAACCCAAAAGTAACCACATGAATTTTGTGTGTTTAATCAATAAAGTGAAGCTCCCTAGGAATGTAAAGAACGTTTTTATCCTTGGGAAGCACTGTGCTTCCCAATAACATTTAGTAAGATACCTGCATGTAGGCTAAACTTTCCTATAAAATGGACTCAAATCATGCTCTCACGGGTATGACAGCTGCGTTTGAATAATATTACGCTTACTTTTACTGGTGTTTTCATAGTATGCATCACATGCACGTAAATACAGTATAAACTGTCTCGTATCCAAATAAACCTTTATGAACTCAATTTGCTCTTCGTTGCAGTTCAAAAGAATCTACAATTTACAGTCAAGTGCAGGGATTAAACCAGCAATCCTTTCTCAAGATCACAGAACTCCAGACAGGCCACAGTACGGCACAAACCTCCAAGAGAACACGGCGTCGCTGTCGCAATCATCTTATCAGCAAGAAGTGAACGACAGACTAAAGCTTGAACTGAAAGGTATTTCGCGACAGACGCCAATATCGTTCACTTCTAAGCAAGTTCCATCATGCAACGATGTAAAGCTAAACGGGGATCGACATGCCATTGGTGCATTACAGTCACATGACTCACATCCTCGATACCGAGTGAAACTTTCAACCAATGAGGAGACGGGGTGTGCGTCCGACACGAGCGCATCACAACATCATCAACCGGCCGACATCGAAGCCCCGCCTTGCACCAACGAGAGCGATGTAAAGCCGGTGTGTCGCGTTGCAGACGGCGCGTTTGTGGAGGCATCGCCGAGAAACGGTCAAAACACCCAGAGCGCTGGTCCCCGAAGGCTTGACAGGGTGCTGTATTGTCTGAGTAGCGCGGGGCAGACATCGACGACGACCAGCAAGGATTGTAGCCGGCATGAGAATGGGTACGGAGCTTCGGTACGCCAAAAGAGGGAAGGAATCCGCCAACAGCTTCTGGAAGACGCGCATAGAGTGATTCAGAACTCGGGCGGGAGGTACATCAAGTAGCCGGGCTGCTATCGCCCCCGTCTGTAGTGCATGAGGGGCCTCGTTCTTTCGGAAGACGATTGGTTGCGAAGTTATGATGACGTACAGAATGCTATTAAAGATTCATGTGTACGCCTCATCGTCATCATGAACAATTATTTTATGTAGGAAAATAGAAGGAAAACAACAGCATAATAGCATTTTTTTTTGCATGATAGTTATACGGGGTGGGGGCGGTGTGTGTGTGTGTGTGTGTGTGTGTGTGCGTGTGTGTGTGTGTATGTGTGTGTGTGTGTTAAATTAGTTGAAAAAAATCGCAAGCTGGTTGATCCGGATATGATAGCTTTACGATGACTGATTAAAATGTGTAGAGCCACCCCACCCCCTTCATCGCCTTCACCGCAGCAACCACCACAAATATGATAATATTAGTCTAGGTTCTAGACGTATTTTATCAGCCCGTCGCGCGCTGTGTATACGAATTCGGGCTGATAATATACGTCTAGAACCTAGACTATGGTAATACCGGTATTGTGTCCATTTGGCTAAAATTCTTGATGAGACCATGAGGACGCTCCTACTCTATTACTGAATAGTTAATTTTGGAACCGACATAATCAGTAAAGATGTTTCTGAGTTGTCAATACTATTGTGCATTGTGTTCTTAATTTCTTTTTTAGACTCGCTTTCGTTACGTTCTACTGCTCCTACTACTTCAAATAATTTTCGGTTTATTTTTTTATTACATCTTTTCAGAAAGCATCATAACTTGATAACATTACTAGTAATATTTTTTATCATAATCAATTTAATTGTTACAGGAAAATATTTTATTTAGATATAATCATTACTTAATATATTTTTACCAACTTTGTTTATTTCAGGAAGGGAAAAGGGAAATGTTTTACAGACAATGAGAGTGGGCGTAGGAGAGAGAGGGGGTAGGGGGGGGGGGGCTGGTAATAGAGAGAGAGAGAGAGTGAGAGAGAGAGAGAGAGAGAGAGGGGGGGGGGGAGAGGTTGGTAAGAGAGAGAGAGAGAGAGAGAGAGAGAGAGAGAGAGAGAGAGAGACCCCGTTCATATACACCGCCTATCCGCAAAAAGGCGCAACAATTTTGCCGATGCATTACCCATAGTTGCGTATAATGATCGCATTTGCTTCCTTCTTTTTTGCGCTTACTTTACTTTGCGGCTATTTCGCGGATCAAGAAGAGAAGAGAGAGAGGGAGAGAGGGGTGATAAAGACCGGGGATAAAGAGAGAGAGAGAGAGAGAGAGAGAGAGGGGGGGGGGGGGGAGAGGGCAGAGAGATAGATAGATAGAGAGAGAGAGAGATGTAAGATAAAATCATAGAAAGGGGGAGGAGATGAAGACCGAAATGAGTTTCTCTCGTATTTTATGTCATTGAATACGATGGGAAGCGAAAGAACCAAACAAAATGTATAATGATAGTGTTGTGATTACCCATACAGCGTACTTCAGCCAACCGCCAAAATAAACAAAAATGTGAAATCTCACATTTGGACACAATAGTTGTTCTTTACCAAAAGGTATTCCATGGAATGTTAGGCAATTTTTATTTTTATCGTAAAGAACTTGTATTGCAGCAAAATGTCATGGTCTAAATCAGGCATGGGCCGCATCTTGTCATAAGGAGTACTCTTCACTATCCACACCACGCATTCTAGGTGAAGTCCTCTTTTGGCCAGGTGGTGTCTCCCGACCGCTCGTCATGGTTTACTGCACTTCAACTAAAGTCGCCCGAAACAATGACGGAGTCTACCATCGAGAACGGCGTCACAAAAGACTTTTCTTCCCCTGTTCGGCTACACCCCTTTCTGAGAGTATGTGACAAACAAACGAGCTTTGGTGACGTGATCAGAAGCCGAGTATCCTCGTGACGACGTGTCGTAAGATTGCTCTCCCTTGATTGCTTGTTTACAGTTGAGATTCGAACCCAGAAGCCAAGATGCGTCTGCAGGTTGTGGCCATATTCCTCGTCCTGTCCCTGGTCGGGTCTGCCCTGGCGTCCCCCCGGCAGAGATTCGCCAGACGCCCCAATGAAGATCGTCGACGGAGTGCTCCTGTTAGATCTTACCTGGTGAGGGTTGTTGTTGACTTCTCATTTCCGTATCTTTAGTATGATAGTTATACCGGTATGTTTATTACTGCAGCTAGACTGTGGCATGAGATATAATTCAGCTCAGGATGGTTTACCTCCCCCCAAAAGACTTTCTTTTGTAACAGCCACCTGAAAATAAATTACAGCCATTCCCATTCCTAATAATGCTGTGTACAATTCTTTATTGAAAATGTCAATCTTCTCAAAAGCACATATAACATTTTACCTGTGCAACTGATGCATCATTAGACACATGTTTTTACACACATACCTCTATTAAAAAGATGTATTCCTTCATCAAAAACAGAAAAAGAGCATTTTATTATTGAATCATACATACAGCACACAGCACTTTTTTTTCTCACGAGCGAGCACCTCGCAAGTGACGCCACAGAATTACGATTTTCAAAAAGTCATAGCGTTCTTATCCTTTGACAGATATTTGTCAAATCGTCACCAATATGTTGCTTGCATTGTTATGTTATAATGAAATCCAATTCAACTTCAAGGTGGACATTCCATTCAGTTCAATGTAAAAAGAGCTGGATGATCTTGATGTCTATCATGGGAGTAACGATATCTGGATTAACAGCGGTGAGACTAGTAAAACTCAATAATAATGATAAACGATGTACTGTGTAACTTGACTGTATAAAAATGACTTACAAGTCCAAAAAATATAAGACATTTAAAAGAGCATGAATTTACTACGTGTATCATAAAGAAGGCAAAGTTAATGGCGTAAATGTTCTATAGGCATGAATGAGCACGCCAATCATTCTAAACAACAACAACGACAGCTAGACGTCATCCTTCATGACGCTTCGAAGTCAAAGGTGGCGATGGATGGGTGGCTTTGAAACTACTGATGAAAAAAATACTACGTTTTGACAAAACCATTTCATACTTTTGAAAAATAACTTACAACTCGCATCAAACTGAAATTTACACACCATGAAGTAAAAGGATATTACTTTTTTAGAAGCAGGTCTTGTGATATTGATTTATTACAACTTTAGAATTTTAGACGCGTTTTTACTTTTGGACAAATTTGGACCTCAAAATGTGTGTGTATCAGATCATAAATTCAGAAGACAACAATGCCCATTGTGCATATACGCCACATTTTCAAGTCCAAATTTCAAAGTGAAAATTTCATTAAATATACCAAGGGTCGTTAGAAGAATAATGTTTGATAACATTTCCCGAAACCTGCTTATACAAAGTGGACATCCGTTTACTTTATGGTGTGTATATTCCAGTTTCTTTCGAGATGTAACTTTTCTCAAGTTTGAAAAATGTTTTCTTAAAAGCTAGTACTCTAACTTATTTAAAAATAAACTGTGAGGGCGGGTCTCGCCTTGAATTAAATGGATTTTTTGTTTTCATTTCCTCATTATTCTTGCCCGTCATGGCAGCGTGGGCAGATGACCAGCCCTCTGAGATCGCATGTGAAGAAGATTCACCTGGAAGATCAGCTGGGGCGAGCCCGTGAGGCGGTCGGCGCGGCAACCAGGAAGGTGAGCCTTGCCCGAGAGGAGGTAGACGCCATGAAGAAGAAGTATGCGGCCATAAAGCCTGACCTGTCTGGGATGCAGCAGTACCGGGACCGCCTGGCGGCGTCCATGAAGCTCGCGCCCGCCAAGAAGAACTTCCTCAACGCCGCTGCTATGAAGAAGAATATGAAGAGAAGCTTGGAGCAATAAACGGGCGTGTAGATTAACCAGTAATGACTAACGTGTCGTAGAAAAAAAGAACCTAATATTATAACAACAACATCAAAATGTAGTGTAGCGGGATCATTATGATATAGACTTCATTTTATTTTGTACTAGGGCCTATTCTAAGAGAAGCTTCGCATGGGGATGGGGATGGATGGGGTGGGGTGTGGGGGGTTAACATTTGTGATGGAGCCACACCCTCACACTATTGGGGGAAAATATTGGGAGCAGCAAAACTATTGTTTTCTGCCTGGAGATTTACGACAAAAATATTATCATTGTATTATGTTACATCTACCGGACTCGGCTTTATTAGGAGTATAATAACAGAAGACTACGAAATTGGGAAATAGAAGTTGGTCGCTTTGATAATCATGCATTTTCTCCAAAGTATATTATGGTATCGTGTCTGAAATAGGATTATGAAGTTAACTTTGTGTGAACATATAATATTTTTTTATTGCATTTAGCATGTTCTGACTTCGTAAATATACTACGTGTAATGCAGTTATTATTTTGAGTGCTATTTCATTTACCTGTGCTGTGAACGGGAATGAAATATAAACATCAGTGCGCAAAATCGTTACATCGTCTTACGATGTTCATACGATATTGCTTGTATGGTTATTGTATTTGTTTCAAAGTGCTATATACGATGGATCGAATCAATCATTTTGGCTTACTGAAGATCTAATAATTTTGTCATTTTTGTAAACATGAAATGTTTTCATATTTAAAAGTAGTATGCCTAATAATAAAACGTAATCACATTTTGGAGTTGAGAGTTTTATTGGAATTGCATTTATTCCCTCAACTTTAAAAGTCGCGTTATAAGCTGAATGTGATGGAAATATGAATACCAATTTCAACAAATCATGAGAGGGAACAGAAATGGAGTGAAGGAGAGGGTTGCAGTGACAGGGGTGTGATCGGAGAGAGAGAGAGAAAGAGAGAGAGAGAGAGAGAGAGAGAGAGAGATAAAGAGAGAGAAAGAGAGAGAGAGAGATAAAGAGAGAGAAAGAGAGAGAGAAGGAGAGGTGATTTGAGAATGACAGTGAGTGAAGGAGAGAGAGAGAGAGAGAGAGAGAGAGAGAGAGAGAGAGAGATAGGTGTGTGTGTGTGTGTGTATTTGTGGGTGGGGGATAACGTCGAGAAATTGATATAAAGTACGATGGGGTGGGGTTGGAGGAAAATTCATTTATTTATTCCAGGGATTTATACAGTTGTATTCTCCAAGGGTAGACTTGTCAGTTTTGGGGACACTGTTGCTCCCAAGGGCCATGCCTTACTTTGCACCACGGTACACCATAGATATATAACAGCTGGTAGTTTTCTTAAATTTAATTGATTTTTTTTCATTTCCACATATATTCACCATGTACAAAAAATTACTTGTGACATTACTAAGGATGTTTAAAGAAATGGATATCCATCGATTTGAACGAGGTTTGGTTCCGCCACTCAATATTCATGACTGGAAACAATAAATTACATATGATGCATACGCGACTGCGTCAATAAGTAATTTATAATCCTAAACATGCATACATTTCAGATTTCACTGATTGACTCGTATAGTTTTGTAACAAAGTTATTGTTATGTAGTTAATGAGGACAAGTGGACACGAAATGTATCACGTTTCGAGATGAAAATACTAGTTTAGCCGCGGCAGGGCACTTTAGTTTAAACAATTATTACATTATAGAGATGCATTGTAAGTGGGTGAATTTTTTGCGAAGAAGTGTACAATGAATCTGCATTTATCAAAGGCCTAATGGTACTCAATTTAATTTAAAGATCATTGTACATTCATCCTGCATAAAACAGTCATGGGTTATAGGACAATTAGAAAAGGGATAAAGGCCTCTAGCCAGGGTATAACCTTTTTCAATTGTATGGAGCCACTGATCTCTACACTAGTGGGGAGATCAGTGTATGGAGCTGGCAGCTGCCCGCTAACCTATAATGGGATTGCTTTGAAATAATGGCTTAGCCAATCAAAATACATAGGACCTATGGGCCAATGGGCCCTTCCACAATACACACACAAAAATCATTTTCACGTTTCACAATTCCACCTGTAGGCCTAGCTATTTTAACCAGACCGCTTACCGTTGATATCAATTTTCAATTATGGTCCATCACTTCATCTTATTAGTCGGGTATGTCAATCAAATGTTGATTAGAGAAATCTTACAAAGGCCGGATCCACAACACAATTATCAACTTGTTAGCGCTGTAGGCCGTGCATGGTAAAAATCCATGTGATGCTCTACAATTAATAAATGTCTATACAAACCAATGCTATGGCGTTCATACGTACTCAAAATAATGTGTTAAGTGTGTATGCGCGCGTGTGTGTGTGTGGTTAATTTGGTAGAGAGTATCCCCCTCCCTCCCACGGTAGGAGCTTTGTATCTTGTATACCTTGGTTTAATCCATCTTGAATTCAATCATTTCTGCTTTGACATTAAATATTGAATGAAAGACGCTGTGAAACCAATAACAACAACAACAACAACAACAAAGCTATTCGAAGGAACGCTTCAAGCACCTGTTGTGCTTATATTCCCCGGACAACACTTCTAGCCAGCAACAACGTGTGCACCATAGTATGATGTGCACCAATCAGGGATTTTCCCTCCCTTTGCGTGCTAGAAACTACGCATACGTGGGAATTTTGGTCGAAGACATCCGAGCGAAGTTCGTGTACTGAGAGGAGGACAAGAGCTTCAGTGTGTCGAGTTACGCCGGTACAACTGTATTTGCTTGCATGATCCATTACATTCTGTTGTTATTCTTCCTTACAAGCCACCTTGTAACTGTATCCCTCTGTAATTATAGCTTTGAAGACTGATTCAGTTTATTTTGATATTATGAACCCCGTAAATTGTGTGACAGGCTATCGATGGCATGGAGTCTCGTCGCCCGCACGACCGGGGCGGACAGAGGCAGCCGTAGCCCTAAACCCTGGCCTGGGCCGGGATTGCTGCAGTGCTGCAGATGCCCATGCTCCAGTTGAGCTGCGGCTTGTGAACCTTTTGCCTCTCGCTAATGTGGATGCCTGAAGTTATTTTTTTTTTTTACAATACCCTGCCTGGGCCCCCGGCCCATGCCTGTCCATACAGGATGTGGTTACAATAATCCTTTCACGGATAAAATTACATGCAGGTATACTATATGGGACAGAGAGGTCAGGTTAAATGGGAAAATAGATATTGAAGATCACTTTGTATTTGGTGATAACATTTTACATGTTGGCATTTATTCACTGAAATGCTATTATCAGTTGGATGCAGTCATTTAGTGTGATAATTATTCAACAAGGATATTTAATTTGATATAGAAGTGGACTGATAATATGAAAGGTTCCTTTTCATTGACTGAACAATTTAACCATATCAAGTTCTGGTAAGAGCAGCATATATATTCAACTGTTGAGTTGTGTGTTTTTCAATTAGAACAAAAGATACAACATTTGTATGAATTGTATTTGTGTTCCATTTCCAGCAGCATGGATAAGCATGAGTGAGACGGATAAGTCCTCGGCTCCTATGAACACTGTCAGGAGATTCCTGTGGGAGGAAGGTGCAGATGTCTTGGTGGCTGAGATACCGGAAGTAAGTTCACTAAGGCTGTAGAGTACAGAAGTGTGATGTCTTATGGAGTTATGAGCACATTGTCAAGAATACTGGTTGTAAACTACGTATATGGGCTTAGCAAACAGTGGTAATCAAAGCAGGATCTCGCAATGATAGTGCTCAACGCGAGCCTGCTAGACAATGTTAGACGGACCAGTGAAACTCTCACTTCAGTGATGTTTAGAACCAGAAACCTGCATAGCAATGGATATGATGACAAAACTTCAGTACTCTCTAGAAGGGATCAGAGCTAGCATATGTATTTTAAAAAATCCTTAATATTGTTACTGTGCTATTTTACTTGATATTTACTTGTTAAAATGCATAGAAAAAAAATCAGGAAACTGGACAGGTAATGAAGAGAAAGACCAGAAAAACAACATGAATTACCATAATGTGGATGAACATTGATGATTAGTTTTTCTTAAAAGGTCAATTTTATTTGAGTTTTAGCTTATTATATATACATGTTGAGATATTGTAAAAATATAACACAGAAAATTCAAAATAATCGTGGATGCCATTTTCCTTGCAGATTAAAAATTCTCTGAATCGGGCATTACAATGATGGTTTCCATAGTTGTGATCAATTGTATTTTGCAGGGGCCTGATTGGTCAGTGTTTACACTGCATAATTTGAATCTTGTAGGTGATTGACCCTGCCTATGGGATGTACGTCTGGCCCTGTGCACCTGTCCTGGCTCAGTATGTGTGGCATCGCAGAGCCTGGCTGAAAGGCAAGCATGTCCTGGAGGTCAGTGACCTTTTTAGGTATTTTTTTATCTGTTGTATTATTTATTTAGCTTTTCATTCAGTCTTCTTATTCTTAAAACAGGGTAGCCCCATTAACAAACTTGCGCTGTTCTCCCTAGTGCCCTGTCCTAAATGATATTACCATGCATGACTATTTCAACATAACATCTTGCCAAACTACACACAACAATATAGATATCATTATACACTTATGATTTAAAGAGATGAAGAATTGGGGACATATTCCGTAGGTGCAGGGGTGGGAGGGGAAGGAATAAGATGGGGGAAAGCAGAAGCGCAGTGAGTGAATGGGTGGTTTTGTCACATTGGTCAAGTTGTTAGGCGAGCATGCTGTTAAAAAATATAATTTGTTGATCAGAAAAAATGATTTATCATATGCAGGTGGATCTTTGAGTTGCACATAATGTGAATAACATCTTCCCTCCAAGAAGTCACAGGGAAAGCTGACTTTTGGAATCTGGACACATGTAAAAGTTATATTCTCAAAACAATGTGTTATTTCGTAAACCTTTTTAATCCAAATGATCGGTAAACGTCTTTCTAAATGTCATGAAAATCTAGGTGAATCAACCAGCATACCCCATGATAAACCACCCTCTGTACCTGTGGAAATTATTTTGAAAAAAAGCATGCCTTTAATGATTTGATTACCCAAGATAGTTCTCTCTTTGTGTACACCCAGCTGGGAGCAGGCACCAGCTTGCCTGGCGTGGTGGCAGCCAAGCTTGGTGCTCAGGTGACACTGAGTGATGACTGCAGGCAACCCCAAAGTCTGGAGAACTGTCGGAAGAGCTGCAAGGCTAATAAGCTATCTGGTGTGAAGGTGATCGGATTGACTTGGGGACGTGTATCACCGGCTGTGGCATCATTAGAAAAAGTAGATGTCATCCTTGCTTCAGATTGTTTTTATGATTCAAAAGGTATATACCGGTACCCTTTCCCCCTGTCTTTCTAGCCTTCTCTCCCCTCTCCTTCCATCTCTCTCTAGCTCCTGCCCCTGTCCCTCTCTCGAGCCATTTCCCTGGCTTTCTCAGTCCACCACCCCTACCTGCGAGCTTTATCTCTCTGCCCACTATCTTTCTATTCCCTCTCCATCCCCTTCTCCCAATCCCACCACCTCTCCTTTCTTTAAAGGGCATATACTGTACTGGGTAGGCAAAAAAACCTTCAAAATGCAATTGTTAGCAATCTTCTTGCCAATGGTCTTAAATTCATGTATTGTCTATTTTAGAAGCTTGCTGAAAATTATTTGCCCTCAAATGATCTACATTTTGAGTAATGAGGGATCAAATCACAAATCCTCAAAATGTTCGGCCCGAACATTTTGAGGATTTAATCATTAATCACTCATTACTCCATATGTGGATCATTTGAGGGCAAATAATTTTCAGCAAGCTTCTAAAATAGACAATACATGAATTTAAGACCATTGGCAAGAAGATTGCTAACAATTGCATTTTGAAGGTTTTTTTGCCTTCCCAGTACAGTATATGCCCTTTAAGTAACTCCATTCTCTGTCACTTCCATTCTGTCCCTACCTCTGTCTCAATTTGCCATATCTCTCTACCCCTCCCCCCTCTCTCTCTCTCTCTGTAAAGAAATTGAAACTTGCTCCCTGACAGTTATGTGATCGATTGTTCTAAAGATATTTTCACTCAGCAACTTATCCATTTGTTTCAACATCTAAATCTATAAAAAAAGAAAAGAAAAAAAAGAAGAAAGTTAAGGTGATAGCATCCCAGTAGGATTGAGTTATCATTCTATATCAATAGCATTGTTAGCATAATTAAGCAACCAATACGGGTTTGACAGTGTAGTATCACCCATCTAATTGGCATGACCTAGGTTAAATGAATTTTCTTGACAGAAAGACCCTCCCTTTTTCTTTTTTTTTTTGTTATACAGATTTTGAAGATGTCCTAGTCACCCTCCGTTACTTCATAGACAAGAATGCAGATTTAGAATGTTGGAGTACGTATCAGCAGAGAAGGTAAGCGAGGTGCATTAGAGATGAGGAAACAAACATTATCGCCCATATTCTGAACAGAGGCAATGCAAGTGGTCTATTAAATCTGTACTAAATCTATGGGATGCCAAATAAAACAACATGGAACATTTTTGTTAATTCAATATAATTGATTTTTTTCTCAGAATCACCATGGTACATGTATATTGAGTTTGTCCAAATAATAGATATAGCAAATAATTGAAATCACACACTGTTGTGATTCTGCAATGAAAATCAATGATTTTGTGACTGCATCAGATGAATTATGTTGCACCCCATAATGTTAGTACATGTTTAGTATGATGTTTGCGTTAAACCTCTGTTCGAAATATGGGTCTATGATTCATCCCCAGACAAAATGCCAATGAAGTGTCACTTGAAACGAAATTGGCCATGTTTGATTGTTCACATGGTGTACATGTGATGTATGAGTGGTAAAAAAGTAATATATGTGACGTCATTTGAGCATATTGTCTCTAGACAGCTGGTTCTAAACTATGCATGTACATCAAGCAGCATTGATCATAGCGGGTACTCCCATTGGAGGTGCCCGACACCTAGGCCACTAGACAATATTTGACCGGTAAACCTGATGTTGTTTAGGACCAGAAACCTGCATAACAATGGATATGATGACATCAGTTGTAAACTCTCTGCAGTTATTTCTATTCTTTATTGTCCCTCCCTCTCCCGCAAACACACATATTGTGAAGGAGGAATAAATCACCAACTACCATTGAGTTTGACATCTAATGCACATTCCTACTACTCCTTTTACTTTTTTTGCCCAGTTGCGACCACTCCCTGGTTCCACTTCTTCGGAAGTGGAAGTTGAGGTGCCGTCATGTTCTCCGCTCAGCGTTTGGGGCAGAGTCTCACTCGCTCGCTGGGTCCACGCTGCCAGGAGACCATGTCATACAGATGATGGTGATTACTGGAGGTTGATGTCTTGAAGATGTCCTCAAGATGTATGAGACCTGGGGAATAGATCACAATATCTGGAAACTATGAAGTCTTGAAGATATATCAGACTTAGGTAAAGATGATGGTGGTTATTATCAAGATTTACCAGACAGGGTAAAGATGATGGTGATTAGAGGAGGCTTAAAGATGTCTTTAAGATATTTGACCCCTGGGTACGGATGATGGCACTTACTATCTAGATGTACAAGCCTGGTCACGGATGATGGAGAATACTGCTGAATGAATTGTTGAAGATATCTGCAAGACGTTCAGGACTTGGGGATAGAAAGTATTCAAGATGTACGAGACTTGGGTAGGGATTGCGGTGATTACTTGAATCTGATGTCTTGAAGATGTCTTGAAGATGTATGAGACTTGAGGAACAGATCATGATAACTGTAAACTACAAAGTCTTCAAGATGTACATGTCTAGATGGGGATGATGGTGAATACTGGGAGCTGGTGTCTCTTAAGATTTCTGTAAGATGTATAAGCCTTGGGTAGGAATGATAGTAAGCAAATAATCAACGTCGGTGAAGGTAATGGGACGAAATATCACTTCCGAGGCGATCTGGATGTAGCTATCTTTCCAAAGCTTTTAGCTGAGGAAAGATAGCGTATACATTCAGATCGCCGAGGAAGTGATAGTTCGTCTCATTGCCTGAAACCAAAAGTTGATTATTTGCTTTATATTCCACATCTGATACCAACAATCTATAAAATAAATGACAATTTAACGTACAAAAGCATTCGTGTCGGTGCGGCTACATATTCACGCGACGCTCCGAAACCCGGAAGCAAATTGACTTTGTGCACGTTGCTATATAGACTCTACAAATTCCAACGAACACTATGACATGGTGATGCTAATTTGTAAGATTTTGACGGAAAAGCAAGAAGTAATCGAAATTCTCTTACCTGTGCGGTATCGGTGAGAACATAGATCCTCCGAGAATACTCTTCATAAGTGTAATAAATTACAGGCAAGTGAAATTCTAGGTCAATTTTGGTACGAGGTGGTAGAGAATTGCACACTTGCTTTGGTGAAATACTGTGTGGGGGAAATGCATGGAAGGCTTGCATTGCTTTGTACGTACGTGCGCGGCGCAGCGCGCTATAACCAAAAATTTTAATTTCCTCGCGCGCACCGCGGTGTCGTCTGCGCCGATAGTCCGAGCTACGCACTTTTATTTGGCACGTACTCAAAAAATATTGATCACGCGTTAGGACTGTGAGGAGTGAAGAGATCAGCGAAACCAAAAAGTACTACAGTATCAACTCGAGTGTAACGAACTTTCCTTCTCAAAAAAGTACTATCACCTACAGTGTAACGAACTTTTCTGCTCAGGTGATCAGATGGGAAAACCTACGCTTCATCACGTGATCAACTCTTGACCAATCATATAGCAACATTCTTAGTATGTGGAATATAATGGTTACTATCAAGATATACTAGAGAGAGTAAAAAGATGATAAGTGGAGGCTGGAGTCTTAAAGATGTCTTTAAGATGTATACCCGTGAGTAGGGATAAAAGCCTGGGTAGGGATGATGTTAAATGCTGGAGGCTAATGTCTTGAAGATGTCTTCAAGATGTACAAGACTTTGGGGAACAGATCACAATAAATGGAAACTACAAATGCTTGATGATGGATGATACTTGGATAGGGATGATGGTTGTTACTAGATGCCAAAGTCGAGTTGGCTGGGGCAATGTCTATCAATCCAAGTATTGAAGATTGTGATGTCTCTGTTTTTTTACAGCCCAAGTCGGCCCACCCTTTATTGCTCTTCAATATTGATTGAAATATATAATAAATAAATGGCGATCAGTCAGAAATATTGGTTTGAACAGCTACATGTATTATCGCTTCGCAAAGTATTGAATATACAGGTCTGTTTAGGTTTATGTAGTAGTTCTGAAACCAACAAAGAGAGAGCAATAATATCCACCCTTCTCCCTCTTTCCCTTTACCAATTTGACGATGCCCTCAATTGTACATTTGCTATTCATACCCAGTCCACTTTCGTTCTCCAAGAGACTTTGTAAACATTTGAATACAACCCTGGATGCAAATGCTGAAAGATTGACTTTGTTTAATAAATGATCAAAAGGAGGAATGCACCCAACCCTGTTTTCATGATTGCCTAAAGCCATATTTATAGAGTGAATGTTCTTGCGACTGATGATATGTCATCATGGAATGTGAATGTAACTCCACATTGGCTGCATTTTTATGAATAAAGAAAGGAAAATCGTAAGTGGTACATGTGCATGTTGCTTTTTTTCTTTTATAGAAATTTGATGCGATACAATGTATTGTTCAGAACTAGAAGTTGGGACTCTTTAGTTTGGACAGTGTACAAACAATTTATTCCAGTTCAGGAGAAAACAGTACTAACATATACATAACTTTATTATTTAAATTTTTCTGATTGGTAAATTGACTGATGCATGGATTGATGATTGATTTGTTTATTGATTGGGCGGTTGATTGATGGATTTGTTGATTAATAGGCTAGTGGATGTATTGATTGGCTGGTTAATGAAAGGATGGCTTGAAAGAATGATTGATTTGATCGATTGATTGACCGATTATATTGATTTACTTATGGATTATTTCATTTAAAAGGATAGTTCACACTGAAGATAAGTTTATTTCTATCAAAATAGAAACATTAAAGAGACATAGAAGTGAAAGTTTGATGAAAATCCGTCAAAGGATAAGAAAGTTATGATCTTTCGAAATGTCAATTTTTACTGATGGAATGATCAATTATAATGTAGTTTACAGTAATTACATGTGAACAACCCACACATACAGCTCTCCCCCAAATATAAAAAGGGAATCAACAATAACAATGACTTCAAGACTTGTGTTGATGTCAACGAGCTCTTCACTATTTGTAGTCATAGATGTGGCAGAGCTTATCAAAAATAAGTCACAATTATGTAGTGTTGTCATTGAGATAGCAAAAGGGCATACTTTAAGATAGAACATTCAGTAACGGCTTACACTGGTTTACAGGCGTGTCTGTGGTGAAAGTTTAACACAATGTTGCAACAGCAAGTGATATTTTGTTTACAGGATATAGTGTATCCTTAATTGTCCTAAAGTATCCTAGTTTAGCCTGAAGAAACTCAACACATTTTGACAGAGCAAAAAATCTTGCCATAAAATCTCTTGATTTAACTTGAGTCCTCTTATTAAGTCATGCTCTTCGAATGTATATCTAACTTTGCAAATTACATAGCACAGAGAACCAAATACTGTTAAAGAACTTCCCTGGCAGTAAATAAAGGCATTGAACGGTGAGATTTAGTTTGGACCATGACACATAGACTTTTAAAAGGTTGTCATCACAATCAAGTCTGAGAGGAAAACTGCTTCGTTCACTTTTTGTTCTTTTAACAACACCATCTCTAAATATATGCGCATTGTTGCTTAATAAGCTTGTAGCATAGCTTATTATAGTCCACTAATTTCAGCTTCGTGATTGAGGTCAACCTCAGAGGAGAAGTCGGTAAAATGGCAGCCAGAAGAGTAGGAAAATCCGTGGTTGATTGGGCTAAATTTGCTGAAAGAGTTCCACCAAACCAAAAGGCACAATTCAATGCATTAAAAAGCAAATTCGATGGATTGAATTCAAGGTAAGACTAAGTTAGTGCGAGATTTTCTCGGAGCTATACATAACGCGCATACATAGACCTGCGTGTACTGCGTTTATTAATACACAAACACATTGCCGAATACCGGTTCGAGAAACATGATGTATAACTATGATGTAGCCGTGGATGCGGTTGCCTCAAGGCGTAGCCATACTGCCATAGCCCGGTACATGTAACCTTTCCCTGGTCTTGTTTTCTTTTGAATGAGTTCGTTCCAAGATGACCGATTAAAACACTGAAAATATCACTGACATAATAATGAAATAATACTCTTCGAATTCAAGAACTGTTTTAGTATTAACGATGAAGATAAGAAGGAACATATTTTGGAGAAGTTGCTTGAGTTGACGAATAAAAGTTTAAAACGGTAAGAAACATTGCATGCCACCATCCATCCATGTAGCCGTGGATGCGGTTGCCTCAAGGCGTAGCCATACTGCCATAGCCCGGTACATGTAACCTTTTCCTGGTCTTGTTTTCTTTTGAATGAGTTCGTTCCAAGATGACCGATTAAAACACTGAAAATATCACTGACATAATAATGAAATAATACTCTTCGAATTCGAAGAACTGTTTTAGTATTAACGATGAAGATAAGAAGGAACATATTTTGGAGAAGTTGCTTGAGTTGACGAATAAAAGTTTAAAACGGTAAGAAACATTGCATGCGCATTCAGATCACAGAACCTTGAATTATGTTGAAACTGGCCTCTCTGCTTTGTCGAAATTAATTGCCATGTAAGCTGATGGGGAAACTTTTACAAAAAAAGGTTCTAGGACCAAAAGGAAAGACACAGCAATCGTAAGTATGAGTGCAAGATGGAAACCAAGTATTAGGAATTAAAATATGTGCAAGCCAATTCTCCCTATATCGCATATAGCCGATATCAAGCGATATCCTCGCAATATCGATATCTAATCGATTGCCCTTGGACGTATACTTCCGAGAAGAGTCTGACACGTATGCAATTCATGCAATAATGCACAGAATCTGTAATTTTGACCTCTTAAACCTCGTGCCTCTTCATATACATTGAGGAAGGACTTGAAAAAAATACCACCAATCACTCACGGCAATGTTTTTGCCGACCTCAACATTGATTGTGGATGGACTAATGAAAGAATGAAAAGACACCAGCAAGACGAAAGAATGTTTGTGGACCGGAAGTTTATATCCCTAGAATTAAAGGTAAAATGATTAGAGCGCTACACGCCTTACATTAGGAGAGCTATATGCGATACGGAAAATTGTCAAAATATTTCCACATTTTCTCAGACTCCTAAATTTTCCCTCCAAAAGTCTTGCATGTTGTTTTCTCATGTGTAAAGACACAACATGTATATCGCGCATCCAACCTTCGATAATGAGCATGCCATTGAGCAGAAAGATATGCAGGGGCTGGTTACACTTCTTTTCACTTGTTGATATTGTTTGATATTGCAATGATTATCTCTTTCTACAGATTGAGCCAGATGCCTGAGCAGCCAGCTGCTATCAACTGGGATGCATACCGCAAGTCTGTTCCTGTGGCAGGCCTTGTGGATAAGTTCGAGAAAGAGGTAGGTAGCAAGGAAGTCTGTCACAGAGATGCCAGTTAAATTTTCTGACATAAGTCTGATAGGGGCCTGGGCCCTGTCTTACAAACATTTCCGATTGATCATAACTTGACTTACGATTGATATCAATCATATTTCTGCACATGAGAGATAGGAAGATAGACTTGGGATCGATTTAGATCAATGACTACTCTCTATCTCTCTAGATAGGGAGATTGATCTCTCTCTACTCTCTATCAGATCAATGACTACTCTCCTGGCCTTGGTGTATGATGATATGACCAATTTTCAGGACTTTTTCTAAGCATGAAGGACTTCTCATTTTGACTGATTTTTCAGGCCAGGGATAGGAATTGAACTGACATTCCTGCTGGTGATTGAGTTGTGGATAGTTTTTAATCCAGAAATAAGGAAAGAATGCAGTTACATACAACTCAAAATGTTTTATGTATACACCTGCATCAATATTGTTATATAAATGTATGTTGTTGGTATTTTTTTTTGGGGGGGGGGGAGGGGAGAGAAAAAAAAACAAGTTTTTACAATTGTGTGAAGAAAAAAAATATGCATATTTATATACTACTACAAACATCAAAATTTAGTTTGATTTTATATTGTGTTATTCTAGAACTGAAGTGTATACTGGTTAAATTTTTAGATTGACAATTAACACAAATGTGTACAAAACTAAGATGATTAGCTAACCAATGTATGTATGAGGTAACTTCTTGCCCTTTTTTCTGAAGCAGAGTGGAATTCAGAATATCCCCTCATTAACTCTGAAAGCAAATTATACAAAGTATTGTATGAACGCTTTTCCTTCCACAGTTCAATGCAGTGAAAGTGCCCTATCCTGTCGACTCTGCCTCAGACCACATCACCAAACAGCAGGCAGAAATGGTATGTCTTACCCTCAATTCATACAAACAATTTTGTGGATTCACAATATGGTGTGCCACCTATCAGTTGCAGCGGACAGGCCAATTTCTAACTCCGGGTCAACATCTAGCACCAGCATACAGATCAGTGCCTCATCCCAAAATATGTTACTGACGTTGTATGCGGATTTTAAAAATGGAGGACCCATCTATTTTACTGTCTGTCTCAATTGTGACAGCTTGCAATGTAAAAAAAAAATAGATATAAACACAGTGTATGAAATGGTTCACACAAGTATCCTCTGCAAGCATATTTGATTATCCAATTTTTTTTATTTTTTAAAGGAAATCTTAAAAATGGTATTTTTGGTTTTCTTTACAGGACACAGTAGCCTCAGACTTTGTGACAGCATCCAACCAGCGTATTGCCAAGTATGAGGAGGAGGTAAGAACAGTATTAGGATCAGATAGAGGAGTGGTGAGGGGCATGTGACATCATCAACAAGAAGCATCAATATTGAACACTTATGTAAAGTTGTGTAGCCTTGGTTGTATATCGGGATCAACTATGAAGTTCTATTGTGTGGCTAAATTCTGAGGCGAAGGAGGACTCTTAGACTCGAAGTGTATTACAGGTTACGGTACACTTCATTTGTTACTCAGCTCTTAAAACCTTTGATAACTCATATCTCTTATTGTCTCTGAAATGTATCTCTATCACTGACGAATCTGTGATCCGATTTAACACTCTGATATATGAACTGGTCCTCTCGTAGGATACAAGTTTATGATAATAGTGAAATTCCTTGCGAGGGCCATTTTTAAAAATCTTTAATGACTCATATATATTCCTGGTTCATTTGTCAGTAAATTGAGACGTTGGAAGTGTCATTTATTTACATTTTTTACTGTGCTGTTAGATATTTTAGTGACTTTTTATCTAGTGAATCCAGTTTAGAATGCTTGCAAAGCCATTAAAAGATTACAGTACTAGCGGTAAATATGTTATTGTTTGTGTAGTCCTATATGCATTTGTTTCTGTATGTTTTGAACATGTACTGGTATAGCGAGCAATCGACTATAGCAAGGAAAAAGTGTGGGTCGCGACGCCCTCGTTATGACAGGGTTTGCCTGTATTAAGTTTTAGTTGATATTCCAAAGCTTTGATCTTCTTTGCTGCTTCCCAGATTTATCCAGGTGTAACAAAAATGTATGATCCTTCACCATCAGTGAATCAGTCCTGTCTCCCTAGATCACATCTGAATTTCAGTTGACTGAACATACATGTAGAAACAATGCCAAAAATCCTAAGGAATGTCACTTTTCTTGACTCTGCCTCCCTCTTCAGGTGAACAAGCTCAGGAGCATGATAGCCTTTGAGGACATGACCGTGGAAGAGTTTGACGAGATGTTCCCCAACAGCAAGCAGATGAAGGAGAAATACCCCTGGTGGCCCCACTTCCCCATCTGGGAGTTATAACCAGTCCCATCCCCAGCAAAAGAATATATCTAGTCATCAATACCCTGGACCTCCTTATAACCAGCTCCTTGGAAGAAGTGATAGCACATTGTCATGTCCAAATCTGTTATATCAGGGTTGATGGGAGTATAAAATGAATGAGGAATGGAATTTGAGATCCATAGAAGTACTTGTTCTGACTAGTGTTCTCTATAATGGTAGTTCCCTGTGACTTGTCTCTCTCAAACCTTCCAGAATTGGACTTAACTATGTGGATTTGCAAACTGAAGTGTTCATATTTGATCATTGTGAAAGTGCTTGATGCAGTGGAACAGCAGAAAAATGTTGCTATTTACATTAAATGGCTTCACAACAAATTATCTGTGCATTTTGTAACCTATTTCAACCTTTAGAGCCTTTTGTGATTTTAATACAATTTCTGGATTTAACACTGATTTAGAAAGTGTTGACTGCTTCCAAACATTGACAAAGAAAAAACCCTACCCTGTTTGAAGTATACACATGCATTGCAAATGTTTGATGTGGGAATAGTGACTGTACTCCAACTGAATACGTGTGAAAATTCTTTTGTGGAAAAAAAAATGAAAGAACAAAAAATACTGAGATCAGATCCAGTCTGTATTCACATTGAACACTGAAGGCTCGAATGTTAGTCATCCCAGGTCTGTGCATCCCATAGTGGATAAAGAAATCTTGGGCATTTTCAAGGAGAGGTATTTCTGTGTATTTTATTCAGTATGTGAATAAAGCTGAGAGTATATTAGAAAAGAGAACACTATTTGGTCTCATTTTGATGTGGATGTTTGAGTCCTCATTATTGATTTCAATTTGTCACTGGGATGTTAGTCGACAAATTTGGACCGAGCTTAAAGTCTTGCCATAAAATATCTACACTACAGCTCAAAGGAATTGGCAAGGGTAAAGGGAAAGGGAAGAAAGTGAAGAAGCAGCAGTTTTGAACCATGGCATATTTTGTTCAGTTCAGCATGAAACATGATGCTTTTTAGGCTAAAGTATCGTGTTTCATGCTGAACTAGACAAAATATACTGTGGTTTAAAACTGCTGCTCCTCCCCTTTCTTCCCTTTCCCTTTACTTGTGCCAATTCCTTTGAGCTGTAGTGTATATTAAACTTGACTCCTTTTGAGGTAATGCTCTTCGAATAGAACACTCTTTCAACAAATATACAATTTCTAACACAGAGGGAGTGTCATTGAATATTCATATCTAACTTTAATAAAAACATGCACAGACATAGTACATGTATAGGACATAGGAGAGACATTAATTTGGTATCATAATCATATAAGTAGAATATATATACACACATTTCTAATTATGATAAGTCTTTCACATACTTAACATTGGCATAGAATAGATATTCATTAAAGACAGCCCGTCCCTTTTTCAGATCACCACAAAACCATCGAAAATCGGCAAAACATATAGAGCAAGCTGTATATTCAAAATTTGAAACTGATACGTGGTGTAAAATTCAAATAATGCACGTAAACAACGTCTGATTAATAGTATTTACCTCAGTCTCGTAGCAGTTTGTGTTGAAATATCTGCTTTATTGATTAATCTGTTTATTAAATTATGAAACGCATTATGAAAAAAAAATGTTCTATAGAAGGAATCATCTCCAAAGTTTGGTAATTACTCATAAAATTAGGATTTCACACATGCATAATAACCACATAGATACTGTAACAAAGACTAATACTTTTTTCGTAGTACGAAAAAAGTCGGTTTGAAATTTAACGGCTGAAATGTTTACATATACAGAAAGCTTCAACATGCTATATTCTTAGAAATGGTCTTGAATCATACTTTCTTCAATTTACGATCGTGATAGACAATTTCAAATTTTAAGCTTGCAAAAGGGACGGACAATCTTTAATGAGAAGATTCACTAATCCTGACATAGCTACATTTCCAAACAACTGAAGCTACATATGAACAATATATATGTTTGTGCATAACACTTGCTTTTCATTTTCAGCATAGGACTTGGGCAATATATTGTTCAATCAGTACATGTTTCTTTGTTGCCCTTCGGGTTTGTAATACAGCAGAGAATGTCAAAAGCGTAACTACTTACATCATGACACTTACAAATACATATTTGATCGGTAGCCATGAAATAAAATGCATATAAATACAAAAGCATAATGCCTTACAGTCAGTGGTCAAGGTGAGTGCAGGGGTACATTACATGGTACAACCCATGCCCATTGCAGTTAGCAAGATGTTTGTCAACAGGAGGACATTTCCATGTTCCTCCATTCTCTTTGTCATATTATGATATCAAACAAATGTACATTGTACGTCCAGATCATATTTACCGTAACCAAGTCACAGTTTGGTCATAAATACCTCAACCATTGATTATTGTACATCACATATACACAACAAGAAGTATCATGAACCACTTTACAAATTCTGTGGAGTGTATATATCTATGTATTGCACTAAAAATAAATCTATACTTCCGTAAATCTAAGTACAAAATCTTACAAAATAAAATGGAAACTTCTGAAAGATATATTTATACACTTACATATTCAGCATGTACTCTATTCAGACATTCGAAAAAGGTATGTTGCACATGAGAAGACAATGAAAGTTGGTATACATTGTCACCTGTTGGTGTTGTCATGCAATCACTGATAACATTAAACATATATATTGCAAACTATGAAAAGGGCTAATTAAAAAATAGTAATTCCTGTTCCCAATATGCACCATCCAATAGCATTATTACTTATTATCTTCACAATAGGTACATGTGTGACCAAGTAATCAAACCACACATAACAATAAATGCAATGTACCAGTATACATGTACAATGATTGTACTACATATACATGTTTATATATACTTTTGTAAGTCTAAGTACAAAACCTAACAAAATGAAATGAAAATTATTAAAAATTAATTTACACCAACACATTGACTATGCAGATACTCTAAATATATAAAAGGTTGGTTGTTTATGGGGAGAAAAATAATGAAAGATACCAAAAGTACATTGTTACTTTTTGGTCTTGTCATGCAATCACTTAAAATGTATTGCTGAATTGGTTGCAAAGGCTGATTAAAAGTCAGTTCCTGATCACTTGACACTATGTATTAATCAGCATTATTACAAACATTGTTCTTCATTTAAAAAATTCATAAGTTTTGTGCCCTGCCAGAAGCAAACTGTCAAAGTTTTGCATTGTTATTTTGTATCATTCAAATAAATATCCACATGACCTAGGAAGTATGGTCACATTACGGAAGACTAATTAACTGAACCACATGGTTTTGAACTAATTAAGCACCAATCAATGTAAACAAAACTCAAAGAGTCCATCATGTATAAGTCTGTATGTGCAATTGATTAATTTCACCCAAATAAAAACCACATTTCCCATAAAGGTGCAGAGGGTTTTCTTTGGTGGAAGAAATGTGCATATTGCCATCAATACCTATATAAATGTGAAATGTCAAATATTTTGAACAACACATAAAAGAACAATGTTATTTCAGTAGTATTGTCTTGTCATCGATACCGATCAAAATGAAATACCTGGTATTTTAAATGATGGATTTTCCTGATAATGACACATGAAAGAACAATACAGGAAGCATTATCTTGTCATCAGTACCTTAAAAAATGTAATATTTCAAATGAGAGAGTTCCCTGACAACGACACTGACAACGACACATTCAAGACCAAACCAACCAGTGGCAGATCTTAAAATGGGCACAAGAGGAGTGTACTCCTCTATTTTTTAGAATCACACACTGAACATACATGTTAATATAACAAGATACAAGAAAATTGCAGTCCTTGCCCAATCTATTTTGAAATTTGTCGTCTGCATCCCCTCTATTTCTAAATCCTGAATCTGCGGCTGCAAATCTGACAAGTATCATCTTGGCCCTGTTTCACCAAGATGTACGCAAGTTATGCATGACTGGTAACCAAGTTCTTGTGCTAACTGAGATTTAGATATTTCCTGTTTTGGGAGTGAATTTCCTACAATCCTAGTAGAAGTTCACAAATTATAAACATTGCATTTAGATGCTTGGTAACTACAAGAAGAATTTCAGATATCAACTTTAGCTGATGGGGATTAAAATAATTAAGAATCTGAGTTGGCCCCCAAGAACAGGGCCATGCTGCAAATAGGTTTTCAATTATTGTAACTTACCATCAATGGTAAGTTCCACGTCAACAGCCAATGAGCTCTAATTTGTGCACCTGTAGCCATGGTAGCTACCATTGATGATAAGTTACAATAATTGAAAACCTATATGAAATCATGGCCCAGGTCAACAGTCATAAACACAGTCGTGCGTAATGTACACATATCTTGGTGAAAAACCCCTTCTCTTCTACTTGGAGGTCTGTGAGTTCTTGAGAAGCCAGTTCGTCCCCCGACAGATGATACAGCTGCAGTCCATAATGGCGCTGTCTTTAGATCGGTGGCCCTGGAATCGTCCAAATAATAGAGAAAAGGAGAGGAGATTCTTGATTACAGTAACAAAATAAACAATAATTCCTAGATGAAAGGGGATGTAGGGAGCCAGACGGAACCACTGGGAGTCAGTCTGTCAGAACAAGCTTCATGTATGAACGTGTGATGTTTGTTATTCCGACGGTTCGTTATTTCAGGGCCTCTTTGAAAAAAAAAAGTATTGATGAACCCAGGCTTCATTGATCCGAAAATAAAAAAGGATTTGTTTATCAAACAAGGTGGTTCGTGAACCATGAGTCTCACCTGATTTCGCAATTGATAAACAGTGCTAAGTTGTTTTTCAAATATTGAAAATGCCTAGATAACCTTTGACTTCTTCATCTTTGATCATCTTCATCAACACAAATGTGGTATTACCCAAGGATCATTTGCACCAAGTTTGATCACAATTGATGCATAAATAAAGAAATGAGAGCAAGTTTAACAAGAACTTTAACATTTTTGTATCAGACCAACAGACTAACAGACCAACAGACCAACAGACTAACAGGAAAAGTGATTGCTAGGTCTCTGCCAAACTTTGTTCTGGCGAGACAAAAAGGAAGTATCCTCTGTAAGTGCAAAACATGGTGCAGTAATATTTTTTTGATTAACAAATCTTCCTTCATTTTTGGAATAACAAACCCTTATTCCTTTTTGGTTTAACGAACTCTAGGATAGGATATAGCAATTTATTGTCCAATTGGAAATTCCATTTTCACTGGTTTACATTGATACAAACAAAGAGTGTGACATCACACAAGGTACATAAAAACAGAGAGACATATACAATTATACAAATTCTAAAGGATGCATGATATTTATATTACCTTTACAATTACTGAAACTGTGCAAAACAAGGCTTCTATTGGGTTGTACGAAATATACACTTATTACATCAATAATAGAAAACCTGCATTGGTTACCAATGCAGCAGAGAATAGCATTCACTGTCATACTAATTACATACAAAACACTTCTTGGTCAAGCTCCTGGCTACATTACAGAATTATGGAGGTATAAAACCAGTAATAATGGTCACAGTTTGGGCAGTTCGACGGATCCTCTGCTTTTACGGATTCCATCCTTCAAAAGGAAAGTAACGCTGAGTGATCAAGCAATTGCTTGTGTAGCCCCCAAGCTCTGGCACATATGCCCTTTGAAAGTTAGGAAAACACCGTCCGTGAAAACAACCTTAAATCAAAGCTCAAAAACACATGTATTTAATCAATAGCATGTATTTAGGAGTCCTATAAAGCGCAGTAGAATATAAACTTTATAGAATAGTTTCTGCGTTCTCTAAATTCATATGTTATTATCATCAGTATTATTACATTTCGGAGACTGGTCTTCGCGCCTGGGCGTTAAAAAGGTGAATCGAGTTGGGGACGAAAGATTGCCTAAAGCGGGTGGTCCTAGTACGGGGGACACATAAACGTATTCCTGATCTGTTGAACTTGAAATTGTCGTTGAGTGGGTGGGTGGGGTCAGACATGATGAGTTTTATTTTGCTAGCGACTTTTTCTTGATAGATAATCTCAAGTGAGGGCAAGTCTGCCCCTATTATCCGTTGGGCAACCTTTCTTGCTTGGTCGAGCCTCTTTAGATCATCATTTGTAGCATTTGCCAAGTAACACACTAAGTTGTAAGATATAACACTTTGAATGATTGACTTGTAGAACATTACGATAAGCGTGTTATCTACTCTCAATTTCTTCATTATTCTGACAAAGTACAGCCTCTTGTTTACTTTCCTTTGATTTTGTTCCACGTTCCTTGACCATTTCAGCGAATTACTTATAGACGTTCCCAGGTATTTGTATTCCTTCACTTGTTCTACACCTTCTCCATGAACAGATACTACCTTATGTTCGGTGATATTACGGCGGAAATCTATTATCAATTCTTTTGTTTTGGTTACATTTAATACCAGAAAGTGGTCATCGCACCACTGCACAAAATTTGCTATCGTCGTGACATATGAATCAACACTGTCGGAACTGTCGGAAATGTACCCGGTAATTACGGTATCGTCAGCATATTTAATGATGCTACACTCACTGCTAGTACATCGACAGTCACTAGTATACAAGGAGAAAAGTACCGGGCTCAAAACACAACCTTGCGGTGCCCCTGTACGAACTATTCTCTCAGTGGACTGAACATCTCCCATAACTACTTTTTGTGGTCTGTCGCTGAGGAAATTTTGAATCCATAAAATTATCTTGGGAGGAACCTGAAAAGCTATCAGTTTCTTCACAAGTAGGTGTGGGACAATAGTATTGAAGGCACTAGAAAAATCTACAAAAGTAGATCTTACATATGATTTTCCTTTGTCTAAGTGAGAGTATACCTTGTGCAGGTATGTCAGTACCGCATCATCGACACCTCTTTTACACCTGTACGCGAACTGCATTGGATCAGCGAATGATGAAGTGTATTTGATGAGGCGTTTTAACATAACCTTTTCAAAGCACTTCATTACACCGCTGGTAAGTGAGATAGGTCGAAAGTCATTTAAGTCGTTTGCTTTCCTTTTCTTTGGGATGGGCTTTATCAAAGACATCTTCCAAAGGCGCGGTATTATTCCCTGATCCTAATACAATTTTGGAGAATCGAACCTTCAGAAATAACTATCCATAGGAATAACAAACCTTCACAATAATGAACCTTCGGAATGACAAGCTGTAACGGTATGAAAAGCCTGAATACTCGGTGGCCACTTTCCTTCCCTGATAACATTTAACAAACACTGACCCATGTTGTGCATTACACAGTAGGAGAAAAATAACTTCTTACAAAAGGGCCATGTCTTAAAAAGATTTCCAACTTAATCTTAGCTCTGTCATAACTATCTATAAGACATTGTCTCTTTTGTTGCCTGTGGGGGCAAAACTGATCTGAGCCCCCATTATGTCTCTTCACTAATAGAGTACAGAAGTGTGATGTCATTTGAGCATTTGTCAAGACAACTGGCTCTAAACAATAAGGGTAGAGTAAGCAGCGGTGATCACAACGGGGACTGTAATTGGGAGTGCCGGACACTAGCCCAATAGACAATATTGGATCACTAAACCTCTCCCTGGAGTGAGTTTGTTCAGAGCCAATTTTCTTGACAACATGTTCATATGACGACACTAATTCGGTACTCTATATGAGTACACAAATATATAATATTCATATCATTGACATTTTAAAACAAGCTTAGTAGCATGAGCAGCACCCCCACCTCCACATCCAAACCTAATATGAACCAAGCTCAACAAATAGAGTAGTACTTTATCTGGTTCAGAAGGGGGTTAATAGGGTATTATAGAATGGGTGGAAGAGTATCCTAAGAATTCTCCTACTTCAATAAATGTTCCCATGATGCAGTGTAATATCCACTGATATGCAGATGACGACAATTTTGGATCTGTTCTGCTTATTTTAGAAATACGATTGCAAAAAATAAAATGCTTTAAAATTAATTTATTGCCAAATGTGTGGTAATCAATTGTCACTTTTTGCATGATAATGTCGTCAATTCTTACAATATTTGTTGTTGTTGCCTGTTCTATAAAAAAAACCCGATACACTTTCTTTCTTGGTTCTGTTTAATTATGTGCACGTGGTAACTTTGGTAAGGTCGAAAACACACTCGGCTGGGTCTCTCTCGTGTGTTTAAACCATGCAAAGTAACCTCATGCATACAATTGGTACCGACGCAGTAAAACCTGTGCATGTATACTGACCCCATGGTTTGTGCTGAGCCTTCGTCATCTTCTTGATCTCCGCCTGCACATGGACTGGGTTGAGCAGGGCGGGGTGCACCTTTGGGGGATCCTCTACCGGAAGGGTGCTGGCAGTAGAAAGAGACAAATAAAGATGAGAAGAAATATACTCTCCCTTGTCACACTGGGAGTCTTCCCCTTTCACATTTAAATGTTTCACCTTTCACACTTAGACCCTTCCCTTTTCACACATAGATTTCACCCCTTTCACACTTAGACCCTTCCCTTTTCACAAGAATAGACTCCTTTTTCATGCATAGATTTCGCTCCTTTCACACTTAGACCCTTCCCTTTTAACACGAATAGACTCCTTTTTCATGCATAGATTTCGCCCCTTTCACACTTAAACCCTCCCCTTTCCATACACAGACTAGCCCTTTTCACACTTAGACTCTTCCCCTTCACACACTTTCACTCTTTCCCTTTCACACACAGGCCCTCCCCTTTCACACACAGACCCTCCTCTTTCACGTACAAAGTGACACATTCCCACTTACCATGCTGTGCTTACACCCTCTAGGGTGACCACTAGACTCTTCCCTTTACACACACTGAAGACTCTCACTTTCACACTTAGACTCTTCCCCTTTCACACTAACACTTTTACCCTTTGACGCATAGACCTTTCTCTTTTACATCAGGAGTAATGCATTCCCACTCACCGTGCTGTGCTGACCCCCTCTAGGGTGACCCTGGCAGCCTCCATGAGTGCCAGCGTTGCCCCCCAGGAGACCCTGACCTCCTCTCTACCATGCACCCTAGTCTGAGGGGTGTTCACCTCCATGGAGGCCCACATGGCATCCCAGAGGTCCACCACGCTCCCCACCAGGTGGAAGTAAGATGGCCGCCATGCCAGCTTCATCACCTATCGCCATTGGGAGCAAGCAAGCAAGACATCTCAACTCTTATAAATCAGTGAGGCATTTGTGCACTGAAAATACACACCATCTTCATCAAAGAGAGCAAGCAAGTCATCTTAACTCTTTTCTGGCAGAGAGGGGATAATCCCCTATTCTTACAATTGCTGCAAATGGCGAGATGCCTTCATGTGACTTTTTCCTTTAAAGTGTCTTGCAACTTTTGAGACCACGTTTGAATAAATCAGATACTCAGTTCTGAGGTTTTGGAACATTTTGGTGTTGCATGTCGGGCCAAAATCAGATGAGCATGGACATTTTACATAGCATTGTGTAACAAATAATTGCTTCATAAGTTATGAAGCAATTTACGAACAAGCAGTGGAAAACACAATTGACAGAGTTATGATCACTCTGTCAATTGTGTTTTCCTGTCCCTTTTTTTTTATCCTATTCTGTTCACACTGATACTAATATATCTTTCAAGCATAAAAAAATACTAATATATCTTTCAAGCATAAAAAAAAATACTAATATATCTTTCAAGCATAAAAAAACACTAATATATCTTTCAAGCATGAAAAAAAAAAATCATTAAAACATAAAGAAAAGTTTGGCATGAACTGTGGTAAAGCTTACCTTGATAGGCAGCAGCAACGGAGCCTCGAGCGGACTGACTCGCTGCCTCCAGAGGGCGATATGGAACTCCTCCACGTGTCTGGGTGACTCGATGTAGTTTGGGGACAGGAAGGCAATGATGTGGCGCGCCTGGTCTAGCTGCTCTAGCCGCTCCTGGTTGCTGGGGGCATCAGGGAGCACTGTTAGCTGGGGGGCACCCCACTGCAGGAACAGCCTACAACACAGACAGACAGACAGACAGACAGACTGTAGGATTAGCCTATAACACAGACAGACAGACAGACAGACTGTAGGATTAGCCTATAACACAGACAGACAGATAGACAAACAACTCTGCAAGGTCAGGGTGCTGTAGTAATATAAGCTCCTGGCTGCTGGGGGCGTCAGGGAGCACCGTTAGCTGGGGGGCAGCCCACTGCAGGAACAGCCTACAACACAGACAGACAGACAGACAGACTGTATGGTTAGCCTATAACACAGACAGACAGACAGACAGACTGTAGGATTAGCCTATAACACAGACAGACAGATAGACAAACAACTCTGCAAGGTCAGGGTGCTGTGGTAATAAGCTCCTGGATGCTGGGGGCATCAGGGAGCACCGTTAGCTGGGGGGGGGGGGGGGGGGGGCAGCCCACTGCAGGAACAGCCTACAACACACACAGACAGTCAGACACACAGACAGACAACTCTACAAGGTCACGATGCTGGGATAATGAAATGTACACATGAGCAAATTAATTCTGTTACAAATGACCTCAGGTCAATTGGACCACTCACTGAGCATTTTAGGAATTCATTAGATAATTAACCATATTTAAGCTTTTTCAAAAATATCAACTGTCTTTTTTAATTGAACACCTAACACAATTACCATCTATTACACTCCTGGGCCCGTTACATAAAACTTACCATTAATGGTAATATGCGAACAATGGGAACAACCCAAGTAACATCGCTTAACAGCCAACAAAATTCAAGGTTCCCATAGAAATTGTCATTGGTAGCACAGCTACCATCAATGGTAAGTATTATGCAACAGGGCCCAGAACAACCCAATACAATTACAGTTACGTGCTACAATATATCTTTATTGTCCAAACCCGTGGGTTTCATCTACCCCCCCCCCCTCCCCTTAGAATGTAATGAGATCTCTAAATCCTCCTGACCTGAAGGCCTCAGCAAACTTCTCATCATGCGGATGAAAGCTGAGAATGACCTCTCCCTTCACATCATGGTAGGTGGCGTTCTCCAACTCCTGAGCAGACACAAAGCACTTGGGCGGGAAGTCTATCATCCGTCTGTGCTGGAGCTTGAACATCTTCTTTCGGTGATCCTCCATCAATTCTTCCACGTTCAGTCGATCTGACACCTAGAAGGACAAATATACCAAGTACAGTGTAACCTGCTTTAGCGACTATCCTGCAACCAAATTGGAATGGGACCCTTGACCATAACACAGGGACTCTACAGTGACAAGGGGTCCACTATTTTTACACTCTTACTCCATCCCTTTAATGTACATGCATTAAAAAATATCTGAAAGATTGAAACTTAAAAAATCTAAGATTCTATAATACAGAGGTTTTTTTAACCAATGGTATCAACATGAACAATGAAACTTTGCTTTAATTAGTGGGGAAGATGCATTCTTTATTCCTCCACACCCAACAGTCAATGTATGATCATCTATCTAGATAGGTCACATCTAGTTAACTCAAGTGCAAAATATAATACCAAGGGTGCCATCAGTGGACAGGTAAAAATCACACTGCAAGATTTCAGCTTGAGTTAGTGATTGATATTTTCAAAATCAATTAACTTTTTATTTGCATGATTGCCTCATTCATTCATTCACTCATTCATTCATTCATTCATACATACATACATACATTCATTCATTCATTTATTCATTCATTCATTCATTCATTCATTCATTCATTCATTCATTCATTCATTCATTCATTCATTCATTCATTCATTCATTCATTCATTCATTCATTCATTCATTCATTCGTTCGTTCATTCATTCATTCATTCATTCATTGCCTCAGCTTCATTCTATGTGACACAGAAAGGGTCAAAGGGAGCATACCTCCGTCTGTGAGAGCAGCTGAGCCAGCTGATCTGGGCCCTCTCCCTCGCACTGCTCCCCTCTCAGCCAGGAGACCAGAGACTGGCAGACCCCATCCACTGTCGCATCAAAGACGTCGGGCGTGGCAGTCACTATGGTTACTTCAGAGAAGGATGACGCCTCCTGCTCCAAGTCTTCTATGCGCAGCGGGATGAGCTTCAGCTGATCCTGTGGGAGGAGTTTGATTCAAGAAACAAAACGGCTTTTTGTTTTAAAGTTCTAACAAACCACCTCTCTGAGTGGCAGTAGTTTATATACGATGAGTTTCATGGTAAACCATGTTATAGTTCTTAAAAAGGACTGTATTTCAATACCATGTAAGCACAGATGCAGTATAACCATTGTGTTTCAACATAAATTGAATCCATGTGAGCCGGTTAAGAAATGTTCAAAAGGATGTGCTATGTAATAAAACTGATGTATATCTTGTGAAACATAGATTTCATAATTAGGTTTCATTGTTATGGGCTCGCAGTTATTTTGCTTATTCATCATGATTTTATTTGGTACATATAACAAATATAAACTGCTCTGATATTCAGGTAAGGGTTAACCTAGAGGCCTGCAGTGATATAAAAACAATGCTATTATCACTAGTCCTGACTTCTTGTGATAGTAGCATTGTTTTGAGATCAGCTTGCACCAATAGTTTGAACCATACCCTCAAGAGCAGTCTATATGTGTACAATATAACCCCTTGATGAGGGCCATATTCCTGGCCCTTACCTGAGCTCTGTGTTTGGTGTGAGCTAGACTGTACTCCTCCCTACAGACAGAAGACTTGAGGTAGTTCTTAGACAGGACGGCTAGCATGGAGCGGGACCCATCGATGGCGTGATACAGAGTCTGCTGCCACGCATGACCTACAGAGGAGAATATCATAATAGTAACATCTATTACTGAAAATGAGGTACATGTCATGATGTTCAAATCTACATTTATCTAAAATTAATTTTGTGGATGATTCTCACACCACGAAAATAAAAACATGCAAAACTCATGCCAAAGGTTTACTGATTGTTCTTTCCTGTGTTACATGTGTACGCTCCATATGTATGTGAGCAATATTGCACTGCTAAAGGGAAGTCTATATGTGCTGAAATTTTTAATCGTCTATATTCTTAGATAGCACAGCCAACATAGAGCGAGAACAATTCATGGAGTGATACAGGGTCTGCTAACATTTGTTTTCAGAATACCTTTCCACATTCAATTCAAATAAATTCAATTCAAAGTGAAGTTGATTTTTATTGAGATATTGGTCATTACTTCCTTCTGCGCCAGTCAAAATGCTGCTCTATAGGACTTGTGTGCATTACTGGTGGAGAAATGCATTCATGGCGCATAAAGACGTTAATACATTTTGATCAGTAGCCGTGAACCCTACCTGTCTTCAGCTCCTGGATGTCATAGAAGATCCTCAGGGCAGGGTCGAGCTTCTTGAGAACAGCCACGACTTGATTGGCTGCTTGGGAGTCGCAGTGTGAGTAGGAGACAAATACATCGTAGGAGAAAGGTTCATCCGTATGGTCCGCTGGGCCTGGGGTAGGGGCTGAGGAAGGGGCAGGGGTAGTGGTGGTGGTAGGGGGGCCTGTGTGGGTGGGCGTGGCATCAGGCAGGGGTGCAGGTAGGTTCTTGATCAGCTGTTGGCAGGTGCTGCTGATCTTGGCCTCAGGGTCTTTTCTTTATCAACAGAACGGAAAAGGCAGCAATTTACAGTGATACCTGTACATCAAGACCACTTCATAATGCAGAACCCTACTCTTGTTTTGAGTTACACTGAGGAAAATATAATGTACATGTGATACACTGAAACCTGTATAAAAATTGCTCAAGGGAGACAAGGCATGTGGTCTGCTTGAGCTTGTGGTCTTTATACACAGGGTACTTAAATGCAGGGTACGATGAGAGAAGCTCCTCAAGGGGAACTCAAAATCTGGTCTTTATAGACAGGTGGTCACTGCAGCAGGTTTCATGCTATCATTATGGTAGCCTAATTCTCAGGGAAGGGGGAGTGTCTGACAATTAATTCCTTCATATTAACACAGGTTTAACTTTAGCTTTGCACCTTTTATCACTCCTTACTCCTGAGGAAGATCTGCAGAATCAGTAGCTCCTTTCAGAGCTAACCTTTCATCATTTTCACTCTGTCTGTCTTCTTTCTAATTTCACTTGCTCTCGGAGTAGCTGTTCTCAGAGCTATTAAAAGAATAAACTAACAGTCCCTTTTAAGGAGCATCACATAGTGTACCGTGATACTCATTGTGTACTACTCACAAATGCAGAACCTTCCTTTAACTCTTTGTGTACTAAATGTACATTTACTCACAAGTAATTCACATAAACCTCAAAGAGGGCAATTCATTTGGCATACAAAGGGTTAAAGAACATATAACATACCTTATGATTGGTGTTACAAAGAGTGACAAAGTTAGCAACCAGGATTTGAGAAGGAAAACCAAAGTGTGGGACAAAGTACAGGAAATTAAATCACAGAAGTGGAGGTGGGCTGGTCAACTGGCCAGAAGGAAAGATGACCGATGGATTCACAAATTGACTGTGTGGACCCGTAGAGCTATCACCAGAGGAAGAGGCAGGCAAAGTAGGAGGTGGATGGATGATATAAGAGAATGGCAGCGTGACATGGAAAAGAGCGGCACAAGATAGCTTGAAGTGGAAAACTGATGAGGAGGCCTTCCTTCAGCAGTGGAGAGAAATAGACTAGATAGATAGATGGATATAACCTACCTGCAGTCTGCGTATTGCACGAGGCCCATGTAGGTGGGCAGGGTGACCGTCTCTATAAAGAGTGGTGCCAGAATGTGCCTGTAGCTTTGTCGGTTACAGCATAGGGCAATGTTGTACTGCTCCAGGCAGTCCGCAGACTCCAGGTAGTTAGGGCTTAGCACTGATGGTAAGAGGAAATGACAAGAGATGTTTGATCTGAGCCCTGCCTTATAAAGAGTTGCGAGTGATCAGAATCGATTGTATATATCAAATCCCCTATCTCTTAAATACAGGGTTACGATTGATATCAATCATAAGTCTTGTTGCGATCAATCACAATTCTTTTGAGACAGGGCCCTATATGAATGCTGCATTGTGGGTGAATCATGGATAACATCTATCTACTTTAAAAGACATTATAAACCTCATCTTAATAATCATGTTACCTGATTGGTCAACAGTCATGAAATAGCTTTAACCATTCTTGCATAAATTGCAGTCAATAGTACTTTTTCTTGCATAAGTTGGTATAATTAGTGGCCTATACTCCAGTCCCTAATGGGAGTTTGTGTGCGTGTTAAATTATTTGGATGACCAATGTAGAAAACCCATAGACTTCAGTGTATTACAGTGCCAGTTCTCAGAAAGAAATAGCAAATAGTAATGGGCTGCCATATGTCTACCATGACTACTCAATGATCTTTGTTTACGCACATTTGCAGCGCAAATAAAAATGACTAATGCGTGGTACAAAAACGCATTGTAATTACATTTTTGACTAGAGCAATTCGACTGCCACGCAGTCGATAAATATGCCTCCGCCTCTTTGCTAGCTCTATAAATAGATTATTTTCAGAAAATCTGTTTGTTTGGTTGGGAATGTTCCAGTGAATTCCTATTTATTCTGTTTTCCATGTTTAGTGAAGTTTGGCAATGTTCATTTGACCTTTGATCTCTTACTTCTTTGACTTCCAATCTAACCAGTCTGTCTAAATCCATCCTTGTATCCTTGTGATTCTTGTACCATGTTTTCTTGAAATGCATAATTGGATTGGGATTTATTGTGAGAAGTATTAATTTGGGGGTAATTCATAAACCTTTGACCCCTGACCTTTCAGGAATTTTAACCAAACTTTCTCCAGTCTACCTTCATGAAGTAACACATCTCTGTACCATGTTTGTTTGAATTGAATCATTAGATTTGGATTCAATGCGAAAAATAGCCAATTTTGGCAAAGTGCATTGACCTTTGACCTGTGACCTTTGAGAAATTTCACCAAAATTGTTATCAGTCTAACCCCAAGTAGTGATCCATCTTTGCACCATGTTTAGTTGGTAATGTACCATTGGATTTGGATTTACTTTGAAAAATATAAAGTTTGGGGCAGTTTTTAGCCAATTTTGGCAAAGTTCATTGACCTTTGACCTCGGACCTTTCAGGAATTTTACCAAAAATTTCATCAGTCTATTCCCAAGTAGTGATCCATCCGTGTACCATATTTAATGAGAACTACATCCTTGGACTTGGATTTATTGTGAAAAAGGTCAAATTTTTGCAAATTTTTCACAAAGTTCATTGACCTTTGACCCCTAACCTTTCAGGAATTTTACCCAAAATGTCACCAGTCTACCTCCAAGTAGTGATCCATCTTTGTACCATGTCTGATGAGAATTGTATCCTTGGATTTGGATTTAATGTGAAAAATGTCAATTTTAGGCAATTTTTCACGTTTAATGACCTTTGACCTTTGAACTCGATCAGATTTGACCCCAATTTTACACACTTCATTGGTTTTATGCAATACACACATGTACCAAGTTTGAAGAAAATCTGGTTCACGGTTCTCAAGATATTGCCGAAACGGATTCGGGACGGACGGACGGACAGACGGACAACCCGAAAACATAATGCCTCCGGCCACTTCGTGGCGGAGGCATAAAAATGAACATAGAGTAGAGTTCTACTCTGTAAAACAGAGTTGGGCTAGAAATATTCTATTCGGTTTATAAAACAAACATATACTGCTCTGATAGTCGGGAAATGGTTAAAATATAGGCCCCCTCCAACACCCATACCTTTGGTCCTCCTACCTGTGATAACGCGAGCACACTTTGTCATGACATCATAGATCTCATTCTGCCAGATGGCGTCTTCGTCCAGCTTCTGATGGGACATGTAGAGGCGGATGTCCGGCTTGAGTGTCCGTAGTGAGGTGCAGATGAGATCAACCATTGCCTGGTCCTTGCTGCTGTATGAGAGGTACACATCGTAGTCTAGTTTCACCTCCTGCCACAGACAAACAAACAAGGAGAGATAATGTAAATATTATGCATCATCACCTAAACAACTTGACATTTATTTTTCTTGTTTTACCCTAACCCTAGGGTGTGCTGAAAGTCTTCCTCGAGAACGTCAATCGAAATGAACAGACAAGAAGGTCACGTAAAGAATAATGCATCCTCACCTAAACAACTTAATATTTATTTTTCATGGCTTAACTCTTTGTATCCTATTTCTGCATTTAGCACAAACAATACACAAAAAACCTATAGACATAGACCATCATTTTGCTTGGCAAAAATGTAAAAGGTTTAACCAGGGTGTAATCCATGGTCGAAATAAACCTCCTTTACAGCCGCGCCCACCTTGGGAATGGGCGTCTTGGTCTGTAGCCTGTCCTTGAGCTGGGAGAAGACAGTGAGGATCTGGGAGGCATCGGCCCTTTGCAGCATTATGGAGGCCTTGGTCATGCTCAGCACCTTGGCGTAGATGACAATCTTGAGGAGGCGGAGAGGGAGACCGGCCTTCATCCAGTTGACAGCGTTCTCCACCATCCCCTGCAGCATCTCACACTCATCACATCCCTATGGCAACAAGGTAAAATTGGCAATGTTCATAATGTATTCACAACTTTTAAAAATTGGACAATGTTGCGGTATGCGAACAAAAATACAATTAATAATCTGTTTTCATTTTTCACATTCCAATTAAATCAAAGTAAAACAATAACGATATAAGACAAAAATTTAACCCAAACCAAACTTAACCTTACAAAAGGTACAAGCAACATAACATATAGTATTTAAATGTGGAAGGACCACTAAAAGCCAGAGGCTTAACAAGAGTGGTCCCCATCAGTAAAACAAATATTGGGTTCAGAAGGCAAGGAAGGAAAGAAAGGAGAAGAGAGAGAAAGAAGGTGGAGGAGGGATGTAGAGAGAGTATTTAGAAAATATGTACATGTACATGCAGTAACTAACTTACTTTATTTCATTTTCCAGTAGATATAACTTATATTTTCTTTTAAAGTTTGATTTAATATACCGTTAGCACTTTCCTCGTATGAAGTACCACTCAAACCCAGGATCTCTCTGCAAGAGTTAAGAGCTCTCGTTTGTATACCTCCAAAGCGTCTAAAACTTAAGCCCACCTGACTGCCAGCATTCAGCAGTGGAGTGATCACAGAGCCAGGCTGGTTGTTCAGGATGGGGACCAGGCAGCGGAATGCATGTGACACCAACTCTTGGGGGCGCCCTCTCGCTCCACGATTAGGATCGTAATACCTGCAAGATCACAGGACACGGCACAGGCTGTTTAGATGTGCACTACACCAGTCAATCTACTAGGAACTGTCATCACACATTAGTTCCATTAATTATTCACGATGCTCCTGCCAAGAAAACCTTGCGGGTCAATGCATGTGATGCACAAGGGGAATGGTTGTGTTCTGAAGTAATTCTCTGATACACACAAATGCTAGTCCTGATTTATCACAAAATGAAAAGGTTCTTAATCATTCAACTTCAGATAATTACAAGAATATTTATTGATGAAATGTAACAAACCAGCTCCCCCCAAATTAACATCCTTTTCCTTACAATATTTAAATTCAGCTTGATTTGGTTTGCAACTTTATACAAATTATTTTTCAAAATTACCAAATATTTTTATTTAATGCCTATAGAGTACTGAAATGTGATGTCATATGAGAATGTTGTCAAGACAACTGGTTCTAAAGTATGTGAGTACAGCAAACATCAGTGATTATAATGGGGACTCTCATTGGGAGTGCCCGCCACTAGCCTGCTGGACAATGTCGTAACAATGAAACTCTCACTTGAGAGATGTTGTTTTAGAACAGGCAACCTGCATAATAATAGATATGACGACACCACTTTGGTACTCAATAGCAGAAAGGAGAAGCACTCCTACATTTGGCCTGTGAAGGTGTTGTGGCCCCTGGTCTCGAAGCAGAGCAGCCTGCCATAGGGAAGGTTGTCTCCTTGGAGAGGCTTGGTCCACCAGCAGGAGTAGAGAGCCTGGAGGTCCTCTTCCTTATGGCTCCTGGCCAGCTCTGCTACGTCCATCTTCAGGTTCTTGAACAGGGACCCCATCACACCAATACCTTTAGAGTATAAGCCTGCACAGATAAAAGTATAGGAACCAATACAGCTGAAGAACTGAACAGACCCAATTCGCACTCATCTAAATCTTCAGGTTCTTGAACAGGGACCCCATCACACCAATACCTTTAGAGTATGAGCCTGCACAGATAAAGGTATTGCAACCAATTCAGCTAAAGAACTGAACAGACCCAATTCACACTCATCTTAATCTTCAGGTTCCTGAACAGGGACCCCATCACACCAACACCTTAAGAGTAAGAGCCTCAAGGATAAAAGTATTGGAACCAATTCAGCCAAAATCTAATTTGTTATCCAAACTATGAAGAGAGAGAGAAAGAAAACTGTACAGACCCAGTTCATACTAATCTAAATCTTCCGGTTTCTGTACAGGTACCCCATTATACCAATACCTTTACAGTATGAACCTGCAAAGGAAAGGCATTGGAACAAATTCAGCCAAAGACACAGATATATCGATCTAGTTCACACTAATCTAAATCTTCACTCTAAAAAGAGTATTAGCCTGCAAGGGTATAGTGGCATTGACCCAATTCACACTTATCTAAATCTTGTGTCGTTGGCTGAAATGTAAAGGCTGCCGCATACGGACATGATTCGATGAGTTGTACGACTCTGTGACTGGCTGAATCGCAGGAATCGGGACTGGATTTGTGCTAGAGAGTGAGGTCACATTTCCAGTAATAGGGCCCTCATGACTGCAGAATCACAGCAAAATAGTTTGGTCTGTGGTGGTCTTTAATCGTTCCACTATTGCTAACCTCCAAAGGCAGAGATGAGGATCACATCCATCTTGTCCTTTGGTTCCAGCCGGGTGATGTCCCCAAGGCAGAGCTCGATCTTGCACTCCCCGCTCGGTGTCATCACGGCGAGTGTGTCCTTGACCAGCAGGCCTGGGAGCTGATCACGTGGGACTTGACCAATATCATCGCTGCAGGCCTCAGGACACTGATCACCACAGCTGACCACAGACGAGGCATCAGAAGTCTTCTTCTTAGCTGGCCAGCCCCTCCTGTAGTACAGAGCAACGAGAGAGACATGTCTACCTCACAATGTATTCTGGGGTAATTTCAAGTTTTAAAAGAAATGTTGATGAATGAACAAGAAATCTTTCTCCTATATCTGATAAATGTATTTTTGTTCAACCATTTCCATTTTTGTTTGTTTTGTTTTGTTTACCTGTCTGATTGTAAGCCACATCAATTTAGTCTATCAACTGCCATTGTGGATTTTATCCTATTTGAATAAATATCCTGCCCCCCCAAAAAAAACAAACAAACAAACAAACAAACATCGCAGTGTGTAATTGCTCAAAGTGGAAGCCGTTCTCTAGACCTCAAATATGAATGGATCTACAACACAGAAGGGTGGATATGACTTTCTTGACCTCAATTAAGCATTGCACATACACTACAGCTCAAAGGAATTGGCATAGGGAAAGGGAAAGGGAAAGGGAAGAAAGGGAAGGAGCTGCAGTTTTAAACCGCGGTATATTCTGTCCAGTTCAGCATGAAGCATGATGCTTTTCAGGCTAAAGCATCTTATTTCATGCTGAAGTGGACAAAATATACTGCAGCTTAAAACTGCGGCTCCTACCCTTTCCCTTTCCCTATGCCAATTCCTCTGAGCTGGAGTGTACATATCCACAAATAGACAAAATGTTGCCTATTAGTATTACACCTCTGATTTTGCTCAACTGTTTGCAAATTTGTTGTGCATTCTTTTTTTCTCAAAACAAAACTTACATGTAAATAATTAAGGTGAGCTATCCCTTAAAAATTTACAAAATGAAAAATGATAATTCAACACTCACGTGTTTGGCAGGTCCATTCTCACTGGGCTTTTCCTTTCCCTTTCTTCCTTGTCAGTTTAGGTCCACTGGAGGGAGGACAGTTTGATCAGAAGCAATCTGAGACTCACTGAGGCAAGGGATTCACCTGCAGAAGAAAACAATTTCAAGGATGCTATGATCGAACAACAAACACCATAGTAGCACTACCAAAGGCAATACAATTCATTGATGCAGGGATGTACAATACACAGTGTAGCTGATTACAACTACAGGCGGGGTAATGCAAGTCCCTGCATATCCATGAAGTAGATCAATAGGGGTTACACAGCCTAATACAATGCACATTGCCCAATACACACCATATTTTTAAAGATGAGACAATGTACGTGTCTTGCGCAATGTGCATTCTAAAATTATGACTCAATACTGGATAGTCTCACAGATTCGGTCTTCCATGAAAATGAACGAGTTTAGACAGGAATAGCTGTCTCATTCGGGGCATTCTTTAATCAAAATTACATTTTTGGACATACCCCCAAATAGATCGATAGGGCGTTCAGAGGAGCCAGATGCAATCTCAGCGGATCCAACGTCCTACAGCTACAGAGACTGATTTTTCGGTCTACATTGCAGGTGGCTTGCACCAGAAGATAATGGTTTGAGATCACCGTGTGCAAATCAATACTAGCTCCTCCTTCTCTCAGCTACAGAGCATGTCTGTAGTGTAGGTAAATTTACTCTCATTTACAGTAGCCCTATGATGTAGCAAGGATCCCGGCCCGACCGGCCGGGCGCACCGCAGGCCGCACCGGCCGCCCCGGCGCGACCGGCCACACGCTCGCCCTTAATCCTTGCATGTACTGTCTACTAAGCCTAGGCTAGGGCTAATAAAATAAGCATACGAATCGATATGATAACCAATGTTACATGCTGGCCTATGGTATAACCTTTACAGATTCTAATTTATATTTCGAGCTTAAATACTTACTCATGCAACGAAAAATGCGTGCCGTATAGCGTGCATCTGCTGTAGCTTCACATGCACAACAACCGCAACGCGAAGGCGGAAGTTCTATACCGCGCGCCCACCGTACCCGCACCGAGGTGCCTCGCCGGTCTAGCGGCGCGATCAGTCAGATATTTTACAGACACTGATTGTGTACCGGTACATTGAAGTGTCATGTTTTCAAAACATTGATACTGCCCTCAGCTCTCGTAGCAGCTAGCTCTCAGATTGTAACGTTAGAGATATCCTGGGGGCAGCTATACTATGCACTTTTTGGTGGGTACATAAGCTAGCGAGCTGTGATCATGGACTTGCTGTGACCTAGATGCGAGAGCTGTGATTGTGAAGCATCTATCTATCATTTGTCTGTAACTAAGTGTGGGCGACCACGGCGTCGACGCGTCTTCTGCTCATGATTCAGGTAGATTCTATATTTTAAAGGTCTACAATTATAGTTTTTATTCGTTCATCGATACATTCATGATTCATTCATTAAATTGTCTCTGTTTATCTAGCATCATCCATCAGTGTGTCGTTTGTGATATAACTTGTTAGATTATAATGGCATGAAAAGTAGATCTGTTAAAGTTATTCAAGCATTGACTCATGATTATAAGTCTTTCAACTGTTTCATTTTCGATTTATCACATTGAAAAAGAAGACAATGTCTGTAAACTATAATTAGTATCACAAGTTTGCGAAAGGGGGCATGCAGGATTGCGAAGGACACATGCAGGCCTATAACAGTTAATTATTGTAGTCTACCTTGAAGTTGAACTTTGAAGATGATTGCGAGAAGAGAAGTTGTGTGTACACAGCACAGTGACTGCATGTGTCCATATTTGTCCACTGATAATAGCACAAAATGCAAATGTAAGAAAATGCAAATCTGCATGTACATCTTTTTTAAGCATCTTTAACTTCATCGCTAAAATAAGATCTTACGTCATGTCAGTATTCTGCATTAACATTCTTTTATTGCATGTGATGCAATCTTACGTCAGACCAAAACCCCCACCATGGCCTGGCAAGCTCTAGAGTCAGCAGAATGTCTCATGCTCATCCTCCTCTCCGTCGCTGGTTGTTATGGCAACAGTTGGACGGCACCCTTATCCATGCGAGCTCAAGTGATCCCTGAAGCAATGGATTTCTTGAGTCAAACAGTTCAGCTTTCTACAAGACTGACATCTGTAGACGATGTTTCTGTAGCATGCCTCCAGGATTTACAGAGACTTAGCAGACAGGATGAAGTAGACGTCATTCGTGGTATGTAACATATAAGACCAGCTAGTTGTGGATAAAATTGTGCGAGTCATGATCATGCAATCACTAGCTGTATTAAAGAGATGCTTATTACAGTATATTGAAACCAACACTCATACAATGGCAATCAATGCATATGTTATATTTTGTAATGGGGAGGAAGTGTTTCATTGCATGATTTTATATCACAATGGCAGTTGATGTGAAAACAAAATATTTCATGAAATATTGAGCAGCAGCGAACCACTGTGATTGGCCTGTTTGCTCTTTCGAGAGATCAACTGCTTAATTGCCTGACCAGTTACTGTATGATTCCATTGATATCTGAAGTTGTAAAATTAACATATTTCACTATTGTATCATAACAAGAAGCTTATTGTGGCTTACACTTTTAGTATCATAAGTATAGGCCTGTAGGCCTCCTTTTATCCAGGCTACCCTATTAAAAAAAAAAGGGTGCTTTGAGAATGGGAACTATTTTCCAAAAATATTTGTCAGGGCTATTTTTTTTCAATTAAGCCTGATATTTTGAAATGAAAGGTCTGAACCATTAAGAGCATTAATTGGAAATGGGGGGAAATATTTTTCAATAATATTAGTCAGGGCTATTTTTTTTTCAATTCAGCCTGATATTTTTAAATGAAAGGTCTGAACCATTTTGAGCAAACCCTGAGAGGTACAAATATCACAGGGACTTTTTTTTTTAATTGATTGTGCATTTCGGTGAATATTGTTCCATTGTAGGATTATAAAAGATGCATGGTCCTAATATGGAGACCCATTTTCCTGTGCAGACATGAAATGTGGTCCATGTATTAGAACAGTGTGATCATGTGATGTCCTTCAGTTAATTGTCCTATGATTGGATACAGGAGATTGGCTGAAATATCATTTCCTATGGTTGCTATTTAAAGTACATATATGAGTATTCTGTAGGGTGCTTTATCATTTTTACAAAAAGGATGCAGCAGATAAATGGAATGTATGATGCACTTCATTTCAATGCACAAATCCAATAGGACAGCAATTTTCTTCCACACAAGGATTAACATTCACGAGGCTCAACTCATGTCTCTCAATATGATAGAGATTTTTGCCTCAGTTTTTAACCAGAAGAAAAAGTTATGATGATGGCATATATACATAACTGAAGCAGAATTCTATATCATCCTAATAGCAGCTAGCAAGACATCTTTGATCTGATATGCACAAATCATTATTTCTCTTTTGTTCAGGAAGACAAACATGAAGCTTGCAATTAGTTGATTCCATATTGGGCAAGCCTCAGGCAGTATTTTGTGTTGTGAAGAACTTACGAATGAGGCGTGCATACAGGGTATATAGGCTTAGTTGATTCCATATTGGGCAAGACTCTGGAAATAATTTGGGTTGTCACATGGTTATGAATGATGCATGCATACAATTTGAGTGTGTTTATACACTGGTCTGTAGGCTTAGTTGAGTCCATATTGGGCAATATTTCGGGCTGTTGTGAAGAACTATTATGAATGACGCATACAATTTGAGTATGTTTATACCTTAGTCTATAGGGATAGTTGATTTCATATAAGGCAAGACTTGGGGAAGATTTTGGGTTGTGAACAATGAATTGAATGATGCTATATGTACAATTTGAATACGTCTAAATACCAGTTTACAGAGTTACAAAGTGGTGTTGTCTCATCAAAAAAAAAATCTGCCGGTTTCAGGTTGTAAACAATGAACCTCACGTAAGAGGTCAAAGGCTTGCTCGGCCTTCATGCATGCAATCTAGAATCATTTGCTACAACATGCTCATCACAACTCATGTGACGTTCTACATGATGACCGTGTTATGTTGTGTTTGATCTGACAACACCACTTAAGGTACTCTCCAGCCTCCTGGATCAGAAAAATGAGAACTATTTGTTGATACCCCAAAATGGAAATACATGTACCTTTCATTTTCCCAATGGTGAAGGCTGAAGGCAAAGTTCTAGTAATATCCTTGATAAAAAATACTTATGTAGTTCTTTTTCAAAACTACAGGTATTTTCTCCAAGGTTGGAAAGATTTTTGTAGGGTGAAAGCAAATAATGAGAACTTCTTTCCCATGAAACAATAGTGCTCACGACTATCAGAACTTTCCCATACTGAGCCACTTCATGGAGATGTGAATGCATTTTGATTATCTGGGGTTTTAGGGTGTGAATGTGATCTCATATTGATTTGCACTAGGCGACTTCAAAACTATGCTATCATCTTCAGGCGCAAGTCACCTGTAACATGTATTTAAACATTAAAGGAATTAAATATCAGTCTTCAAATTCAAACAATACAAGTTCATACCACTGTGTGGCAGTGCAGGTGGCCTATTAAATTAGCAACCATGTACTGTAGCTGGCCTTTTGTAATTCAGGTTTCATGAATATGGCCCTAGACCGTAGCCGCAGATTATTTTATTTTGTTCATTTTGTTTCCTGATTGGGGGGTTGTAAAGCGCCTTAAATCTGTTTCATCACTTACTACCTTTTTCTCCATGTGACCAAGGCATTACAGGTTTTATATTAGTTCCTGTTATGTTGCTTCATTTCCCTCCTTCCTTCCTTCCCGTGAGACAGTCCTGGATTCGTTTGGCAAGCCTGTACCTGGCCTGTTGGAAGGCAACACTGCCTGGCTGGGCCATTACGATGAGTGTATGGACATGGCTAACTTTACCCACTGCTTGGTTGACCTTGGGGTCAACGCATCGCTAACTGCTAATACCACGGTGGTGAGGGAAACTATATCTTTATTTCATATTAAAAAGGCACTCGCGGTATGCATTCCTCACCTATAGTATAAAAGAGACGAAATGAACATCTACAAATATCATTCATTCTACAAATATCATGTTTGAATAACAAACAGACAATAAATTTACATGCAGGGGCGCATTTTTTTGAGAGTCTCACACTGAACAAAAGTGTCAAGTCTGCGCTGAAGAAGAATTGGCAATGGAGCATTCAGCATACATGCCTCTTCCATGAATTATATATGTAGGACATGGAAGCACATTTGTACCCAGGTTTCACTTTATCCCTCTCTTTCTCTCACTCTATCCTCTATACAATGTAATAAATATAAAGGTTTTTCATACCATCTATGGAGCTGATTACATTTGATTGTAATCACTGTGCACTTGATCTCAGGCTCCACTGTAGCTTCAGCTAATTGTTATGAAAAGCTGTCTGTTTGATTTTCTTTAATTTTGTGCAGTTTATGTTATGATGAATTTAGGGCTTTCATTCCATCAAGTTTTGGCGTATGATTCATAGCCAGTTATTTGTATTTCATTCATTTTTGTATTATCTGCACAATATACTAATTGACTCATGTACTTACTGTTGTATTCTTATTTGATGTATTGGAAACCAAGCAGAGAAAGACATGAATCAAATCAAACCAAATCTGTTTTGGGTTTCTTTGTATCTCAATGCAGCCTCTGACCATCAACTGGGGAGTATGTGTTCCTACGAGCTGTAGTCCTAGGGACGTACAGGATGGGCTGGAGCTGCTCCTTGGTAAAGTTAACTTTCCTTTCCCTATCCCAATCGGGACCAGGGCCCTGTTTCAAAAAACTTACCATTGTAACTTTGCTTCCAATGGCAACTTCTACAGATACCTTAAATTTGATTGGCAGTTGAGCGGTGTTACCATGGTAGTTACCATTTATGGCTGAGATATCCTTAATGGTACCATTTATGCAATGGGGCCCAGGTAGCCCAATATGTGATTTGAGGCTTTAACTATCAACTATGGATATAAAATTATCAAAGATGTACAAGAGCATACATTTTCTGCACAAGATGAATCAATTTTTGCCATTATAGTGATATGTATTACCTTCAAAGCAAACTAAAGCTCATAATATGATCACTAAATCTTGTAATTGGCAATGCACTGAGGGCAAAATCCTACGTTTGCTCTTCAAATTTGCTCTATTAGACATTTACAGCCCATCACATGAGTGTGTAACTTTCGTATCAAAAGTAAATGGGCCAAATCACAATAATGGGCTAGAAACAGAGAAAAAATAAATGCACATAGTTTCCAGCCATTATATTAAAATCTTACAGAAGACTATGTATGGCTTACCATCCCATATGCCAAAAGATAGCGATTGCTTGTCTTTCATCAGAAGTGGGAGTATTATCAAACCCTCACGATGAATGAACGTACGTAACAGGGACGGACAAATGGGCTTATATTTTTTTTAAAATCTATGCTACAACCCATTAATTTACAATAAAACAACTGCTTGTAACAAATGTTCATAAATAAATGAGAAAAATACAAGATACATGCCATGTGTTTGAAATTTATTTCAAAAACCTTGATGTATGAACACAGTTGTTGAAAATTCAATTATTATTTTTTTGTATTTAAACTATCAATTCATGACAAAACATTTCCATAACTTTGCAATTCATGGAGACATATCATCCATTTAACATTACTATAAACTTGGTCCACAAAAGAAAATGGTTTTAAAAAAAATAAAGATTATTACAGAATGCTACATTAAGCAAGGTAAGTGAACGTACGTAACAAAGACAGACATTTTCCTAAAAATTGTTATGATGTGCTCATTATTTTGATATGCTTATATTTGGATGACTTAAAGTAAATCCATACATAATATGCTATTTTCAGTGTAATTTTAGTGGCATGCACTATAAATGCATGTGTGGTGTAATCCACTTGTCTGCACTCTGTAATAACAAAATTTCTGCCCCGTGCATGAAAATTTCTACAGCATTTATAAGCATGTAATGACAAGCAATATACCAAGTGAAGCGCTAAGCGACCGAGGGGGGGGGGGGGGGGGGTGCCCCCCTCCCACAGTAGGAAGCTTTTGCAATTTTGAACTTGAAGTTGTGCAATCTGATGCATACTTAAATGTGGTAAAATAACACACACAAGCGTGCACACACACATACACACACACACACACACACACACACACACACATACTACGCCTTGAATGGACAGACATACATCGACAAGATCTACACACTGTGGCATACAAATACAGAATGGACTGACACACAGTATTGCATATTGAACCACACTACATATTTATTCATCTCTGTGAATTTTTGCTGTTACACCTCTTCAGGAGAAAAAAAACAATGTCAACTGTGTACACGCAGGTATAGTCTTTGTTGTCTTGATAGCGGTTTGTGGTTATGAATGAAAACGGCCTCTGGCCATTTGTGAATAGATTAATAGAACACATAAACAACAAACAAATAATGATTAAACTTTGAACAATATGTCTAATCATTATATTAAAGCATAATGAATACACTATACGTACCACAGTATTTTTTTTCTCAAAGAAACAGGCACAGTATCCATAGATGGATATTGGCAGGCAGTTCATTAACATACAGTCATTACAGATACAAAAAAAAACATAAACAGTATCTCACTATGATCCATGGAGTAACAATACTGCTTTGTAAGTTTGTGAAGAAATCAGAACCATAACGGCATTGCATCGTTTAAAATTAGGGCATTATTTATTTCTAAGTTGTAAGATTTCTTTTTGCCATCTGAAATTCTGAATTGGCTTTCACCGTGTGAATTACAATAATGATGAGGATCATTATTTTCATCATAAATATTATCATGTACATATTATCATGTCATGTACATGTACAGTGTATTGTACATGCCACCCCCACCTTGTGAGGTGGAGGGAATGCATTCCCCTCACGCCCCCCCCCCCCCCCCCCCTGTCTACGCCCCTGGCCCTAAAGTTGCATGGTGATCTGGGGAGTGCACCACACCTTCATGTAAGTACAGTGTATTTTTAATATGTGAAGAACATTTGCATGAATGCCCTATTACCGTGAGAAATTTACAGTGAATTCTCATTGTAAAGACCCTTGTAACAAGATGATTTTTACAGACCAAATTTCAAGACTGATGGAAAAGTATAGCATGCAAATTTCTATGGTCCAAATGAGCTTCTTATGAGATTCACTGCAATATAATTGATAATCAGTTATCTGCTATACATGTTCTTTGCCTCTCTTTGTCCTAAAATGCCTGCCATACTCTCTGTAATGGTGGTTATATTTGCTTTTCATTCAATCTCCTTGCTTAAAATGTTATAAGTAGTATGCACTGTTATTACTGAAGTCTTAACATATTTAGAACATATTTAGAAATTTGCTACATTGTAATAAATGCTGTAGAGAATCTATGTACAGTGGACCATTCTGTGTTTTTGATGAGAGTGAGAGAAAGAGAAATAGAAAAAAGAGGAAGGAGAGAGAAAAGGACAGAGAGATGGAAACAGAGAGTTAGAGATTGCGCAAGAGGTTAGTAGAGTAAGACAAGGAGAGAGAGAGAGTGGGGGGGGGGGGGGGGGAGAAAGAGCCCAAGTGGAGCTCGTTGGTAACACTGGTATACAAAATGCACCATTTAGGCCAAATCTTGCATTTACTAACCAATTCTCACACAGAAATCATTGCAAAGCAACAAGAACAACTCTTCAGAATGTGCATCCAGAATGAAATAACTCACTTTGGAATACATTTGTGCACATCAACTGTCTAGTCGGAATGTGTGAATTTCAAAATTAAAATAATTCTAAATATGTAACTTCTGCATGCACTGTATACAACAATTTTAACTGTGCCACCTAACCCAAAATAGTTGCTAGAAATTCATGAGCAACAAGAAATGGCATCAACTATTATTACACACTTTTGCACATTACCTGAAGGAAATATACTTATTTCCTTCACTTGTGAATTTTAAATATTTCAATCTATTGCAGAACAGCTTATGTAACAGCTTAAACTATCACCTTCCAGAAGATGAATTACTAGATGAGATAAATACAAGATACAATTCAATAAATCCACTGACCCCCTCATCTTGATGTATGAGAGTTCAATAAATACATATTTCATAGTTTCATGTTTCATATTTCATGTATTACATAGTTCATCAAAAACATGAACAATACCATAGAGAATATAAACATAGGCATGCATCATGTATGCAACATTAAAGCCTGTCTGTTGTGGTTTTATTGACGATGCATTTCCCGCTGTATAAGGGCAGGACCATTCCCTATAAAAAAACTGATGTGCCTTGTGAACCAGGCAGGTTTAAAGTACAGAGTATTCTTTCGAAATGAGTGTAGTCCTTAAAAGGACCCGTAAACCAGAAGGAGTGAAGAGCTGATGAGTAGAGAAGTAGACTCAACGTTTTGGGCGGATTGACTGTCTATCTTCAGGAGTGAGTGTTCGCTAGTTGTGTGGCGGTACTTATGAAGTGCCTGCGGATGAGGGGGAACCGCGGGCCGGTGGTCTCGGCGAGTGGTGGCGCTCTGTGTGTGGGTTGGTGGGAATCGGTGGTCGGTTGGTATGCAGACATGGGAAGCTCGCATAGGCGGAGAAGCAGGAGCAGGTGTCTCTGGTTTGTGTGTGTCGGTGGTGGAGGAGGATTTTTATTTTTATCTCTTGGTGGATCCCTGAAAATAAAATAAAAAATGAGGAAAATTAATTTGAGTTCAGTGATTACACTTGAAGATATTGTAATAAAAAATATACTTTACTTTTTGTTAACACTGGATTAAAGTACTTGTGGGCTTTTTGTATCTACGGGCTCGGATAGTTCAGGTTCAGAATTTATCAAGGTCACTTCAAAAATTGAACACAGACCCGAGATGAATAAATAATAATTTCGGCACAGATTATGTAGATTTGTCAGAATTTGTCTGCTTAATTCAAAAAGTTGGCCAGAAATTGTCCACCCCAGTTAATTCTACAGAAGTTCTACACCCTCAATTAAAAGTTTACGGCAAATTTGTATTATAGGCCCCACCATACCAACCCTAATCCTAAACTCGTCGCGATACCCCAAGACAAATTCTTTACCTTAAAGACAGCCAGTCCCTTTTCCAGATCACCACAAAACCATCGAAACATTGGCAAACATATAGAGAAGTGTTAGCAAGCTCTATATTCCCATTTTGAAACTGATACGTAGTGTAAAATTCAAATAATGCACGTAAACAACGTCTGATTAATAGTCTCTACCTCAGGCTCTTAGTAGTTTGTGTTGAAATATCTGCTTTATTGATTAATCTGTTTATTAAATCATGAAACGCATTATGAAAAAAAATGTTCTATGGCAGGTATCACCTCCAAAGTTTGGTAGTTACTCATAAAATTAGGATTTCACACACGCAAAATAACCACATAGATACTGTAACAAAGACTAATACTTTTTTCGTAGTACGAAAAAAGTCGGTTTGAAATTTAACGGCTGAATTTTTTTACATATACAGAAAGCTTCAACATGTTATATTCTTAGAAATGGTCTCGAATCACACTTTCTTCAATTTACGATCGTGATAGACAATTTCAGATTTTAAGCTTGAAAAAGGGACGGACAATCTTTAAGCACCTAGGCTAGCTCTGTCACCAGAAAAAAACACAACAGTGCTTTCAGACATACCGCCCAAGAGGTAATATCAACAAATTTGCCTTTGTCCAATGATCTGTCCCTGAATGGAATGAACTCTCAAACCAAATAGTTGATGCAGTTTCACTTGTCAGCTTCGAAATTCTCTTGCGAGACCATTAAAAAAATACTCCTCACTACTCCTCATAAGTACGTGCAGTTTAACTTCATCTTCGAGATAGGCTGCAGAGCTAGAGCCCTTTAAGTCTGAAGAAACTCTACCCTAAGACTGAAAAAAACTCTAAAAAAAGTCTTTTAACCTCCGTTTTCCGGAGATCAGTGAGTTTCAAGTGAGTCAAATCGCAGTAGGCATAATGGAAGAATAACGGTGGTCAAAATCAAGGGCAACTTTGACTGTGCGCCGCTTCTACCCGCTACTTTTACTTTTAGCACATTTCCCACACAATTTACGATATATGGGACTACACAGTTGATCAACTGTATGGTCCCATGTATCTTAAATTGCGTGGGAAAATGTGATCTACGAAAAACGGAGTCAAATCACAAAACCACTTGATCTATCTTGATATTTCCGACTTCAAACTAAAATTCGAAACATTGAAATAACAATTACTTACTTACTGAGTCCACAAACTTGATCGTTGTTATTATTCGTTGCTGATTGACGTAAAACCCATACCGCCACGGTACGTAACAAGGACGGACACACGATCACCTCCAAATTGCACGTGCGTAACAAGGACGGACACGGAGCTCCAGCGCGGTAGTCTGTCCTTGTGCGTACGATCACCTTCGTCCGCGGGAAATTGAACGTACGTAACGATGTGGACAGACAAGCTTCCACACTCAATTACACTTTTATTTAAGGAAGTGCGATAACATCATGTTTCCGTATGGACACGAGTCAAATAGTCGGTTGCACGATCATAGCAAGTGCAAACCAAACGAAGTGCGCTATCCACTATGATTTGGTTTTAAGGGCTGTTACGTACGTTCGCAAAATGGACAGACAAAGTAAATCCTTACTAAAACATTCCATAAATACTTTTTATTGATCGGGCGAAGGTGAACATGCAATTGTTTAATTGACATTTACATCAATTAACATATTTAAAGACAGAACTTTAGTATATGCATGGTATTTAGAGAAAGAACACATGTTGAACGTACGTAACAAAGAGGACAGACATCCCGCTGGCGGATGGGCCTACTAATGAACTTGTTGTTTGATTTATAAACTTGGTAGTTGTGTATTTAATTGTTGTCATGTCCACAGTTTTATATTCCTCCTTTCTTGTGCAATTTATTCATACATCACTGGCTCTTTATTTTTTTTCTGCGAGGCACATGAAGTTCTAGTCCTTTTTACAGAAAAAATATGATTGCGTTTTAATGGCCTTCCCAAGATTCCAAGCGGGCAAAAAAATGGCGCATCTTCAAGTTGGAGCATAAATTTGTCTCAGTTATAACTACATGTGTAAACAAATAAAATCACAAGATAAACAACACAAGTACACATTCAAATATTTTTGTATACACTTGTTAACTTCGATGTCTCATAAATCCCATTATTGTGATGTGGCCCAAATATAAATCACACTGTGCATATTTGCACGAATGATGGGGACAAAGATGTCTGTTCATGACCTCATTTTACATTCTTAATAATTGCGTTTGTGATAAGAGCAAATCAGTTGCATACGTGTTGTTCCTGATGTGCATTTAGCCCTGTGAATATCACGAGGATGACTTTCATTATGTTTTCACTATGATACAGCTTACAAAGCAGGTCCAAAGTCTATGTAAACATGCAAGACATGAGGGCCTAGTCAAGCAAGACAAACATTCCTGAACCTCAGTGCAGACTACAGCTGCTGTACAGTCATTTTTTGTGATAACAATGTATGATTACAGTGTGTTTGCCCTGTCTGAGGATGGTAGATAAAATGGCTTTATCCTTATTTGTTGTGTACTTTATTGCCATGATTTATGATAATAAACAATTGAATATACTTGAGTAAGGTAAGCATTATGAATAGGTTATATTGAAAGGAGAACAACTCTTAAATTTAACAACTTGTCTTATTAATGAAATTAAGTAACCAATGAATTGCCAGCCAATCAAATGATCAATCAATCAATAAATAAATCCATCAATCCAGGCCTCCATCAATCCAATCAAGTCAATGAACTCCTTTGAAGAGTTTGTTTTTTTGCTTTAGATTTGTGCTTGAATATCACTTCAATCACAGCATTTCAGTGAATTCCTTGTTAAGATATTGTGAGATTGTTTTTTGCTAATTCTACTCCTTATCAACTCAAGCCCATACACCCTACCTCCACACACGCTTGAGTGTCTGACATTGTAAGCTATGAAAACAAATGGATGATCGGCATTTCCAGCTACTTTTTGTATTTATGCAGACTCTGTCATCCCCCCTTTCTCACCAAACAGATATTTTAAACGTAAGTTGGATCAGAGCCAAGGACGATGTGTATGGATCAGCGGTCCATTGCACTGAGAAACCTACCACCTTCAGTGCAGGCTTCATTGCTACAAGGTACAGGGAATCATTTTTTTATTTTTATAATTTTAGTGCCTTTTACAGAGAATAACGTGCTTTGTGCCTAGTATTATTTCAAGTTGGGAGGACTGTTTCAGTTGATCTTGAAGGAGTTTCTATAGAGGGATCAAGGGATTTTTTTTTTTTTTTTTTTTTTTTTTTTTTAGGGATCAACAGAAATTTATTGCTTTTATGTAAAGTTCCCACCAAACTGAGATTGTAATTTGATTTATGGCAGTAGATATTTGTCATTTATAGAACCAAATATTTGTATAAGAGAGGTGTATCGGAGCTGTTCCATCAAACATGGTGCATTTATTTCTATTATGATGAAATTGATTTAATCTTTGTTTTGCTATAACTCTCCAAGTAATGAGAGTAATCAATCTATGTATTCATAAATCCAAACCGTTAGCTTGATTGATAGTGTCACTGCCTGGCAAACACTAGATACAGGTCCAAGGCCCTGCATAGTCTTTTTTTTTCTCTGCTTATGCTTTTTCACAGATTGATCAATCAATCTTATTACTACAGACTGTAACAGCAAAACATATCATCTATTATCTCTCAGAAAAACATTAAAATTCCTTGAATTCTAAATAGAATGAAATTGTTGCTTTAATGTTTCCTGTACATGTATCATTTATGCTATCTTCACATAGTGTACTCATCGGTGTGCTGTGCCTTCTAAGTGTACTGGGTACAGTGGTGGATAAATACCTGGCCTGCCAAAGGAGGCATGGCGAGCTCCCCGACCTGCCTGACATAGCGCCAAGCAGGAGGGCTGTCTGGGACCACCATCATCACTCCTCTGCCTCCAATGAATACGCCACGGTAGACAGACGGCTGGACGCCGCGGAGAAACAGGAGCCGGAGTCTCCGTCCAGCCTGTATGCAACTGTGGACAAGAGCAGGAATAGATGGAAAGGGGAAAGTGCAGGGGATCAAGGGGGAGGGGCAGGTGCAAGGGGGGAAAACTCATCCCCTTACCACAACTCCAACCCAAACCCAAACCCTACGGGGTATGACGACTCAGATTTATATGCCTGTGTTGACGATCTACGGGCAGCAACGGCGAATGGGGTTTCAGGTCAGAGGTCAGAGAATACATCTCATTGCCATGGAAACGATGGGGGTTATGGCGCAACGAATCAGAAGTTTGGAGGAAGCCCACCATACGATCAAACAGACACAAGAGAGGTATTGAGCTCAGGTTACGAGTTCACTTGATATGAAGTGGTAGTTTCGATTACTGTACAGGAAATCTAAAATTGGGTAACCACAAACAGCTGTATTAGCTATTTCCTCCTAGCTTCTATGTAGACCTATGTTATGTGCATGATATTGTAATTACTCCATCAAATTCGTTTATCTTTATCATGCTTTCATTGTTCATTCTTCACACAAACCACTCAAAAAAAAATAAAAAATTGTTTGTAAATGAATAAGTCATTTGTATTTCAGAAAATTGTTGCTCATAGTGCTTTATATTCAAGTTATGTATTGCTTTCATGAAAATTTTTATCAAACTGCACTTTTTTTGTTTCATTTTGATCTCATCTTTGTTTTGCTGTTACTCTTTATATATAGTAATAAGATAATATAAGCAATGTAAGATAATATAATGATATTTATAAGAAAAAACGAAGATGATATCATGTATTGTCTCTGCAAAATACTCTATTAATTGAATGTACGGTATGTATCATTTTGCTGTGCTTCCCTTAAGAATTTCTTATTTTTATCCCCTCATGCTTCCTTTAAAAAAAATTGTTTATAGACCAATCATTCAGCAGGTGCAACTGAGTCAACTTCTTTACTAGGTGGGAAGGAGAAGAACAGAGTCCCAAGAACTACTTGTAGCTCACATCGTAAGTATGCTCTGTTTTGGAGGGTTCCATGACATTTGGTCCACAGTCAGTTTCTTCCCTAGTTAACCACTGGCTTTAACCCATCCCCCCAAACTGTACATAACCCTAAACATAACCTAAAATTCTATCACAACCTGGGGGTGATATTCTGAAAATCAACTTCAGTTTTGACTTAAGTTTCATCTAAAGTCATGTACGATCCACAACTGAGATTGGACACTTGGCACAGTTTAAGCTTCTTTCAAAATACCACCCCTACACTTTAACCCTAGCTATGTACAGTTGAGGCCAAAAGTTTACATACACCAATGGAATTCAGTGAAATTTGTTCGCTTGCCGAACATCGTAAAATTTACTATATCTTCAAATATATAAATACTACCATGACGAATTTGGTATCAAATGAAAGAGCGTATTAAGCTTTTTCACATGATTGGGATGCCGTTTGGATTAAATTATATTTCAGGTGGAATTTTTAGGTGGTCTGTCATAACCGACAGATCACCTCTTAATTTCATTGGAATTTTCTTTCTTCTTCTTATTTTTATTCCATACCCCCCCTCCCACTTTTTTGTGGCATCTATATCTCAACAATGCACTTGTCATGATTCATCATTTTTTCACCATGTATAGGTATACATGTGAACTTGTCATTGCAATTTTTTAAGGGCATGATGATGATGATGATGCCACAAGCTTTGGGGTTACCATTAGTAATGTATCGTTTGAATGACATGCATACAATTTGACTACACAATTGAAGTGACCTATTGATATGATATTTGATATCTTGTATTGTTTTGTTTAGCTTTATGGATGCGGCTCCTTCTTTGCTTTGCGATCAGCCGCAACCTTCCCAAGATCCTTAGCACCAAGCAGGCAGAGGGCGGTATACCGTGTCTGAACGGGATCCGAGTCATTAGCATATCCTGGGTCATCCTGGGTCACAGCATGGTCATGGTGCTCAATTCTGGCTTATCTGGTAAGTGTAGTCTCGCTTCCAGGCCATTGAGCATTTCTAATTCAAACTGAAAAAAACAGTGTCTGATATTCCTAGACTAGTCACTGTATCATTTTCCTTGTTTCTCAGTCCATTGCACTGAGTGAGCTGGCGAAGAAATACGGAATTACTAGTCTATTGTAGCCAGACCCACTTATTGAATAGTCTGGTTTAGAAATGCCCAGCAGCCTGAAAGTCAGGCTAGGTAAATGACGTGAGCTAGCATGCACTTGTAGAGATTTCCTGATACAGTTTCAATTTAATTCAAGTGTTGCCCGTTCCGTAACTGAGCCTATTTAAATGTGTGCTGGCTTTTTTGCACTCAGATATTGAGCAGCGTGATTGCTGCATAATCTGCTGCTCGGACAATAGACAATTTCTTTTGTTATCCCCATGACATATAATTGCAGGACATATTTCATTTGTATCATAATTACACATTTGCAGAATATTGCAGTCAGCTTCCATAGACTTCTGTATTATTATTGAAAATTCCTCCTCGGCAAAGATTACAGATTCCAGTGAATAAAAATGGTTTCTACTCTTATCTAATAGTGCTTTACAAGACTCATTACACTCAATTCAATAATAAAATGTTCATTACATCTTTGAGTTATGAGACATGTGGGAGAGAAAAAAAGATGAAAACATCTATGAATTCTTTTTCCCTCCCCCTTCCCTTGAAGGGGGAGCCTATTTAAATGTGTGCCAGCTTTTTTGCACTCAGATATTGAGCAGCGTGATTGCTGCATAATCTGCTGCTCGGACAATAGACAACAGGCTTTGAATAAACATCAAATTCCTCAAAGGGTGCAATTAGGCCACACCCCTTTGAATATTGCAGTGTGACTGAATGAGACATTTCCATCCCATACTGCGGGCCCATGACAAATTTGGACATCCGTACTGGACCGTAGTTCACAAAGCTCAAAATTCTAACCATGAACAACGGGTTAAAAAAAAAGGTGCATTTTAAATATGTCAAAATAAGTTGGAGTTTTCATCTTGTTTTTACGATATGCCTAATTTCCGTTCATTCTATAGAAAACCTCCTCAGTGCTGGCAGGAGGTTCATCACATCCTTTACCTTCCAGGTCATGACCAGCGCTGTACTGGCCGTTGATACTTTCTTTCTGCTCAGGTAAAGCCAGCCTCTTCCTCCTTCTATCCTCTGCACATGCACCGCAGTACTTTCCGACTGCTCAGCTAAAACTCATTGTGTTCCTTCTTATGTCAACCACTGTAGTATTTTCTGCTAAACTTCCCAGCTAAAGTGAGCTATATGTTATCTTATCATATTTTATGATTGGCTATTTATTAAAATCACAATACTCTGTATGGAAATACTAGTTATGAAAGGTTGATGACCTGATTGTAACATCAAATAGTTGAACTCTTTATGCACTGTTCGGGCAATTTCTGGTCCAGGACTACACACAGACCCATAGAGCAGCAATTTGTCTGGCAAATATGGGTTAATAAAATGACTAAAAGCACCCCAGTTGTTTTGTAGATACCTGTATTGCTTAAATCTTTAGGTTCTCATGCTCTCCTGGCTGTATGGACTCTTTGGGCCTGCAAGTTTTCTTCAGAATCCAAGTTATTGATTTACTAGGATATTTCATACAAACACAAAGCGTTTCCCTCAACCTGCACTGTGGATGTACTTGAAGATCCATATTTAGGTGCTTTACTGTAATCATGTGCACCAAATCACAGATTAATATGAACTGCGTGATTAACAGTGTCAGCCTTTGTATCAAACATTGCCAAGGTATTCCTGGCATACAATCACCTATTTTCCTATATTTGTATGCATGTATTTATTAGAGTGCTTTTATTTCCATAAAGGTGCCATACACCCATCAAATAAGTGAAATGATACAAATCTTCAATCAAATATCATAATCTTCAAAATACACATTGTACATTTTATTTCTGCGTTCCCTTGTGTGCAGTGGGATGCTCTTGTCATACCTGTGCTTGAAGAGGATGAAGGAGAGGAATGGACAGCTGCCATGGGGATGGTTCTATCTTCACAGATACATCAGGTACAGGACGACATGAAGCCTTGTGTCAATGCAATTCTTGTGGGAGAACAACTCAATTCTTGTAGGAAATTTCTTTCCCTCTTCCACTTCATTTTCCTCTTCTACTTGCTCTCCATCTTCCTTTCCCTGTTCCTCTTGCTTTCCCTTTTCCTCTTCCTCTTAATTCTATTTATTTTCCTCTTTATCTTGCTCTTCTCCTTCATCTTCATCTTGTTCTTGTCATTTGCTCTTCGTCTTGCTTTCCATCTAATTTTTCCTTTTCCTTTTGCTTCCCCTATTCCTCTTCATTTTCCTCTTACTATTGCTCTTTTCCTTCATCTTAATATTGTTTTGCACTTGCTCTTCCTCGTATTTTCCATCTTCATCTTCCTCTTTATTTTCCTTTTCCTCTTCCTCGTCATTTTCCTCTTGTTCTTCTCCTTCATTTTCATCTTGTTCTTGTCTTGCATTTGCTTTTCCTCTTGCTCTCCTTGCTTTCCATCTTCACCTTTCCTCTTACTCTTGCTTTTGCTTTTCTTTGTCATTTTCATCTCGTTCTTGTCTTGCCCTCTCCCCCTCTTCATCTTCTCTTGCTTCTCATCTAGCATCTATTCCTCTTTGATTTCCCCATCCTCTTCAAGATACCAATTGTCATTTCTTGATCCTGATCCCGCAGACTGACCCCTGCCCTAGCCATGCTGATCCTGGTCTGGATGTTCATCCTTCCAGCCATGGACCAGGGCCCAGTGTGGTACCGCTTGCAGACCTTCATGGACAACTGTCGCAACTGGTGGTGGTCTGACCTTCTCTACATCAATAACTTTGTGCCTCCAGCCCTCAGGCAGGATGTAAGGATGCTTCGTATTCACTTGATCATCTCAAGTTTTGTTTGTGGTGCTATCTCCAATCTACACAACTATTTATCATAACTGACCCTCTCAGTAACAATCCAGAAAAAGCCCATTGACCTATAACACATTTCAAGCTCCTAAGGTACTGGGAGGGTAAACATGAATTAACCGCATCGTTTCGGATAGGGATAGTGATAACAGTACCCGTTGTCATGGCGGGACCTTTCAGCCGTGGGCACATGTCCCATTCTTGATTGAATTTAGACTTATGTGAAGGAGTCGTCTTCTGCCTTAAGTTTGGATCCTGTGATACTTCCCCTTATGTTTAACCCTAACCCTAGCACACTGCACCCACTCCATGATCTAATATTGGCACTTCAACCTAATATCCACCTGTACTAGCAGGATTTTTTTTAAATATTAATGTTTAGATATAGTGTATTATATTCCACATACTAAGAATGTTGCTATATGATTGGTCAAGAGTTGATCACGTGATGAGGCGTAGTTTTTCCTATCAGATCACCTGAGAATAAAAGTTTGTTACACTCTAGGTGATAGTACTTTTTGGTTTCGCTGATCTCTTCACTCCTCACAGTCCTAATGCGTGACTGATATTTTGAGTACGCGCGAAATAAAAGTGCGTTACACTCGGACTATCAGCTCCCACTGACGCGTCCAAATGCGCATCATAATGCGCGTCATAATGCACGTCATAATTAAACGCGCGTCATAATGCGCGTCCTAATTAACGCGCATCCTAACGCGTGTTCCCCATGGCAGCGGCTCGGGGTTAGGGAGAGAAGTAGACATTACTTTTGAACGTCAAATTGTCATTTTTGGTATAGATAGTTGGTTTCAGATGTGGAATATAAATCAAATAATCAACTTTTGGTTTCAGGCAATGAGACAAACTATTACTTCCTCGACGATCTGAATGTATACGCTATCTTTCCTCAGCTGCGCTTCGGAAAGATAGCTACATCCAGATCGCCTCGGAAGTGATAGTTCATCCCATCACCTTCACCAACGTTGATTATTTGTTTACCAAAGCATGACATCTGGGCTGTCTAGATTATTCGTCAGATGTTCTACTTTGTAGAGAATATGAGCCTCAGTGTTCATAGTGGTAACTCACAATAAGGGTACTGGTACTTAATTTGAGCTTTCCTGGTAATGTTCAATTGGCCAGTCATTTTCTTAAGAAGAAACCTGCATAAGAATGGGTATAGTGACACAACTTTCTTGCTCTATGTGTCTCTCAATGATGAATGGAATGTGTTGTGATCCTATGCTATATAGGCACAAGCAGTCTGTCAGCTTTGTGTCATCTCCCATCTCAGAAGTAGAATTTTAGAGGAACAAATATGTAATGATGAGTAGATTTATACAAAGGACAAGTCATTAACAAGATTAAAGTAAAAATTGATGAGATAGTGTGGATATTAAAAAAAAACACATATGATTTCTTGCCATGATGTCATGCATCATCAGTTTAACTGTACTTGTATGCAAATTTGGCCATACATGGGCATTTTGTAGCTGGTTTGTCTGTCTGTAGCTGTCTGTTTATGTGGTATATGTGACTTACGTGTCTGTATGTGATTCACAGAAAATTTATAATAACTTCACGATCGACTACTATTAATGTACTTACTACTACTACTACTACTGCTACTACTATTACTACTACTATCACTTCTACTACTACTACTACTACTACTACTATTACTACTACTACTACCACCACTACTACTGCTACTGCTACTACTACTACTACTACTACTACTACTACTGCTACTACTACTACTACTACAACTACTACTACCACTACTTCTACTGCTACTACTGCTACTACTACTCCTCCTCCTCCTTTGAGTCACACAGCTGAGTTTACTTCTATTTATCTAGTAGTATTCCACCCCTGCCCTGTCCTCTTACATTATCCTGTTAACTCTTATTGTGCTGCATGTTTATTTTGTAACAAGTAACACACACACACATCCTCTAGAGCACCATTTCTTCTGACACAGGAATGGTTAATAGCCCTCTGACTGACTCTGAGCTCGTTGGGAACCTACTCTCTTCTTTCCTCTCACCACTGATATACTCCTTCCTCCACAGTGCATATCGTGGGCGTGGTATCTCGCTAATGATATGCAGTTTTTCGTCATCAGCCCTCTCTTGATCATTCCCCTGTATTGGTATGTATACTAACCATTATCTAAGACTCACAGATGTTGTGTGGGATGATATTTTCTTGTGAATGTATGTGTCATTGTGTGTAGTGTCCGTTTTATGTGATATAATGTTGTTTATATATTTTCTAATGTTCTTATGTTTTAGCTTTGATAGTGCTGTCAGTGCTTTTTGTCTCGCCTGAACGAAGATCGGATGAGACCTAGTAATCACTTTTCCTGTTAGTCTGCTGGTCTGTTAGTCTGTTAGTCTGTTACAAAAATGTTTAAGTTTGCATTTCACTTGCTCTCATTTTCTTTATTTCTGTATCAATTGTGTTCATACTTGGGAAAAATGAGCTGTGGGTAATACTCCCTGTGTGTTGATTAGGTCAAAGGTCATAAAAGGTCAAATAAGGTCATATTGCATGTTTTACTGATCACGAAATCAGGCGCCTCATGGTTCGTGAACCACCTTGTATTAATATATATATATCTATACATATATACTTTCGAATCGCTTCCATAATAATCAAACATACATTCTTGAGTACTTGGTTTTCTTAAAATGTGTACCAGAAGTTGTATTTGCATATATGCATATGCATATCATTACATAATGTGTTGCATTTTGTCATTAGCAGCAATAATTTGAGCAGATGCAGAATCGCAGCTGAAATCTTTAGGTATACATTTAAAAGGTTGATAATCATTAACTCAACCATTGCCAAGACAGCAGAAAACTATGCAGGTTTGTCGATACCTTGTGTTCCCATGGTAACACAAAGAGTTCATGTGACGTCCCTGCAGGTACCCTAGACTAGGCCTGGCTAGTGTGGGTGTGGTAGGTGTTGGCAGCTTCATTACGACAGGAATCCTGGTCTACCAGCATGAGTTTTCTATCGGATTCACTGGAGACGTTGCAGGGTAAGTCACCAGATGATGCATAACATTAAATCATCCTGATACAAGTTGTGGTATGCTGGATGCCTCACATTATAAACACAACAAAAAAAGTAAGTCCCCCTTTTTCACAACCGCATATTTTTTTAACCAGGAGGTTATGGCAGGGGTGTTGCTAGACTCATTGGCTAATTTTCATGTGAAAATGATATTGATTGGTCCTGTCATGCATGTGTAAGCAATCGCTAAATGCAAAAATATGACTTATCAAAAGTCACAAGGGTGATTGTTTATGTTGTTTTAACAGTACATTTTGGCATTACTTGTGCGATTTTTAAAGTGTATTCACTCAACTATGACACGAAAATGACTTCTTATGTTCATATGACAGCTCTGCTACGTCTTTTTAAAAATATCCAGAGTTGTATTTTTTCACAAAAATAAAGGGTTTTTAAAAGTTTCAAACTCAAGAGGGATGAGTAATTTTTAAATGGTGCTCACTCAGCCAGAACAAAGGGTTAAGTGTCAGGATAGGTGTTAGTGTGTCGAGAGATGGATGATCAACAATGAAAGGACATAAATTATGCACCAGAAATGGAATTCATCAAAACTTTATATGACAGAATCCCAAAATTACCCTTGCGACTTTTGAAAAGTGACAATTTTGCCTTTAATGTGTGCGCACTCATGCATGACTGAGTGGATTAATGTGACTTTCACATGAAAGTTAATCAATAGTTGAAGAAACAATCTTGCCAAGTTATGTTGCTCACAACCTCTTCAATAAAAAGTTTTACTTAGAAGGGGACTTACTTTTTTTGTTGTGTTTAGGATCGGTGATGGCGAGAATGGGTGTACAGATGTAATGCCTTGCTGTCAAACAGAAGAGCTGCTCATAATAACTGGAAGGTTGCTGTACTTTTTGTCTTGGAGTCTGAACCTGGGCGGTCTTTTGATGGTTGCAGTTTTGATTGTTGCAGTTTGCACCATGTCAGATTAAGATGTGTGTCAAACTGAATTAACACAATTTGCCCAACATAGTGATAAACAATGCATGGAACAATAGATACCAATATCAGGATGAACGGATGAATGAAGCTGCACTAAGCATCACATCCAGGAAAGAACACCCATTCACACAAGAAAGCAGTTTGGAGTACAAGTTTGACTTTATCAGGTTCCACCGTCCATGGTCTTTCTCCCCGTGCAGGGCTGCTGTCCCAGAGGCTGCCCCAGGGAATTACCTTGCTGCTAATGACTATATGTCTGTCATCTACACCAAGCCTTACTGCCGCATACCCCCTTACCTGCTCGGCATCGCCATGGGATACGCCCTCTACAGCCTTGGACGCAGGAGGCCACGCCTCTCTCCGGTAACCAACCAATATTGTAATTGCTTTACCATAGAGCACTGAAGTGTGATGTCATTTGAGCATGTTGTCAAGGCAACTGGTTCTAAACTGGGTCTAGCAAACAGCAGTTAACATAGCGGGCTCTCTCATTGGGAGTTCCTGACACTAGCCCACCAGACATTGTTGTATCAGTGAAACTCTCACTTGAGTGATGTCGTTTAGAATCAGAAATCTGCATAACAGTGGATATGAGGACACTATTTCGGTGCTCTATTGTAATGCTTTATTTTGCAATGTTCCAGTTAAACTGGGCCCTGTTGCATAAGACTTACCATTGAGGGTAACTTTGCTACCACATGCACTGTGGTGCTGACCATAGCTCACAGCAGTCTCTGGTCTCTAGGCTATAGTTTTTGGACAACCGGCCCAAAACCTCCTCAAAATCTAGCAATCGCTATAATTTCACTTAAAGTCTGATTCAGGTTCTATTATTGGGAGAGAAGCAGGGAGAGAAGTTATGATACAGCATCTTCTTCCATTTTCTGTGTTTTTACAAAATGTTAGTTTTTGACGTGCAACAGGGACACCCTGTCTTTAATTCAGTCTCTAAACTGCAAAATAGGAAAGACCTTCTATACCATATCAAAATTTGTTAAAAGAAATACCCTGCCTGTCCCTGTAGGTGTTGGTAGCAGCTGGATGGGCAGTGGCCACGGCTCTAGGCATGGTCGTGGTGTACGGGCTGTATAACGTCCAGAGGGGCGTGTCGGTGCCCTCCCAGGCAGCCAGTGTCATGTACAGGACCTTCTCTAGCTTCACCTGGACCCTCGCAGTCTCCTGGGTCATCTTCGCCTGTCACTATGGTTATGGGGGTGAGACACCACGGACCTCCTTATAGGCTTCTTTTTTTTTGTTTCTTTGTGAAGTTATGAACCATCATCTAAATGAAAAAAACTCCTGGGTGAATTTGGCCCTTTATGTACCAAAGAGGCACATTTGCATTATTAAAGCACATGATACACATGAATCACATCAAGAAGTCATGGAGAATTAAACACCGTTGGACTCACATGCAATGTTGAGACATTGCTTTCCACTCCATCCTGGTCACATTTTGATTATGTACATGAAACAGAGAAGATGTTTTTATTCATTTACAGACTGATGGAGCATGCTATCTTTACTACTACTGGGTGTATGCCTAAAATTTCTATTAACATTTTTAAAAAAAAATTGAGACATTTCTTTCCACTCCATTATAGTCACATTTTGATTACCTATGTTAAACAGGAAAGGTGGTCATCATTATACAAGTCACTTAATTGATTTACTGATAGAGTGATGTGGAATAAAGTATTTCCTTATGGACTGCATCTGGGCTAGCTCAAGTTTCTTCAAGTGTTTCTTGTCATTTAATGCTTGTTTTGTCTGACATTCTTCCACAGGAGTCATCAATGACATTCTGTCCTGGGATTTCTGGGTTCCGTTGAGCCGACTGACCTACTCCACCTACCTCCTTCACCCAGTCATCCAGACTCTGTATAGCTTCGGTCTGGCTGTACCAGTCCACTGGTCTATTGTCACATTGGTAAGATGCGAATGTTTTGTCCCTTGCTCCCTTTCTCTCTCTCTTTGTCCCCCTTCCTGTTTTCCCCTCTATTACCCTAACCCTCTGTCCCCAATCATCTCTCTCTCTCTCTCTCTCTCTCTCTCTCTCTCTCTCTTTCTCTTTCTCTCTCTCTCCCCCCCCCCCCTCTCTCTCTCTCTCTTTCTCACCTGCTGTGTCATAGCACCACCTGTTTGAATCCTTTAGAGGTAGCCATGTTTGTAATATAATTATCTCTCCACCATCTATTTATCCCTTACTCCCTACCCCCCCCCCCCCACCAATATCATATTTATCTCTCTCCCTCTCCCTCCCCCTCCACCCCTTACCTCAGAGCCACTGTCCCTATCACTACGTTTTTGAATCCTGGAGAGATGTAAGTGTTCATAATATCCTCTTCATCTCTTCTCCATCTTTCTCCCCCCCCCTCTCAACTCAGAGCCACCTGTTTGCAGCCTTCCTCCTGCTGGCCCACTGCTGTGCCCTAGTCATGGCCATCCTGGTGGAGTTCCCCTTCGGCAACCTGGAGAAGATGCTGCAGGGCAATGGTTACAAGTGAAGATCTCTCCAAAGACATAAGCTGTTCTTAGGTTATGGACGACTTTACGCACAACTAGTGACCTCTTCTTGTTCTAAATGAGATACCACAATTTGTTCCTGCTTCAACATAGTGGGATTGAACTCCCTACAATTCTAATCAAATTTGACAAATTACCAACTTTGTATTCAGACCATGACAACAACATGAATTTTGATCTACAAAGATCAGATTTCAACTTAAGCAGATGGGAATGAAAATCACTGAGAATCTGATTTGGCACCTAAGAACAGGGTGACAGTCAAGCATAAAGTTGTGCATAATTTACGTACAGCTTTATGAAATACAGTATCTTGGTATCCCTGAAATCATCCCTGAAGTTCCTGAAATCCCTGAAATCATAAAACGCTTTGTGTCGTCTCTCTTCCTGTCCCTAAATGCCTTACTGGCAAGATTTGTTAATGGTCCAAGCTGGTACGGACACTAACTTACAATATTCCAACCTGTAAAAATATAATGTTTTATATTGATTGATTATTATTATTTATAATTATTCAAAGTATTTAGTATTCTTTAAACATGGTAGCTTCTGCCAGTAAAACATTTCATTGGCCTGTGAGTGTAGTCAGTTTTTAGTAGGGTAAACATTGCAATGCGTAGGAACAATCCTTAATGATTAATTCATTATAGATGTATGCACTACAGCTCAAAGGAATTGGCATAGGGAAAGGGAAAAGGAAGGAGCCGCAGTTTTAAACCATGGTATATTTTGTCCAGTAGTATGAAACCCAATGCTTTAGCCTAAAAGGCATCGCGTTTCATGCTGAACTAGACAAAATATACAATGGTTTAAAACTGTGGCTCCTTCCGGTACTTCCTCTTCCCTATGCCAATTCTTTTGAGCTGTAGTGTATAAGCAAACAGGGATAAGGGACCATTCAAGGCCCTTCTGCTTGCACTAGTCCCTTTAGATAATGTACAGAGAGTGGAAACCTATGTCAGAGTATATGTTGTGAGATTTCATACATGTTATTGTTAGGGTATACTGCTGATTCTTGCTCGGTTTCTTGGCTTTTGCAAATGGGCTTCGCTGTCTTTAATTCTCATATTTCACTAAATTGTGTATTCCTGTGGACTAAAACAATAATGTCATTATATGCAATTAATGAGGATTCAGTGTCATTTCTTGGTGATGTTTTCCATTTCTCCTATTCTTATGGATAAAGCTCTTAATATTTGTAATTCAACATGGAAATGTGGACATTGTTATTTCAAGTTTTTATTGCCATTGCATATTTTGCTATTTGAGTTATTAGTACATGAAATCGTATGTCAAAAATGTTGTTCATCACCTTAATAACTTGTTTACAAGCGCATACTAGCAATATAACATAATACATGTAGGTTTTCTTTCAGAGCGCCCACATTCGTCTTCTAAGAACAAGGATAATGAACATTCGTCAGTCCATTTCAATCGACTGTTATCATATGTATGCAAATTCTATGCACAGCGTTTAAACAATTTGTTAATGATGGTAAGCTCAAAGCTTGTCCAAGGTTTGTCCGAGTAGCAACAACTAATATATTCAGAGTGCATTTCATCAGTTGAAACCGATTCACTAGATACAGGAGAATATCATTACTTGTGACTACTTGGTAAGCGCGAAAGTTGTAAATACTTCACGAAATCCCTCATTTTTTTGTAATGATGATGAATGATGAGTGATAGTGTGCACGTTCCTTGACTTTGTAACAAATTCATTTACAAACTAAGAAGAAGCAGCTCTTGGGGAGCTGGTCAGTGCAAAACATTAGCAAGCATCTTCCTTGAATACTGGGTTTGAGTTCCATTGGAGGAATATTGTGAGTAAATTTACTGGTAAACATGTTAAACCAAAAGCAACTACACTTTGTCGACCAGGAAGAGAGAGGGGAATGGTCAATTCTGTGCGCTTATTGAAGTTATGCCTTTTCACTCAATATGTTCTTCATATGGGGTAAGATTTATTTAAATCAACTAATGCCCATGAACGAACTAAATGATAGTTTATCCTTGGAGACGAATATGGGTGCTTTACAGAATTTGTCACGGAATTTGGACAATATAATGAAAGCCATTCTAAAATCTCTCTTGAATTTGTTGCTGTAGAATGCTTTGCTTTTATAAATGAAATAAAACATTTGACTGAGATCAATGTATCAAAGTGTTCACATTGGCTGAAATTAATCTGAAAATATTAATATTTCTTGCCATTCTGATTGATTTACCTTTAAAATAATTATATATACATATTTTAGAAACAGATTCTATGAGAATTATGTTGTGAAATTTACTGATTCTGTGTCAATACAATTATCTGCAATGATTGCACCTAAATTGCCAAGAGGAAAATGTGATGTGAAAGATAAATCTAGAAGCAAATACATGTATGATATGTTTGTGTAATATTTATTAGATGCTGTTAGTTTGCCAACATTTGCTGCTTTTCTATTAATTGCCATTATGTAAAGACAAATCTATGGTTGGCATTAAAAAAATAGATCATATAGATCTAATTTTAATAAATTACTGGCAGATATGCCTTTTAAAATTATTTTGTTTTAAGTTTTATTTGCAATACTTGGTAATGCAATGGTTTAATAACTCTGAAATAAATATGTGCAAGTATTTGCAATAAATATATCTATTTAGCTTAGCTTAGCGTTGGATGTATTGTATGTGTAATGTTCTCCTTAAAAATACAGCTTTAAACAAGCAAAGTGTGGCTACAATGAATTTTAATGTGTAATATGAGAATATAGAACCATAGAGAGAGGGCAGTGTGCAAGTGTGTGGGAAAGAGAGAGAGAGAGAGAGAGAGAGAGAGCAAGGGATATTAGGGGTGGAGCGAGGGGGAGGGGGTGAGGGAGAGATAGAGAGGGGGTGTGGAGGAGAGAGGGGTGGGAGGGAGAAGGGAAGGAAGAGAGAGAAGGGGGAAGGGTGTGAGAGAGAAGCAGGGTAGAGTGAAGGACGAGAGTGCAGGAGAGAGCTAGAGAGTGGGAGAGAGCAAAAGAGTGAGAAGGGGAGGGAGAGGAGGTAAATTAAAGAGAGGGGAGTCGGAGTCGGTAAACGGAAAGGGAAGAAAAGGGAGGGGCTAAGTGGGAATATCAGAATGAATGGGAGAGAGAAAGAAAAGGGAGTGAGTGTGAGAGAGAGGATGTGGGATATTTTGGGAATGTCAGAGTGAATAGGAAAGAGGAAAGGGGGAGTGAGCGTAAGAGAGAGGGGAGGGGTGGAAGGGAGAGAAAGAAAGAGAAGAGAGTGAGAGAGATCGAGAGGGAGAGGGAGAGAGAGAAAACCCAAAAAAAGGAAAGGAGTGTGTGTGTGCGTGTGTGTTCGTGTATGTGTGTGTGTGTGTGTGAGAGAGAGAGAGAGAGAGAGAGAATAAGAAGAAGGACGGAAAGGGGGTGGGGTAGCGTGTACTGTGTGTGTGTGTGTGTGTGTGTGTGTGTGTGTGTGAGAGAGAGAGAGAGAGAGAGAGAGAGAGAGAGAGAGAGACAGGGAGTGGGACAACTTTTGGTTCGGACATACCATGGTGTACAAAATATTAAGCAGTGATTGCTAAATTTGTTTAAGTAGCAAGTTAGTTGTTATGTTCTTATGTTATGAGTTCTTGTGTGGACAACATAATAATGAGATAATCTGCACAGAGATCTTAAGTAGTGTCTGGTTTAATAAACGCCATGTTTGAACTCTCTCGCGCATGCGTACAAGGTGCCTTGAAGCTACAGCCTGTAGTCTTCATTCAATACTTAACATTCCTCCCCCTTTAATTGGGAGCACGCTCTGCTAAATTATACTGCTCTAAAATTAGCCATTTACACTACCAAAGTAATGCATGTTAAAACAAGAACACTGCATGCAAATTACAATTATCCTTATGTAGCTATTGTAATAGGCAAAACCTTACATAACAATTTATTTGGTTAAATCATCAAAACCATTTTAACCTTGTGGCTATTTACAAATAACTTCTCATTTTGTTACACCGGTAAACTATCAATTGGCTGGAGTTTACATATTCTGTTTTCTCATATGGCTGTAATTGTAATGTTATCCTCTAACACAACTATTCTGTAACCACTTTAAATTCAATTGCAAGCTTCACACTTATATTGAAGTTTCAAGCTGAGCAATTCTTACAAAACCTTAATTCAGCTGTAGCAAATTAAACCGTTAATATGCACTTTATCATGCTATAAAATGAATTTGCCTAATTATTGTACCTTCATCAAATGAGTATACACTTCTTCAATTAATAGTGATCACAACTCATATAATGTGGCTGTAATTCTATACCTTGACTGACAATTGTAACCAATCTCAGACTTATGTATAATTCAGTGCAACAGTTGTTTCCTATTCATTTAACTCTAATAAACAAGCTTCAACAATATAACACTTTGTGAATGTGTCATTCTTAGTGTCCTTCTCAACCGATTAAACTGTATTTCTATCTGCCTGTGTAAAACTTAATCCTATTTTCTATCTTCCACTCAATTGTAAGTTTTACTTAAAGACACTTGTCTAATCTGTTAATTGCATACCTAATGTATTTCCTTCTTTCTTCTTTTTTTTTTTTTTTTTTTTTTTAAACTAAATACATGTATACCAATGAACATGAATTACTATTCAGTCATGTAGTAATTCACTTACAACTCATAATTGTTAATCTTAATTCAGTTACCATTGTATACTTGTAACACTGCTTACGTAATCACTTTTTTCTTTAAACCATACAGCCTTTAACTTGGCTGTGTATCCAATATAACACTATCAACCAATTATGACTTTTGCCTAAAATCTCATGTTTTCCTATATAACTATCAATAGGTAGTTGTTTATGTGTTTGCATTTTAATGATACACAATGAAATCCTTGAACTTTGAGGGTGTCGTTGACTTCCGAGTTGACACTCTCCTCCCTGACATGACATTCTCAGGATTTACTATGTCTGGAGCAACAGCTCCTCTAGAGTCATTCAATGACTCTGATTGGGCAGGTTCTGATATTATTGCAGTATCAGTGCTAGATTGTTCAGTATTTGAGCTCAGGGGTTCACTAGTTGTAGGTACCGCTATAGGATTTTCTATTTGGCTTGGATACCGTGCCTGTCGAGTCAAAATCTCTGGTTGTGGATTGGTATCCTGATGCAGCATTTCTTGTCTGGAACGATCATCTTCACCCGATGGAGTGTAATGTCGTATGTGATCCACGTGGCGGCGTACCTCTCTACCATCCTGTAGCTCTATTATGTACATGACCTCATTGAGTGTTTCGGTCACTTTCCCTCTGAGCCATGTAGGTCCTGCTGCAAAGTTCTTTACCAGGACAGTGTCATTTAACCTGAACTGTCTCATCTTCGAGTGCTTGTCTGCTGATCGTTTCATTGCAGATTGTTGTTTCTGAACAGACTTGTGCAGGTTTGGACGGACATGGTCCATTCTACTTCTGATCCTCCTTTTGAACATCAGTTCACTTGGGGTTTTCATGGTAGTTCCTTGAGGAGTTATCCGATAGGTCATCAGAAAAACCTGGATGCGCATCTCCAAAGATGTTCCACTGGTTTTCTTCACTCCACATTTCACAGTTTGTACAGCTCTCTCAGCCAGGCCATTGCTGGCAGGGTGTTTGGGAGCTGTCTGAACATGCTCTACATTGTTGCTGAACAGGAAGCTTGTGAATTCTTCCGAGACAAACTGGGTGCCGTTGTCACTTACGACCGTCTCTGGAATACCATATGTTGCGAAGAGGCGTCGCATGGCAGTGACTGTGGCAGCTGCAGTGGCATTGGCTACTCTGACAGCTTCTATCCACTTGGTATAGGCGTCAACAACAATCAGCACGTTCTGGTTATCGATGTAGGCATAATCGATGTGAATCCTACTCCAGGGTCGTTCTGGGAATTCCCATGGGTGTATTGGTGCAGGCGGTGGGCTGCGTTGGTGCTCCTGACAGGTTGGGCAGGTCTTCACCTTCTCCTCCAAATTCTTGTCAATGCCTGGCCACCATACATAGGATCTTGCTAGTGCTTTCATCTTGACAATGCCTGGATGAGTCCCATGAAGCTCATCAATGATCCTTTGTCTCATTTCCTGGTTGTCTGGAATGACCACTCTATGTCCCCAAAGTACTATGTCGTCCTCAATTGACAGTTCTTCTTTCTTTTGAGCATAGACTTTGAGCTCTGGTGGAACGTTCTTGGGGTTTGGCCATCCATTCATGATGTTTGCCATCACTCTTGAGAGAACAGGATCTCTTTTGGTACATCTCTTGACCTCATCTGCTTCTACGGGTCTAGTGTCAATATCAAGCATATTGATTTGAACTGGAGGTTGCTCATCCAAGTCTGAAAGGCTCTGGTGCGACCACACTGTTTGATCATCTGTCAAGGGTAGGCGTGACAGGGCGTCAGCATTCTGGTGCTGTTTACCTTCCTTGTGCATGATGTCGTACTCGTATGCTGATAGGATCATGTGCCATCTGGCTAACCGTGCAGAGGCCATCGGACTTGCGGGCTTACTGTCACCGAATATTCCTAACAGCGGCTTGTGGTCTGTTACAATCGTAAATCGTCGTCCGTACAAGTACTTATGAAATTTCTTGAGACCGAAAATGATTGAGAGTCCTTCCTTTTCATATTGAGCATAATTTGCTTCACTCTTGGAAAGGGTACGCGAGGCGAAGGAAATGGGCTGCTCTAGACCGTCTGGTCCAACATGGCTGATGACTACACCTAGACCGTAGGGGCTTGCATCACATTGCAACAATAACGGCTTGCTTGGGTCATAGTGCGTCAAAACTGTGTCGCTCTGGACAAGTTCCTTCGATCTCTGGAAGGCTCGTTCTTGGTCTCTTCCCCACCTAAGCTTTGGATCTGGCTTGTTCCGACCTCCACGCTTCTTTGGCTCTGAAGCGTACTCTGCCTTCAACAGTGTTGTGAGTGGGGCAATCTCCTTTGTCAGATTTGGTATGAATTTCCTGTAGTAGCCAAGAAGACCTAGATATGCTTGTAGCTGACTCTGGTTCTGGGGTCTTGGTGTCTTCTTTATGGCTTCGATCTTGTCTGCGAGCGGGCTGATTCCTTGATGGTCCAGCTTGTGGCCCAGGAACTCCACTGAGTCCATCATGAACTCACACTTTTCCCTTTTCAGTCGAAGTCCATTACTCTCAAGACGATGTAGTACAGCTTGCAAGTTGGCTATGTGCTCATCATCTGTCTTCCCGCTTACGATAATATCGTCAAGGTAGGGGCGACACATTGGTATGTCAGCTAGAAGAGATTCCATAACTCTCTGAAAGAGGGCTGGGGCTGTTGCGATGCCAAAGGGCAACCTGGTATACTGAAAAAGACCTCTATGCGTATTGATCGTGGTGTACCTCCTTGCCATTTCATCCAACTCTATCTGATGATAAGCATGCGACAAGTCGAGCTTGCTAAATCGCTTACCTCCACCCAAGTCCTGGAGCGAAGGGATTGGATAGTGTTCGACTTGAAGTGCCTTATTGGCCGTCAGTTTGTAATTGCCACAGATGCGGACTTTCCCGTTTGGCTTCTTCACCACCACTATCGGACAGGCGTAATCAGCATACTTGACCGGTTCAAGTACACCTTGGTCCAACAGCTCATCAATGGCTTCGTCGATTTTCTGACGCATTGCATAAGGGACTGGTGCAGCTTTGAAGAACGGCGCTTTGTCTCCAACTTCCTGAGGATGCACCTTTGCTTTATAACCTTCCAGTTTACCAACTCTTGTACAGTCAAACACTTGCTTGTGTTGTGTTAGCACATCTTGTAAGGTAGCTTGTACCTTGTGTACAGCTTCTGTGGCGTTGGAAACATCCAATGAAAGGTTAAGGCGATTCTGCAAGAATCCATCAGGTGCTGCTTGCATCCAGTCTCTGCCAAGTAATGCAACGCCTTTCTCGACAACAAGAAGGGGCAACTTCTTTGGTGGTTGGTTGTCAACGAACTGGACTTCTACCATTGCTTCCCCAACGACTGGTACTGTAGAGCCTGTGTATGTTCTCAAGGAAACGTTGGTTTGCTTCATATCAGCATGGTGTCCCAGTTTCTTGAATTCTTGCTGCGACATCATCGTCCAGGGGCTTCCTGTGTCAATTTCTAAGTCAACTTGGATTCCATTTAACTTTAGGCTTGCTTGAAATGGTTCACTGTACCTTGCCATCTTATTTACAGTTCCATCCCTGATGTGTCTGAGTTCACTATCTGGCAGATCTTCGTTCTCATCACCATCCAGGTGGTGTGCCGCTTTCTTCCTAGATCTGTACTGCTTGATCTTCTCACACTGGCTTCGAGTATGACCCATGGCGGAACATAGAAAGCATTTTTCATTCTTGAATCTGCATGCTGACGGGGCGTGGTCACCGGAACCACATCTCCAACATCTTGAGGCAGGGACTCCTTGTTTATCTTGTTTCTTAAAGCTGGGCTTTCCTTTCGTGTCCTGCTTCTGTTTGTGATGCATTTTCTGATGCGATGAAGAAGACACGTTTGGTTTATGCTGGCTTCTGCCTTGCAGTTTCTGAACTGTAGGTGACTCGGTCCCTTTGCTCAATACTTTGAGCTTTTCAACATCCTGGTTTGCAACCTCCATGGCTGTGGCGGTTTCCAGTGCATGCTTGAAAGTTAGTGATGGGTCACTTAACAGTTTTCGTTGAATTGTGACATCTCGGCAACCTACAACCAAGCGATCCCTGATCATGTTGTCCAATTCTTTAAAGTTGCATCCTTCACTTAACTGGCGCAAATTTGCAACAAATTGCGGTATGGACTGATCTTGTTTTTGGATGCACATGTAAAATCTGTATCGCTGCACTATCTCTGTAGGCTTCGGTGCGAAGTGTGATTTCAGCGTGTCTTTACATACTGTGTATGTTTGATCTGTAGGTTTATTTGGCTGCAAGAGAGCGCGCAGGGTGTGGTAGCTCTTGCTCCCTAAATTCGTCAAAAATATTGCTCTCTTTTTTCCCTCATCCTGTATACTGTTAGCGTCAAACCATGCTTCTAACAGTTCTAGCCACTCATCAAAATTGTACCCATCTCCCAATTTGGGAACATTACCAATATGATGGCTTGCCATACTTCTGAGTTTTGGTATTGTACAAATTCAAACTACTTGACTGTGACTGTGCATATAAAGAACAAAGCTTATTTGCTCATAAAGTACAATGGGCGTCAGTACACTCAAAGCTAGATATACAAGCATCAACTGCATGTGTACACACAAAGTACATGTAGCTTGGACTAGCTGTAGTCCAATACTGTATCAACAATGAAAACTCTTCATGAGGGGCTACACTAAACTATAGTACAGTGTAAGGCTGTAACTATTCAACAGAATAGCAACAAAAGGGGTTTGGTCCTACCTGTATAGATCTGTTCCTAATTACGAAGTCTTGGACCAACTCAGACCTATCTTATCCTAGAACTGCTTGGACCTGGACCTGCAATTTGGTCCTATCAGTATTAAGATTTGGTCCTCTTTACTTGCTAGGCTTACACCTGTAACTCCTTGAGCTGGTCTTATACCTGCTTAGGCTTGGACTTGCATATGGTCCTGTAATTGCTTAGACCTAGTCCTACTTGGTTAGGCTTGGACCAGCTATGTGGTCTTATAACTGCTTAGACCTGGTCCTACTGGCTTAGGCTTGGACCAGCTATGTGGTCTTATAACTGCTTAGACCTGGTCCTACTGGCTTAAACTTGGCTTAGTTTATCTCGGGCCTGGTCCTGTGAAGGGTCTAGGGCTATCTAAACGACCTACTTGAACCAATACAAGAACAGTGTATGCTGTTACACTGCAGCAATCAACGAAGCGAGTAATGTATAATCATATGGCACATTACTTACAATGACATTGATCCGTGGCTTGGAACTCTCGATAGTCTGGGACCATTACTTAGTCTTAGACTATCAAGACCTGGACCTATTAAGGTTAGAACATAATGAGTATCATGCATAAATTCACCTGTACTTTAGGTCTGCTATTTATATAGACCACACACATCTACAACATTAATAAATTTCGCAAACTGGACCTGGACTAACTTTAGTCCTTCTTGCATTCATCAACTTAGAGTACAGTTCATAAGTCCAAATGATTAAAGTCTTTGTCCATATGTTTGTGTCTTTATTTATTTCATTGGGCTTGGGCTTGGGCTTGCTGATAGGCTGGGCGCTACAACTTCGTCCTTTCTTGTCGACTTGGAACTGGACTTGTTGCTTGGCTGGGCTTGGCTGAAACCCGATGCTGGATCCTCCGCTTGATCCTAGGCTTGTGTACAAAATTCACACTGTCACTTGCTGCTCGGTTTGCTGGCGTGAAGACTTCGGCGTGAAGTCGGCTCCAATAAAGTAAAGATGTAGAACATCAACGACAGGCGGGGCTATTCATGAGCTGCAGACGCGTCTTAGACTTTCTAGTCTAGGTCTCAACAACATGAACAAGGGCTAGGCATGAACGGCGTGAGGCTTCTGCGAAGCGTCCATTTAATGATTTAGCTTCTCTCACCCGTCATAATTTTGTTGGCGTGAAAATCATTAACTTCGAGGTATCAGCGAAGCGTCCTTAAACTTAGGCCCCGTTTAGGCTGGTCTAGACTTGGCTTAGTCTAGAAACTATGCATCGATTACCATCGATATGTCAGTGGGAGGCTACAGCAAAGAGTTCATATTAAAACGAGCCTCTCTCACTTCACAAGTATGATAATTAGCCCTTTTCTTTTACAGCAAAGCGTCTTTTGAATTTGAGTGACTTTAACTGGCGTTATTCACTTACTCATGCACGTACGGCATAGCGTCCATTTCGTAAACGTGCGAACTATCGATGCAATGGCTGAGGCTTGGTTCTGGCACTGTGTTGTTTATACCAGATCTCCGTGACTGGGCTTGCGGCTGCGAGTGCTCCATCCACAGTGGACGTGCGTAATACTGCTGGCTTGCAGTGTGTTTACCATTGCATTGCGTTCTCTGTGCGGGCTGTGGTGTTGACCGTGTGTGCTAAGCTATGGCTGCTCAGCGGCTGATGATCCAATGTCCGCGGTCAACTTCCAAAGTTGTCCGAAGTGCAGTTTAGTCACTGGACAGAAATTCCTAATTAATCTCATTTTGATGTATCCCATCCTCGTCGCCAAAATGTTATGTTCTTACCCTTACAAAAATGTCCTGTGGTACTTTCTGTGGTACTACATAATACCACAGAAAATACCACAGGATGAAAAGTTACCACACACATTTCTGTGGTACTACGGATGGGTAGCCTGTGGTACTCCTGTGGTACGGAAAATACCACAGAAAATACCACAGGATGAAAAGTTACCACACACATTTCTGTGGTACTACGGATGGGTAGCCTGTGGTACTCCTGTGGTACGGAAAATACCACAGGATGAAAAGTTACCACACACATTTCTGTGGTACTACGGATGGGTAGCCTGTGGTACTCCTGTGGTACGGAAAATACCACAGAAAATACCACAGAGAAACATTATACCACAGCAATATCATGCACACAATAGTACAGTGTAATACCACAGAAAATAGAACAGTAATGAAAATTAATTCCTACACAATTGTATACCGAGATGTCGCCTGCATGTACGTGTGGAAAATACCACAGGAAATATACAACAGAGAAACATGATACCACAGCAATATCACACCTATAGCAGTGCTGTTGTTTCTTATGGTGCAGTGCAATACCACAGAAAATACCATAGGGATGAAAATTATGCCAACACATATGTATGTGGTAATGCAGAGGCTCGCCTGTGGTATCCATGTGGTACAGAAAATACCATTTCTATACTATTGCCCTATTGTGTCTAGGCCTTCTGCTAAAACACATAGTTCTTGAAACTTGCGTAATGTTGTACAATCATCTTTAAATAGAAGAAAAACAAATATGATAAATTCCTTTAGTCTGAATAAAAGACTACTGAGCTAATAAAAGAAAAACAAATATGAAAAATTCCTTTAGTCTGAATAAAAGACTAGAGCTCATAAAAGAAAAACAAATATGAAAAATTCCTTTGGTCTGAATAAAAGACTACTGAGCTAATAAAAGAAAAACAAATATGAAAAATTCCTTTAGTCTGAATAAAAGACTACTGAGCTAACTGGCTGGAGAGCACTGATCTCCCCACTAGTGTAGAGATCAGTGCTGGAGAGCAGCACACACAATATGTACACTACAGCTATGTGCGCGCACACACACAGTCTGCACCGTACTGGCCCACTAGCTAGCTGCATCATCAGCATGTATCATTAGAGCGGGAAACCGGAAAACACGGTTGGCTTTGTTCGCTAGCTCGGCAAACAAACTTATGCTTGGGATTCAAGACAGACCTTTTTGCTTTGGACATCATGTCATACATCAAATCAATCCAAGGTAAGACCTAGATTTAATGGTATTTACTAACATTTCTATTATAACTTTGAAGATATCATGTTTTTACAAAGATACCAACAGTCAGTGCAGTGACAGTGTGTAATCGCTGTGAATGTATCCCCGTATGTTAACATTGGTGTTGGATGGTGCTCGACAGCATTGCACTGCACTGTGAACTCTTCCTAACCCTCACTGTATAAGGGGAGCTCAGGCCTTACTTGTGAGTTTAAATTATACAAAAAGGGTGATTTCAATACATAAATTGTGATGATGCAATCCACAGTTATTGAGAAGGATTCTAAATTCTGGCCAAGCCAGGGCAGCTAGCAGCACATTGTATCTGTAGTGTAGAGCGAAAAATCAGTCTTTGGATTGTAGGACGTTGGATCCGCTGAGATTGCATCTGCCTCGATCCTCTGAATGCCCTATCTATGTCCAAAAATGTAATTTTGATTAAAGAATGACCTGAATGAGACAGTTATTCCTGCCTAATTAAGGCACTTTGGTGATTGGGGAAAAAAATTACAGTTTGCTGGTCAGACTCAATCAAAATATTTGAAGTGGAAGTGGTTGAATTGTATTTCCTTTGAGGCTATACCCTAAATGTTTCATGGACCTAGGTCCGAAAAAAGGTGATTGCCAAATAAACTTGTCCATGTATGCATTCTCAGAGCGCACATGCTGTTACGTATTGCTCATGTAGGCATGCACATTGTGACTAAGCCTGAGTCATATCGATTTTTTTCAGAAACGGGTGTTCAAAGGCTTTGCGCCGATCGAACATCAATGCATCGACGGCACATTGATAAATGGTGTACAACGGATAGCAGAGCATGAACGCTAGCGGTCGTGTATATTTTGCTTATTACATGAGGTCATCTAGCCACTGCCAAGATCCAATTTATGAATGAAAATATAGTAAGCATGCGCAGTGCAAGCCTTCCATTTCCCCACGTACACAGTATTTCACCAAAACAAGTGTGCAATTCTCTATCATCTCTTACCAAAATCGACCTAGAATTTCACTTTCCTATATTTTATACGAATTATGAAAGGTATTCTCAGAGAATCACCGATACCGCACATGTAAGCGAATTTCGATTACTTCTTGCTTTTCCGTCAAAATCTTACGAATTAGCGTTAATATGGCATCGTGATTGTTGGAATCTGTAGAGTCTATTGCAACGTGCACAAAGTCAATCGGCTTCCGGGTTTTGGACAACGTGACCGGATATTGTTATTGCTATCGATACTTCCGCACGCAGTCCGAAGGAATTATTTTGTCGACCACATGGTGGTCATGACGTGATCTACACGATGCACCAATCAGCGGTCTCCGAATCGCTTGTGCGGAGACGCTCTTTCATGCTATTCGCGTTGTACACAGTCTTACGCACGATCGCCGCTGTGCTGTTTCCATGTTATCACAACACATGATGCTATCCGTTGTACACAGTCTATGGACAATTGTTTGTTGTTGCGTTGCATAGTACGGTATATAGTAGTGAACGAATCGAAGACAAGTACGTAGAAGCTGCTTGATCATTAAGACCAGTTCGTTCTCTTGATGCGTTACCTGCAAAACTCACAAAAGAGAGTAGGAATTAAGTAAGCAAATTAAAATATGAAGATAAATTGTGTATAACAGGACTATCAAACAAAAGATTTTGTGTTTTCTAGTCAATTTGGTCATTTTGGCGATGCATCGAATTCATCAAAACGAAATCGGAGTTCGACGTCTTCGATCGAACACTGGTTTCATAATCAATTCGACTCAGGCCTAATTGCGACCAAACTGACATCTTTAATTTAGTGATTAGTCGGTGACTGAAGCAATCACTGAGCGGGTGAAAATTTTTTAGGAGAAAACAGACTTTCTAGTTGGCATATATGCCAAAATATATGTTAAAATTATGAACACGTAATTTTTTTGTCTTTTGACATTCATTGAATAACAAGACTTTTACACCCTAACATTTCGAAAGACGATATTTGTTGAAACTTTTTTTTTTTACAAACATTGAGTAGCTTGACCAAAACTGTTGTGCTACCAGTGATTCTATCCCATGCATATGTACATCCTCTTACAATTGCGTTCTATGCATTTTTGCCAGTGCGTGGACTAGGAGACCATGGTGAGAATGGGCCACCACCTTTACAGCTAGTCTGATCGATGGCGATAGCATCTTGCCGTAATATTTTGGCAAATAGGCTCATCGTAATTGAGCCCAGAGGCAAGATGCCATCGGTCTAGACTAGATGAAAGACACGTTTGTAACTTGTTTCAAAAGACAAGGTATTCACCCTGTGTATATTGCATGATAATACGTTCTAAGTTGTGACTTGGGAAGTACTGAAGCGTTAATATCATTATTTTTATTAAATCACAAATTTATTTCCTTTTTTCTCGTCAGATTTATATGTGGAGCTAAAAGAAAAGGAGGGAGGATAGCCATCACCACGAAAGATGCATTCTGTCTATAGATGTGAAGGAGACCTTATCGTCTGTCCATGTCCTGGGAGAAGGCAGGTTTGTTCAAATAATTTTCAATTCATGTTTCCATAGTCAATGCATTGGTGCATTGGTTTGAGTTATGGCAAATTTTCAAATTGATTAAAACTACATGACGTTGAAAATCATCAGGCATGCATGGGCACATGACGTGATACTAATTGATTTTAGTCGTGTTCCCGGTCAATTCAAGTTTTGCCAATGACGGTATACATGCTTATTGTATTGCTTATTACAATCATTTACATCTAAAGATCATTTTATAGATTTTATATAGATTTTATTTATACTTTATAGATCATGTTATAGATACATGCATATCAGTTTCAGTTTCAGTCATTATTGCGAGATTCAGTTGGAATATATTTTAGTGCTCAATATGTATAATTATAAGAATGTGGGTTTATATTTTTATTACATGTACTGTAAAGGGGTGAAATAGTGAAATAAAACTGAATAAAAAAAATAAAGCATGACTACTGTACATTGCAGGAAGAATGGAATACATACATTTATAGAATCGCATTACATAACAAATCAATAGTAATTGCTCTTGAGTACATGATTACCAGGCATGTAATTCTTCATTTGTTTTCCCTTCCATCGAACAGCACTGTCTCCTCCACCACCGCCAATCACTCAACCATATCTTCACAACCAGACACCTCCAGCTCTTCACCTACCCAGCAAGCCTCTTCACCCACCAAGCCAGCCTTGCCGACACGGACACCACCACGCTCCAACCTACGCCGACGACCACACCGAGCCTCCCACCCCTGCCCACCAAGACAATCCTGTCTCTTCCGCCAGTCTTCACGCACAGAGGGATGCCATTGGTCATCCTCCTCCACCACCGACACATGCAAACCAGAGACTCCTGCCCCCGCTCCTTCGCCTACGCAGGCCTCCCACGTCCACATACCAACTGACCACCGATTCCCGCCAACCCACACACAGAGCGTCATCACCCGCCGAGACCAACAGCCCGCGGTTTCCTCCCACGTCCGCACGCACGCCATAAGTACCGTCACTCAACTAGCAAACACTCACTCCTGAAGACGGACAGTCAATCTGAATGAAACATCAATCCCACCTCTACCCATCATTCTCGCCTTTCCAATTCACCTTTAATTTCTTCTTTTCTCCTCTCAGTCCTTCCAGGAGTTTACATATGGTGTACCGTAAACCTCTGTTGTGATATACAGTGTGCTTTTTTATTGTCTCGCTTGAACAAAGTTCGGCAGAGACCTAGTAATCACTTTTCCTGTTAGTCAGTTGGTCTGTACAAAAATGTTCAAGTTTTTGTAACGAAAATGTTAAAGTTTTTGTTTAACTTGCTCTCACTTCTTTATTTCTGCATCAATTGTGATCAAACTTGGTACAAATGATCCATGGGTAATCCCGCTAGTGTCGTCATGAGGATGATGGGGTCAGAGGTCATCTAGGGGTCAAAAGGTCAAATAATATGAGGCCATGTCATTACAAAAAAAGTTTTTGTTTCACTTGCTCTCATTTCTTTATTTGTGCATCAATTGTGATCAAGCTTGATACATATGATCCTAGGGTAATACCACATGTGCGTTGATGAAGATAAGGTCAAAGGTCTTCTAGGCACCATTTTCAATATTTGAAAAAAAACCTAGCTCTGTATATCAATTGCGAAATCAGACTCGTGGTTCACGAACCACCTTGCTATTATAGTTTCAGTCATGTGATGTTCCACTTTTATCAAGTGGTTTATTTTTGATGAGTGAGCAAAAATGTACATGTGCTGCAATGTGCACATAACGGTACTTGAAATTGGAACCGTCCCAACCAACCGAGGAAATTGGTCTTGTTCTCACAAAATCTGTGCTCTTTTTAACAGGAGGAGACTGTAATTCAGACATACAGTTTAGTTTGTCAACATATACAGTGTGCAGTTCCAGTATTAAATGTGATGTTCCACTTTTATGAAGCGGTTTATTTTTGGTCGCAATACAGTATTCTATTGATGTAAAGGGAGCACATAACTCTGTTGCATCTTCAGAATGGTTTAGAAATGAAATGTGCAAATACTGATAAAAAACAAACTATACATAAACTTGGACATAGTGTTTCCTTTGACTTTGGTGAATAAATCATGAAATTGCATGTATCATCAATTGAAAAGTTACATGTAAACCTGGAAAAATGGACAATTTGTCAGTGTATTTGGATGACATGTACGCACAAAAAGTTATCTTTTTTTATTCTTATTAAGCTCATGTAGGTACATGTATATAGTTTTCTTATGTAAATTGATAGAATTATTACTGCAATGTATTTTTTCTTATGTATATTGTCACATATTGACTACCAGATTTTCGAAGTCCAGTCTTGCTGTTCGGGTGTATTAACTTTAATAATCGTACCTGCCTAGTTTCTTAAGTGTGTGTCCCAACGAAGTTTAAACCTAAGTATTCAGTGAATGATCACATGCTTTTATAGTATCACAACTTTCTGATATATGAATTAAGACATTTGATCATATTTGTTTTTCTTTTATTAAAAGATGACAGAACAAGTTCGTTAACCAATGTAGTACACGTATTGATATGTGGTATTATGATGTGCTTTGGTAAAGCAGTGCGATACCACATAGGAGTGCCACAACAATACCACATAGGAGTGCCACAACAATACCACACAGGAGTGCCACAACAATACCGCACAGGAGTGCCACAGCAATGCCGCACAGGAGTACCACAGCAATACTGCTCAGGAGTATCACAGGAGTATCACATCAATACCACACAGGAGTATCACACAGCAATACCACACAGAGTACCACAGCAATACCACACAGAAATGACCGCACATTGTGGTTTTGCTCTGTGGTATGTGATGTGTAGTATTCCTGTGTGGTATTCCTGTGGTACATGTATTCCTGTGGTACTGCTGTGTGGTAATCCTGTGGTATTCCTGTGTGGTATTCCTGCAGTATTCCTGTGTGGTATTCCTGCGGTATTCCTGTGGTACTGCTGTGTGGTAATCCTGTGGTATTCCTGTGTGGTATTCCTGCGGTATTCCTGTGTGGTATTCCTGCGGTATTCCTGCGGTATTCCTGTGTGGTATTCCTGTGGTATTCCTGTGGTACTGCTGTGTGGTAATCCTGTGGTATTCCTGTGTGGTATTCCTGCGGTATTTCTGTGTGGTATTCCTGCGGTATTCCTGTGTGGTATTCCTGTGGTAATCCTGCGGTATTCCTGTGTGGTATTCCTGTGGTAATCCTGTGGTATTTCTGTGTGGTACTCCTGAGTGGATTTCCTGTGGTAGTGATGTGTGGTACTGCTGTGCTGTATTCCTGTGTGGTACTCTTGTGAAGTACTGCTGTGTGGTACTTCTGTGTGGTATTTCCTGTGGTACTGCTGTAATGTCCTGTGGTATTTGTCCCAAAATACCACACAAAACCACATGACTGTCCTGTGGTACTTTCCTGTGGTATTTCCTGTGGTATTTCCTGTGGTACTGATGTGTGGTATTACCACAGAAGTACCACAGGAAATTTTTGTAAGGGTATGTTATGAGTTCTTGTGTGGACAACATAATAATGAGATAATCTGCACAGAGATCTTAAGTAGTGTCTGGTTTAATAAACGCCATGTTTGAACTCTCTCGCGCATGCGTACAAGGTGCCTTGAAGCTACAGCCTGTAGTCTTCATTCAATACTTAACATTAGTGCTCAGTAAAACAATTAATGTTTGTGCTATTTCGCTCACCGAGGTTGAAAGTATATTTTGTGAACGATTGAGTGGTGTTTTTTCTTTCGTATAATGTCATATTCTTTTACCATTAGTTTTAGGCCTATATATATCTTACGCAAGGTAAACAGAATTAGAATGTGCATTTGTTGACAAAATGGTGGAAGAGTTATAAATAATGCACGAGTCACCACAATAGCATAGGCTAAGCAGAAATAAAACATGCAAAGACATATAAAAAAAAAAAATAGGAAGAATACCGGCTATAGGCTCGGGGTGCTTTAAACAGGGATGTGTTATGGAAGGATATGAAGCAACTGTCTTTCTTTGAACCCATGTGCCAAGCCGTTGAGAAGTTACGTGTTCTCTACAGATGCTGTTCAGGTGTTTGAACAATATTATGAACATGATTGTGGGCAGCGGCTTCTCAGAAAGAACAAAAGAAATGTAGTCTTATTTTGCTTGTCCCGTTTTGTTTCAATTCAATTCAATTCTTTATTCATTTAACAAACAAGAATAAACAACTTTCATGAACAATGAGCATACGGCATCACCAGAAAGCCGATGGCTTTCTGGTTAATGGCATTTTTTTTTCTTGTTAATGGCATTAATACTTCCATGAGGACTAGGTATCAGCAAACGCATATAAACGCACACAAATACCGTTAATGAGAATACACAACTTATACATGTATATTTTGAAAATGGTTGAATACCACAAATGCACCAGTGGACGGTCTTTACTGGTTTCTATGGGAATTTCGACCTCGACATGCACTATATGCTGTTTGAGAGGCTTGTCCATTGTGATTATTCACATAGCATGCGACATACTGCCAGGATTCTTTGTCCTATAATCTCGCAAACAGCGTACGTGCTTTGAGTAGAACCATTTTGTTGAAGATTATTATGATGTAACATTTCAATGCATTGAAAATCACAAAGGGAGACGAAGGCGAATTACATTCCACCCAGAATTCCTTCAATGGAGATAAAGGCGGCCGCAGTGCATTACATAAGTGCATTACATAACCAGCATGAATAAGTCTCTAATACAATGTCCCCCAGTCCCCAGCAGCTCTGTATCCTTGGACCAAGGTGGCGGACCAGTCCGGAAAGGAGCAGGGGGTGCGAAGAATCTCTGGGTACGAACAGGCCACCAATGGAATCTGAACATAGGAACGTACAATGTCAGAACACTACTAGGGGAAAATAGACTAATAGAGTTGGAACAAGAATTGGAAGAAGTGAATTGGGACATCATTGGACTCAGTGAGGTTCGGAGAAAAGGAGAACAACTTGAACAACTAAAAAGCAGCCATCATTTATTCCATATAGGGAAGACAGATAAAAGTGAGGCAGGAGTAGGATTTCTTGTCCATAAAAGTATTGCAGGAAATGTAACAGAATTCAAGGGAATTAATGAAAGACTAGCCCAGCTTACTATCGAAGATATCGTCTAAAAATCATTCAAGTATATGCACCCACCAGCAGCTACGATGATGAGGAGGTGGAGAAGCTGTATGAGGAAATCACAGAACTCATCCAGAACAATAAGACACATTACACTATTGTGATGGGAGATCTAAATGCCAAGGTCGGAAAGAGGGAAGATGGTGAAGAGCCAGTGATTGGATGTTTTGGTCATGGACAGCGTAATTATAGGGGAGATAGACTTGTCGAAATTGCAATCAGCAGCAAATTAAAAATCGCCAATACGTATTTCAAGAAGAAAACAAACAGGAAATGGACTTGGATTAGTCCAGACAGAGCCACAAAGAATGAGATTGACTTCATTCTCACATCAGATCTAAAGATTGTCAAGGATGTATTTTGGGAATGTCAGAGTGAATAGGAAAGAGGAAAGGGGGAGTGAGCGTAAGAGAGAGGGGAGGGGTGGAAGGGAGAGAAAGAAAGAGAAGAGAGTGAGAGAGATCGAGAGGGAGAGGGAGAGAGAGAAAACCCCCAAAAAAGGAAAGGAGTATGTTTGTGCGTGTCAGTGTGTGTGTGTGTATGTGTGTGTGTGTGTGTGTGAGAGAGAGAGAGAGAGAGAGAGAGAGAGAGAGAGAGAATAAGAAGAAGGACGAAAAGGGGGTGGGGTAGCGTGTACTGTGTGTGTGTATAGGTGTGTGTGTGTGTGTGTGTGTGTGTGTGTGAGAGAGAGAGAGAGAGAGAGAGAGAGAGAGAGAGAGAGACAGGGAGTGGGACAACTTTTGGTTCGGACATACCATGGTGTACAAAATATTATTTCAATTTCAATTTATTCATATTTCTGTTCAATACATGTAAAATAAAAGCAATAATACATCAGCATAGTCAGTCTTTGACATAAACAAAACTAGTATAATGATGCAAAATATTACATAATGGTCAATATCAAACATACAGTGGATATAGGTAATAAAGAAATATGAATGGGGCCTATTTAAAGCAAGCTTGTAAATCGTATAGACCCCAAAATAATGTGGATTAAAAGAACACTTCGGAGTACGGATAAACAAATTGACCAAAGAAATGAACAAAAGAAATCATAAACAACTCAAGAAACAGCATGAAAACAAATCGAGAACAAAAATCAAAAATCAAAAATCAAAAGGCGTACGATTAATTCAGCAATACAACAGAAAAGTGTGCGAGCGAGGAATAGACAAACAAAACCAAACAAATCAGGAGAAGTCAGGATGAAATACGATAATGCTCAAGCTTCTACGAAGGCAATTCGACTGTTGACTCAGTATTGAATATGTATGGATAAGTATAAATATGTACACGAAGACATCATTCATAAGATGGATTCATTATAATATATGCAAATCACATTACATGTACATTCCGGCAAGGACGCCTAACCATGCCACGTGGCCGAGCACCCGCCGAGCTCAAGGAAATTGGCTAGTAATTCTGAAGAGTATCAGTTTGTTTTTTTTCCCCAAGAGCTCGGCAGGTTGCTCGGACCAAGGTGCCGGGCAGCGTCCCTGTCGGAGCGTGAGTGGTGAACAAAAAAAAAAGAGTAAAGGCTAAAAGAAATTATTGCGTGGTATATGAACATAACAAATGTTTCTTTAAATTGCACTTGAATGAAGATATTATTAAGCATTGATTGCTAAATTTGTTTAAGTAGCAAGTTAGTGCTCAGTAAAACAATTAATGTTTGTGCTATTTCGCTCACCGAGGTTGAAAGTATATTTTGTGAACGATTGAGTGGTGTTTTTTCTTTCGTATAATGTCATATTCTTTTACCATTAGTTTTAGGCCTATATATATCTTACGCAAGGTAAACAGAATTAGAATGTGCATTTGTTGACAAAATGGTGGAAGAGTTATAAATAATGCACGAGTCACCACAATAGCATAGGCTAAGCAGAAATAAAACATGCAAAGACATATAAAAAAAAAAAAAAAATAGGAAGAATACCGGCTATAGGCTCGGGGTGCTTTAAACAGGGATGTGTTATGGAAGGATATGAAGCAACTGTCTTTCTTTGAACCCATGTGCCAAGCCGTTGAGAAGTTACGTGTTCTCTACAGATGCTGTTCAGGTGTTTGAACAATATCATGAACATGATTGTGGGCAGCGGCTTCTCAGAAAGAACAAAAGAAATGTAGTCTTATTTTGCTTGTCCCGTTTTGTTTCAATTCAATTCAATTAAATTCTTTATTCATTTAACAAACAAGAATAAACAACTTTCATGAACAATGAGCATACGGCATCACCAGAAAGCCGATGGCTTTCTGGTTAATGGCATTTTTTTTTCTTGTTAATGGCATTAATACTTCCATGAGGACTAGGTATCAGCAAACGCATATAAACGCACACAAATACCGTTAATGAGAATACACAACTTATACATGTATATTTTGAAAATGGTTCAATACCACAAATGCACCAGTGGACGGTCTTTACTGGTTTCTACTGGTTTATATGGGAATTTCGACCTCGACATGCAGTATATGCTGTTTGAGAGGCTTGTCCATTGTGATTATTCACATAGCATGCGACATACTGCCAGGATTCTTTGTCCTATAATCTCGCAAACAGCGTGCTTTGAGTAGAACCATTTTGTTGAAGATATGATGTAACATTTCAATGCATTGAAAATCACAAAGGGAGACGAAGGCGAATTACATTCCACCCAGAATTCCTTCAATGGAGATAAAGGCGGCCGCAGTGCATTACATAAGTGCAATACATAAGTGCATTACATATATAACCAGCATGAATAAGTCTCTAATACAATGTCCCCCAGTCCCCATCAGCTCTGTATCCTTGGACCAAGGTGCATGGCGGACCAGTCCGGAAAGGAGCAGGGGGTGCGAAGAATCTCTGGGTACGAACAGGCCACCAATGGAATCTGAACATAGGAACGTACAATGTCAGAACACTACTAGGGGAAAATAGACTAATAGAGTTGGAACAAGAATTGGAAGAAGTGAATTGGGACATCATTGGACTCAGTGAGGTTCGGAGAAAAGGAGAACAACTTGAACAACTAAAAAGCAGCCATCATTTATTCCATATAGGGAAGACAGATAAAAGTGAGGCAGGAGTAGGATTTCTTGTCCATAAAAGTATTGCAGGAAATGTAACAGAATTCAAGGGAATTAATGAAAGACTAGCCCAGCTTACTATCGAAGATATCGTCTAAAAATCATTCAAGTATATGCACCCACCAGCAGCTACGATGATGAGGAGGTGGAGAAGCTGTATGAGGAAATCACAGAACTCATCCAGAACAATAAGACACATTACACTATTGTGATGGGAGATCTAAATGCCAAGGTCGGAAAGAGGGAAGATGGTGAAGAGCCAGTGATTGGATGTTTTGGTCATGGACAGCGTAATTATAGGGGAGATAGACTTGTCGAAATTGCAATCAGCAGCAAATTAAAAATCGCCAATACGTATTTCAAGAAGAAAACAAACAGGAAATGGACTTGGATTAGTCCAGACAGAGCCACAAAGAATGAGATTGACTTCATTCTCACATCAGATCTAAAGATTGTCAAGGATGTATTTTGGGAATGTCAGAGTGAATAGGAAAGAGGAAAGGGGGAGTGAGCGTAAGAGAGAGGGGAGGGGTGGAAGGGAGAGAAAGAAAGAGAAGAGAGTGAGAGAGATCGAGAGGGAGAGGGAGAGAGAGAAAACCCCCCAAAAAGGAAAGGAGTATGTTTGTGCGTGTCAGTGTGTGTGTGTGTATGTGTGTGTGTGTGTGTGTGAGAGAGAGAGAGAGAGAGAGAGAGAGAATAAGAAGAAGGACGAAAAGGGGGTGGGGTAGCGTGTACTGTGTGTGTGTATAGGTGTGTGTGTGTGTGTGTGTGTGTGTGAGAGAGAGAGAGAGAGAGAGAGAGAGAGAGAGACAGGGAGTGGGACAACTTTTGGTTCGGACATACCATGGTGTACAAAATATTATTTCAATTTTAATTTATTCATATTTCTTTTCAATACATGTAAAATAAAAGCAATAATACATCAGCATAGTCAGTCTTTGACATAAACAAAACTAGTATAATGATGCAAAATATTACATAATGGTCAATATCAAACATACAGTGGATATAGGTAATAAAGAAATATGAATGGGGCCTATTTAAAGCAAGCTTGTAAATCGTATAGACCCCAAAATAATGTGGATTAAAAGAACACTTCGGAGTACGGATAAACAAATTGACCAAAGAAATGAACAAAAGAAATCATAAACAACTCAAGAAACAGCATGAAAACAAATCGAGAACAAAAATAAAAAATCAAAAATCAAAAGGCGTACGATTAATTCAGCAATACAACAGAAAAGTGTGCGAGCGAGGAATAGACAAACAAAACCAAACAAATCAGGAGAAGTCAGGATGAAATACGATAATGCTCAAGCTTCTACGAAGGCAATTCGACTGTTGACTCAGTATTGAATATGTATGGATAAGTATAAATATGTACACGAAGACATCATTCATAAGATGGATTCATTATAATATATGCAAATCACATTACATGTACATTCCGGCAAGGACGCCTAACCATGCCACGTGGCCGAGCACCCGCCGAGCTCAAGGAAATTGGCTAGTAATTCTAAAGAGTATCAGTTTGTTTTTTTTCCCACGAGCTCGGCAGGTTGCTCGGACCAAGGTGCCGGGCAGCGTCCCTGTCGGAGCGTGAGTGGTGAACAAAAAAAAAAGAGTAAAGGCTAAAAGAAATTATTGCGTGGTATATGAACATAACAAATGTTTCTTTAAATTGCACTTGAATGAAGATATTATTAAGCATTGATTGCTAAATTTGTTTAAGTAGCAAGTTAGTGCTCAGTAAAACAATTAATGTTTGTGCTATTTCGCTCACCGAGGTTGAAAGTATATTTTGTGAACGATTGAGTGGTGTTTTTTCTTTCGTATAATGTCATATTCTTTTACCATTAGTTTTAGGCCTATCAAGGTAAACAGAATTAGAATGTGCATTTGTTGACAAAATGGTGGAAGAGTTAATGCACGAGTCACCACAATAGCATAGGCTAAGCAGAAATAAAACATGCAAAGACATATCAAAAAAAAAAAAATAGGAAGAATACCGGCTATAGGCTCGGGGTGCTTTAAACAGGGATGTGTTATGGAAGGATATGAAGCAACTGTCTTTCTTTGAACCCATGTGCCAAGCCGTTGAGAAGTTACGTGTTCTCTACAGATGCTGTTCAGGTGTTTGAACAATATTATGAACATGATTGTGGGCAGCGGCTTCTCAGAAAGAACAAAAGAAATGTAGTCTTATTTTGCTTGTCCCGTTTTGTTTCAATTCAATTCAATTCAATTCAATTCTTTATTCATTTAACAAACAAGAATAAACAACTTTCATGAACAATTAGCATACGGCATCACCAGAAAGCCGATGGCTTTCTGGTTAATGGCATTTTTTTTTCTTGTTAATGGCATTAATACTTCCATGAGGACTAGGTATCAGCAAACGCATATAAACGCACACAAATACCGTTAATGAGAATACACAACTTATACATGTATATTTTGAAAATGGTTGAATACCACAAATGCACCAGTGGACGGTCTTTACTGGTTTCAACTGGTTTCTATGGGAATTTCGACCTCGACATGCAGTATATGCTGTTTGAGAGGCTTGTCCATTGTGATTATTCACATAGCATGCGACATACTGCCAGGATTCTTTGTCCTATAATCTCGCAAACAGCGTGCTTTGAGTAGAACCATTTTGTTGAAGATATGATGTAACATTTCAATGCATTGAAAATCACAAAGGGAGACGAAGGCGAATTACATTCCACCTAGAATTTCTTCAATGGAGATAAAGGCGGCCGCGGTGCATATATGGAGGTATAGGGATTTCCATGACATAACCCAGGTCGAAATTCCCATAGAAACCAGTAAAAACCAGTAAAGACCGTCTACTGGTTTCTACTGGTCTGAAGAGGAACTACGAAATCAAACCAGTAGAAACCAATAGAAACCAGTGAGATCTAATGGTTTGAGAAGGAGTGTGAAAAAAAACAAAGTCAAACCAGTAGAAACCATTAGAGACCAGTGGATTCTAATGGTATTGAAGACCAGTAGAAATCATTAGAATCCACAGGTCTCTAATGGTTTCTACTGGTTTGATTTTGTTTTTTTCACACTCCTTCTCAAACCACTAGATCTCACTGGTTTCTATTGGTTTCTACTGGTCTTCAATACCATGAGAATCCACTGGTCTGTAATGGTTTCTACTGGTTTGACTTTGTTTTTTTCACACTCCTTCTCAACCATTAGATCTCACTGGTTTCTATTGGTTTCTACTGGTCTTCACTACCATTGGAATCCACTGGGTCTAATGGTTTCTACTGGTTTGACTTTTTTTTACACTCCTTTTCAAACCATTAGATCTCACTGGTTTCTATTGGTTTCTACTGGTCTTCAATACCATTAGAATCCACTGGTCTCTAATGGTTTCTACTGGTTTGACTTTGTTTTTTTACACTCCTTTTCAAACCATTAGATCTCACTGGTTTCTATTGGTTTCTACTGGTCTTCACTACCATTGGAATCCACTGGGTCTAATGGTTTCTACTGGTTTGACTTTTTTTTACACTCCTTTTCAAACCATTAGATCTCACTGGTTTCTATTGGTTTCTACTGGTCTTCAATACCATTAGAATCCACTGGTCTCTAATGGTTTCTACTGGTTTGACTTTGTTTTTTTACACTCCTTTTCAAACCATTAGATCTCACTGGTTTCTATTGGTTTCTACTGATCTTCAATACCATTAGAATCCACTGGTCTCTAATGGTTTCTACTGGTTTGACTTTGTTTTTTTTTACACTCCTTTTCAAACCAGTAGATCTCACTGGTTTCTTTTGGTTTCTACTGGTCTTCAATACCATTAGAAACCACTGGTCTCTAATGGTTTCTACTGGTTTGACTTTGTTTTTTTTACACTCCTTTTCAAACCATTAGATCTCACTGGTTTCTATTGGTTTCTACTGGTCTTCGATACCATTAGAATCCACTGGTCTCTAATGGTTTCTACTGATAGATAGAGATAGATAGAGATGCTCATGAATATTCATGCATGTATTTACGTGTCCTAATTTTGTACTTTTAAATAGATAACCTCCACCTAACCAGATAAAAGGAATTTTACCAAGTAATTATTTCAAGTTTAAACATAAAATAGTGAATGTCACCTACTTAAGTGAAGACAATAATGATAACAACAACAAAAATGATCTTCTTAAATGTAAGTTGTAGTAACCAATATCTTATGAACCTTATAACCGTACTGCTATATACATGTATATGAAAGTCTGTGAAAGAAAGGGCAGGAATTAGGATAGGTATAGGAAAGAATAGGAATAAACATAGGGTAGGATAGGATTAGGTTAAAACGATAAGGATATATGCCATGATTCGGATTATTATGTACTAAACTGAAATCGACATTTCATCAATATTTTTAATTTTGATTCCTATTGGTCTCCTGATGGCTCCAGTAGGTATTCTACTAGTTTCTACTGGTATTCTGATGGATCCAGGAGAAATTGCTACTGGTTTCTACTGGCATTCTACTGGCATTTTTCTAATGGTTTCTACTGGGAATCATTTCACTTTCCATATTCAAACCAGTAGAAAAATTCCAGTAGAAACCAGTAGGAAGCTCTATTGGATCCTGTAGAGATTCCTACTGGTTTCTACTGGTCTTCTACTGGTCTTCTATTGGATCCAGTAGAGCTTCCTACTGGTTTCTACTGGTATTCTACTGGTCTTCTATTGGTCTTGTATTGGATCCAGTAGAGATTTCTACTGGTTTCTACTGGTATTCTACTGGCATTTTTCTAATGGTTTCTACTGGAAATCATTTCATTTTCCATATTCAAACCAGTAGAAAAAGTCCAGTAGAAACCATAAGAAGCTCTATTGGATCCAGTAGAGATACTGGTTTCTACTGGTCTTCTACTGGTCTTCTATTGGATCCAGTAGAGATTCCTACTGGTTTCTACTGGTATTCTACTGGTCTTCTATTGGTCTTGTATTGGATCCAGTAGAGATTTCTACTGGTTTCTACTGGTATTCTACTGGCATTTTTCTAATGGTTTCTACTGGAAATCATTTCACTTTCCATATTCAAACCAGTAGAAAATTTCCAGTAGAAACCAGTAAAAATTCTACTGGTTTTTCTCTACAGGTTTCTACCGGTTTTTCGTCCTGGGAACGAAGAAAAAATGTAATTTTGTATTTATGCAGATGCGGTAGTTTCTCTGTGTAACATTTGAACAGGGGGTATTCTGAAAAGTACGGGACATACTACAGCTAGGAAATAAATCAAAGATATGGAGGTGGGCTGGCCGGTCATCTGGCCAGGAGGAAAGAGGATAGATGGACTTATAAATCAACCATCTAGACCCCCAGGGCTAACATCAGAAGAAGAGGCAGGCAAAGTAGGAGGTGGCTTGACGATATTAGAGAATATCGTAGTATGACATGGAAACCAACGGCACAAGATAGATCAAAATGGAAAAATGATGAGGAGGCCTTCCTTCAGCAGTGGAGAGAAATAGGCTAGAGATAGAGATAAATATATCCTGAAAATGCGCATCAGCTCTGGTCAAGCATATAGCCTTGGTTGGAGAGTACATTTTATGATCCATCAATATTTTTTTTCTCTAGCTGTTCTAACATTCTTCTTGTCTCTCAACTCTATTGGAGTTAACATTTACGATTTGTTACGGGGAATGGCCAACGACCTCTTCCAGAGATGTAATTTTTCTGTGGAAAAGATGTTTTTTAAGACTTCTTGTCTGGAATCAAATAAAAGGAAAGTTAGGACTTGGCGTCACTCCAATTAACTCCTTTCTATACTTAAAACTATTATATCACGACAACAACTTATGACTTATTAATTAATTCCCTTCTATTTACGAATGACATAACTTTCTTGTCGCTTAATCATACATCTAACACATTTGCATCGATCTTTCTGATATACATGTATATGGTTATATGTATCGGTTTCATGTGATCTTCATTTTAGAACGTACGATTTCCTCACTATTTCGATGCGTTGCTTGTCACGAAAATTTGTTTTGAATACACAAACGGAAAAGATATGAGTGGTGGCGATGAATTGAAGAGATAGCAAGCAGGGAAAAAAACACATCCACCAAAAACATCAACGTATTAAAAAATGTATGTAAGATCACATATAGATAGAGACAAATGCGCAATTAAAGAAATTTGTTTTCAAGTAGACAACAGTTAAATGTCGGCCCGGCACATGGAACATCAAAGCATTGTCATGTTATGGAATGCTTTTGACATTCATGAGCGTGCTTTAGAAGATTTTTGAATGTTGCTCGAATTTCTTCTCCTTCCTATACGTACGTTACAGGGCCGTCACCAGCTTTTTTCTAGGGGGGGTGCTTTTTATGAAAAAAAAAACACAAAAACACAAAAGCACATTTTGTTGTTATTCCGCCCAGTCTCTGAAAATGCTCTCAGTGGGGGGGGGGGGGGGGGGGGGGGGTTATGACGTTTTTCTAACAATTTTTGTACACGAACGAAAATAGTCCATGATTAACTCAATTTCATGCAGTTATATAGCTCGTCGGATCCCTACCCCCCCCCCCCCCCCCGCCCCCCTCCGGTTTTTTTTTTTTTCGGTTCTGAAGGGGGGTGCGTTCGCACCCTCCGCACCCTCCCTGGCGACGGCCCTGCGTTAGCTCCACTGAAATTGTTGTAGGCTCCCCCGCACCGGGCGCAGGCGGGCGGCCGGTTCATCGACCGCGGTCGTCACGGCCCTGTACCTGGCCGTCTCTGCTCTGGCCTTGCTGCGCTGGCCGAGCAAGCCGTCTGCATTCACTCTACTTCCTACAGCTGTTCCGGTCGGTACGTTTGAACTGCAGTCTTGCAGACCTTCGCTTCGCAGCGACCCGGCGCTCTTGGCCCAGCAAGACTCGACAAGAGGCTAGCAGTGGCTGTTAATTGCCTTTAATACAGAAATGACATTAGCATGTTTTTATAAGGTTGTCATTATCTTCATTCGATCTAAACCTGAATTGTGAGTTGGTGTCACCCGGACCAGGTGAGTGTCATTTCACTATTTTTTTGTTAACAACACGCGTACCGGTAGTAGATCAACGTTTTAAGTGTATCACCCGATAAAATCTCTACGGTACCGATAGGTCGCTGGATCACCCGTACGCATGCACACTCTGTGCTGCTGTGGGCCGGGGTCGCGCTTGGCCTGGCCTGGCCTGGCCTGGGTTGGTGCAATGCAGAGGTGGTATCGGCCAAAAGATGCACTTTTTAATACGGTGTAGATTCTCTAGTATATAGTAGTTGGCTTTACCGGAAATTCGTTTTCAAGAGGTACAAAAATAGATATAACATACATAAAGATCGAATTATATATAACAAGAACATAATATAAACATACAAACATAACATAACATCAATTACGCCTACACTATAGCTCAAAGGAATTGGCATAGGGAAAGGGAAAGGGATGAAAGGAAAGGAGCCAGTTTTAAACTGCAGTATATTTTGTCCAGTTCAGCATGAAACACAATGCTTTAGCCTAAGAAGAATCATGTTTCATGCTGAACTGGACAAAATATATACTGCGGTTTAAAACTGCGGCTCCTTCCCTTTCTTCCCTTTCCCTATATGCCAATTCCTTTGAGCTGTTGTGTTTTTAAATGCTGAAGACAATATGCTTATGTTTGGAATGTACAATTTCCCGAATGATTCCCTAATGAAAGTTGCACTCTATAGTCATCGTTAATCATCAGGTTAATGTGATGTCTTCTATATTTGGAACAATTCTATCACAGGATCATGCATGTACGTTCTCTCAAAAGTTGGAGCAAGAGAAATAGTTAAGGCCTATGTGCAAATTGTTCGGAGAGGAAATTTGCCAAAAACTTTTAAATCGACCACAAAGTGTTCAATAATTTATAGTAGAGCAGCATTCTTTCAGAAACAGGATGGGATGAGTGTCAAAAGTAAAGTGAATACTTTAGTGGTTTTAAAGGGAATATGTTGTACTGCATGGGAAGACAAAAAGTCTTCAAACAGGTGATCATGAGCAATCTTCTTACAATGGTCTTAAATTTATGTATTGTCCATTTTAGAAACTTGCTGAAAGTTATTTGCTCTCAAATGATCCACATTTGGAGTAATTAGTGATTAAATCACAAATCCTCTAAATGTTTGGGCCGCACATTTTGAGGATCTGTGATTTAATCTCCCTAGCTTTTGAAGTCTTTTTGTCTTCCCAGTACATATTCTTTTTAAAAGAAAAGGGGAAGTGTTAATTTTCTACCCACCAGTATTCATTAATTGAAGTGGAGGTTTCAGAAAAGATATTTTAGGAGACTTTGATTATTATGTTGCTGTCTGTGCTGCCTATTATTTTCACTACATTGTGTATGATCCTTTCAAAATATGCTGGTATTGCAGTTTCATTGATTTTAAAATTGTTCTATTGTCTTACTTAAAAAATAGAGAAAAATACATTTATGCTGCTGGCTGAGGAATGGGAATCCTTAACTTACACTTCAGCTCAAAGGAATTGGCATAGGGAAAGGGAAAGGGAAGAAAGGGAAGGAGCCACAGTTTTAAACCGCGGTATATTTTGTCCAGTTCAGCACGAAACACGATGCTTTAGCCTAAGAAGAATCATGTTTCATGCTGAACTGGACAAAATAAACTGTGGTTTAAAACTACGGCTCCTGCTTCCCTTCTTTCCCTTTCCTTTTCCTAATTCCTTTGAGCTGTAGTGTATATTCTACGATCTCTTTCGATGTATTTCCTTTCAGATATAGACGTCATATGAGCTGTACACACTCCCTTCAGGTACCTTTCTGCAGAGATTGAGCTTAAAGGGCATATACTGTACTGGGAAGGCAAAAAAGCCTTCAAAATGTAATTGATAGCAATCTTCTTGCCAATGGTCTTAAATTCATATATTGTCTATTTTAGAAACTTGCTGAAAGTTATTTGCCCTCAAATGATCTACATTTGGAGAAATGAGTGATTAAATCACAAATCCTCAAAATGTTCGGGCCGAACATAATTACTCCATATGTGGATCATTTGAGGGCAAATAACTTTCAGCAAGCTTCTAAAATAGTTTAACCACAAGTATTTGGAAGAACTTAAGATTTATGAGCGCTCCCAAGAGCCTTGTACAAGGCTAAGATAATGGCTTTTTCTTGGATTTGGGTGTGTTGACCATAACCGCCCAAGCATGCGTGGTCAAGTTGCATGGTTCTTTGTTCCCCTATAACCCCGTTCATATACACCGCCTATCCGCGAAGAAGGCGCAACATTTGCGGCAATTTTGCTGATGCATTACCGATAGCTGCGTATATGAACGGGAATCGCTCAAATAATGCGGTATTTGCTTCCTCCTTTTTTGTGCTTATTTTGCGGCTTTTTCGCGGATCGAGACCTAGTAATAATACCGTCCGCAAAATAGGCGTAAATGTTGCGCCTTTAGCATCGCGACCTGGCCTGTTGGTCGCTAATCCTACCGCTCGTATGGCTGAGCGGAGCATGTTTGGGGAGAGTCCAGCTGTCCAAAACACCGCAACATTACGGCTTTTGGGGGTGTATATGAACGGTGATTTTGCGGCTCGCTGGAAACTTGCTTATCGATGTGCATCGGTAATAATAGCGGTATATGGTATATGAACGGGGCTTATAAGACCCAGAGTCTCTCCTTTGTCTTCTCCCTACCTTTTGACCATGCCTAGCATCTCTTTGTGTATGTAAGCACAGCGTTACTAGAGTGATGCTCATAATCTGTGAAGTTAGACACTATCATCTTTCAAACGACAACTCAAGCCATATCTTTTTCCAAATATCTAGTTTTATATTTTCATTTATTTAATGTGTATTTGTTTTGATGATTTTTGCTATCACTATTTGGTTTGACTTGGCTATTAAACCCATCTGGGGCCTGGTGGCCTCAAGTGCTATACTAGAGCTTCTGTGAATAATGTGCTGACCGGGCTTGTCCCGTTGGTGAACGAAGCAGCAAGCAAGAGGCCACCAGGCCTCCCTCATCTGGCACAGTTGAGAACGCAAATGGTTGATGCAATTTAATGTATATATTTATATTTTATATCTGATTGTAAGCGCTGTGATACTTTTTGTGTATAGCGCAGATAAATAACCATTATTATTATTATTATTATTATTAAGTTACAGAGCAGTGAAGTCATCAAGTTTTGCTTTTACATTTGTACGTTGGTTGAGAACAAGGCCCAACTCGGTAAGGATACATATTTGATTCATTTTGCTGGTGAAGTTTTATACTTGCTAAGTTACATAATCGTATGCATATTCTGCAGGAAGATGTAGAAAGATCTTACAGGTTATTTTCATCTGTTCATGTTAAAGTCAAGGTACTTTAGGTTCAATCTGTGCAGAGGTCAGTGCACCCAAGTGGAAAGCTGAGTGCACATACTTAGCACTGGTAGTATAGTGGCAGAAAGCGAGCTGCTTTCCTTTGTTCTGCTTACACGCAGTGGCAACTTGTCTTGGCTTTTTGCATGCTCTTCAATGTTATGTGAACTAGCAATTAGTTGTTCAATCTATCAGAGGAATTGTTATACTAAACACTGTAGTAATCTTTTAGTTATGATAGTAGTCCTACCTGTTGGAGAATATATAAAGATATTCTAGTCGGTAATATATCATCTCAATAGCGGGATAGATATAGTCTCATACAGGTAGAGTGAGAAGGTTGAGTAGATAATATAGTATCAAGTATGACGTAGTGTTACTATTCATTGTCAAGTCTGACACCATAGAAGTATATTATGTCGGCGGTAGCTGAGCACGCGTGGAAGGAGCAGCATCGAAGTGCTTGGCACAAGAGAAGCACTGGTTCACCCGACGTATCAAGGAAGCCATAGCCATTCGGTTACACCCGCACAACCTGAACAGGGACAACGGGATTGAAATTCCGGAGTTTTGGGTGAAGACCATCAAGCAGCTTAGCAAATCCCGCCAGACCAGCCAGAGGGCCAGTAACGCCCAGGCAGGTAGCCACGACCACGCCCCCGCAGCACCCAATCAGAACAACGAGACGCTACTTTACGATGCGGACAATCGGGACGGGCCCCGCTTGGATGACCGCACCGACTCGCCGGCGCGTACAGCCAATCAGCACAACGGAGCACGGACCGCGAGGCAGACAATCGGGGCGGGTTCCGCACCGGTGACCGCCACGCCTCAGCCCATCACGACCCGGCTACGTGCAACCACGCACCGCCGACTCCGGACAAGAACAGCCGATCAGCACAACGGAGCGCGGACTGCGGGGCAGACAATCGAGGCGGGTTCCGCACCGGTGACCGCCACGCCTCAGCCAATCACGGCCCGGCTACGTGCAACCACGCACCGCCAACTCCGGACAAGAACACAATACTAGTATAATGCGTCCACCTACCTCGACTCGAATCACCTTCAAGTTTCAAGTTCAAGTTTCAAGTTTATTTGTCTTTCTTCAGATACAATTTTACAGATTAACAACGAGTGACAGTGTACATAAAGAAACAGTAATATAGAACAAGTTTAAATGTTGCATCAGAGAGAAGATAGAAAGACGAGGAGACCTTATGAAAGCATAGCTTGTTAGAGTCAGGTCCCTCATGGCAATAACATGTTAAAAACGACCAGTCTGATTTAATACATGTAGTACAAACATGAATACAATAAATATCTTTTTAGGCAGAACAAAAAGACACTTGAGTACTAGAACAAATAACTAAACAACTTTAGATACTAACATGGTTAACTAAATCAATGAAAAGGGTGGGGAGAAGAGGCTTATTTACAAAAGAGGGTTGGGAAAGTGGGGAAAAAACAACATACATGAAGATATAAAAGGGTATAGGGCTGGGTGGGAGAGAGAGAGCGAGGATTATTAAAAGCTGGTAAATGACAGAAAAAGATAGGAAGAAGAAAAGGTGAGTTGGCAGGTCCCACATGTATGTACATGTGGATCGTGTTCAACTTTCAAAATAAAACACGGCAGTACACCTGTACCACAACTTTGAACATAGCTTAAGAATCAACTAGATAGTTATTCAATAAGTGTAACTTCAGTTTGCGTTTGAAAACAGAAATACTGACAGAACGACTAATACTTGAGTCAAGAGAGTTCCAGAACCTTGGTCCCGTGCAAATTAAAGTGTTGAGAGTAAACTTAGTCCGTGCATGGGGTAAATGGAATGCAGAAGCATGTCTTGTGGCATAATTGTGAATTTCATTGTTTTTCTTGAACATTTGGGCTAATGCCAGCGGCAGTACACCCGAGTTAAGATCGTACATTAGGGAGCCCAATTGCATATAGTAAATGTCTTCTACCTTTAAGATTCTATGATGATGGAACAGAGGATTTGTATGAGCTCGAAAGTCAGCATCACAGATTGTTCGTATTACCCTCTTTTGGACCAAGAAGAGTTTATCTAATTGTGTTTTGAGAGATTTACCCCACGCGAGGACACCATAATTGATATAAGGTAGAATTAATGTTGAATACAAAATAAATAAAACGCTTTGAGGAAGAGAATATTTTAGCCTTCGAATTACACCAGTATTCTTTGACAATGTTTTGCATAGATTATTTATATGAGTTTTCCATGTTAATTTTTCGTCAATATGGAGACCTAGGAATTTAGTTGAAACCACCCTATCTATCACAGCACCATTGAATATGATGTCCCTAGGCAACAGCTTAATTGAATTGCTATACATCATGTAGTTAGTTTTTTTTAGATTTAGGGACAGTTTATTGGCCTGAATCCATGCTGTAATATTACATAACTCTGAGTTAATTGTTTGCAAAAGGACTTGAACATCTTTATGTGAAAAAAATATGCTGGAATCATCTGCAAACAGTATAAAAGATAATACATTGGAAGAGTATTGGAAATCATTTATATAAAGAATGAATAAAAGAGGACCAAGAAGAGATCCTTGCGGCACTCCACAGGTAACATTTTGTAACTCTGAAGCAAAACCATGAATGGATACAAATTGCTTCCTGTCAGCTAAATAGCTCCTGAACCAGTCCAGCGCTGCACCTCTGATCCCATAGTGCGATAATTTACTTAACAAAATGTCATGATCTACTGTATCAAATGCCTTAGAGTAATCCAAGAATATTCCAATTGTGTGCATATGGTTATCCAGGGCATCAGAAACTTTATTGATGAAGTGCAATATAGCATGGGTGGTAGTATGTTTCTCACGGAAGCCAAATTGAAAGTCGGAAAAAATTTTACTTGCATTGAGAAACTTAACACTTCTCAAGTAAATAAGTTTTTCAAGAATTTTAGAGAACCCTGTTAAGAGAGAGATGGGCCGATAGTTTGTCAAGAGCTTGGGGTCGCCCTTCTTAAAAATTGGGACAACCTTTGCAATTTTCATATTCCTGGGTACAATGCCATTTGTCATAGACAAATTAAAAATGTGCACTAACGGCTTTACAATTCCTGGTGCAACACTTTTAATTAGACTGTTGGAGATATTATCACATCCAGGGCTTTTCCCAATCTTCAAAGAATTTACCAAACTAAGTACCTCTCCCTCATCCGTTGGCATCATAAACAAACTCTGCTCATTAGGGTGCCTTAAGAAATCATGAAATGTTTTATCACAGTTAGGTATGCCCTCCGATAGTTTCGGACCAATATTACAAAAGTAATTATTGAAGTTTTCTACAATAGATTTCTCATCATCTACTAATTCTCCATCAATTTCCATAGATCGAATACTTGATGCTACGTTCTTGCTCTTAAAAACTTGTTTTATTACTTTCCATGTTCCTTTTATGTCTTTAAAGGTTCTCTGAAACTGAGTTGAGTAATAACTTTTCTTTGAAGCACGTAAGATTATAACTTTTCTTTGAAGCACGTAAGATTGTAGTTAGGGTGTTCCAATATCTCGTATAGTTTTTATGTGACTGTTCTGATTGAGCTGTTTTGTATTTGTAATATAGCTTATTTTTCGTATTTATTGACTTCAACAACGATTTTGTAATCCATGGCATTATAGGGATCTTCTTGCGATTTCCTCTATTCCTTTTACATAAAGGTATATTCAAATCATACAACAATAAGAATTTGCTAAAGAAGTTATCGAAAGAGCTATCAGCATTTTGATCAAGTAGAACATCACTCCAGTCAGTTGCGATTAGCGCCTCCTTAAGCCTTGCAATATTCTCTGAGTTACTCATACGGATACGATTATTTTGAGTAGTAGTGAGAGATTGTTTGCTAAGTGGCACTTTGGTATATACAGGGAAATGGTCAGACAGATCAGAAATTATGATGCCAGCAACTGGAAAAGGTTGTAAATTGGTGAAAATATTGTCAATGAGAGTAGAAGAGTGATCAGTTACTCTTGTAGGTTTAGTAATGAGAGGCATCAAGGAGAAGGACACCAACATGTTAAAAAAAATCATCAACAGAGCTATTTTCATCACAAGAGAGCAAGTTCAGATTATAATCACCCATGAGAAACATTGTCTTGTTATTAAGTAATGGATTTGACAGTATATCATGTACTTCATCTATAAAGAGATTTGTATTACTATGCGGCGGTCTATAAACAACTCCTAAAACAACATTTCGCTTTCCTGGTATGTTAACATCAACAAATATAGTTTCTAACACCTGACGAAGCATTGCAGTTTGCGTGCGAAACGTCGTGTTCCACTCTATACGCTCATCGTGAGTCCAACGGATATCTCACGCATCTTATATTATGTTATATGTTGGGGGTGTTTATGTGTTCTTTTAAATAAGTTATGAAACTAATGGAACATTACTTTTAACTACAATTTCAGTGTTATTTTACTGTTATCAAATACAACTAGTATGATACTTTGTATTCAGTATGCCGATGTTATAGCTATGTTACATTCAGACATAAGTAGAACACTTTAATAGAGGGATATTAATTGTTTAGTTACAGTTTATGGTAGTCTTAATTCAAGTGAATTGTCAGTATTTTAGAGTTCGATTGCTTCAATATTCTAAGTGTGTTTTATTGTTTCTCTTTCTGACAGATTGTTATCTCAAGGTCGCAAGGTATCGACGTTTCAAAGTTGACACGGAATGTGGGATTTCCTGAATTAAATGAGATTGTTTAACTTCAGCTGAAAGTTTCCTACATTGACGCATCTGTGTGATCTTGTGAATAACAACTATTTTAAGGTTTTGTTTCCGAAACTCCTCAGTGCAAGAGTTTGTACCGAGGCAGCCACATAGACAATACATGAATCTAAGACCATTGGCAAGAAGATTGCTATCAATTACATTTTGAAGGCTTTTTTGCCTTCCCAGTACAGTATATGCCCTTTAATCTTCTTGATACCAAGTCTTTTAAAAGCTCACTGGTTTACCACACAAAACGTGCACCTATGGTTCTGACAGGGTTGACCATACTCATGGTAGGAGGAAGACAGGAAAAGTGAAAGCATAGGTGACTAGTCTACATAAGAGACCCTGTATCGCTCGCCATGGCATGTCAGCAAGCACGCAACATGCTCGGTGTCCTTGTAGCGCTTTGCATGCTGGGAATGCTGAGGCTGACGTCTGCATTCACTTGGGAGCCAGATATGGAGACAGCGTCAGTGCTATCTGAGCTCAGTCAGGAGAGATTGGCACAGCCCATAGCAATGATGGCATCCAGTGGAAATGTGTCGGAAGAATGTCGTCAAGACCTCAAGGATTTAATCTCAAATTCATCAAAACTTTTACCAGGTGAAGATACTTTTTGAAATTTAATTACAGTGACACAGTACTCTTTATTAAAGATTTATTGAGAATCAACACATATAGAATATAGAAGTGTGACATAACTTAAGCATGTTGTCAAGACAGCTGATTCTAAATTACTGCGGTATGTGGATATAGAGCAAACATCGGAGATCATAGCAGGAACTCTCATTTTGGGTGTCCAACATTAGCCCGCTAGACATTGTCAGACCAGTGAATCATTCACTCCCATGACGCTGTTAAAAACCACAAACCTGCATAACAATGGACATAAAGACATAAAGACAGGAAAAGCAGGAAAATCAAATCTTTACAGGTCAGAATTACAGCTGTCACTTTCTTAAAAGATTACAGTATTATCTCTTTGTCTCCACGAGTTATGATATATTCAATAATCCATATTTGCAATAGTGCACATTAATTATAAGACTTTTTCAAATTTAGTAGGGTGATCAATATTCAAGTTATTCTGTCAAAGCTTGGTTATGTACCATGTCTTAAGGTGTTACGTTGTATGACACACAGAGTACAGCGTTATAACAAAATGCAGGCAATTTTTATCACAGAGATATTGTTAAAGATGACACCATTGAGATGGACGAATTGAAAAAAAATATATATATAATAGGCAGTTGCAAATATTTCCCTTCCATTTTTTAGTACTGGATGCCCTTGGAAAACCAGCATCTGGAATTCTTGCTGGCAACTTGGCCTGGATGGGTCACTTTGACCAGTGCATGGCCATCTTGGAGTACCGCCACTGCTTGGTAGAGATGATAGCCAATCTCTCAGCAGTGTCCAGTGTCCAGAAGGTAAGGTGAACAGATCTACTATGTAAAACCAGCCTAATTGCTTCCCCAAAGCATTAAAAAATCATATTTATTAAAGGGCATGCACTGTACTGGGAAGACAACAAAGCCTTCAAAAGGTGATCATGAGCAATCATCTTACCAATGGTCTTAAATTCATGTAATGTCCATTATAGAAACTTGCTGAAAGTTATTTGCCCTCAAATGATTTGGAGTAATTCGTGATTAAATCACAAATCCTTAAATTGTTCGGCCCGAACATTTTGAGGAATTGTGATTTAATAATATATTATACCTTGTGATAGGAAATGTCGTGGACTATATTCTAAAGTCATGTTTAAAGCCAAATGAAGTCTGCTCAAATTTTGAGAAAAGATAGCTGGAATAGCACCACCACTTGATGTGAAAACATTCCTTTTCAAAAGAAGTGAAATGGCATTGCTATAGATAATTTAGTCGCACAATACATAGCTAGCAGTATATATTTGCATTTCAACAAAGCAGCTTTCACCATTGGTTGATCCAATGATGTTTAAGCATGGACCTATCATGGATGGACTGTGCTCGGATAGACTTCCTTTGATCTATGATGACCGCCGCCTCATAAAAATTCAAGATATTCAGCTGTTTTAAACAATTAGCTGTATTTCTAATTAGGTAGTGCCTTCCTCTGAATAACAAAAGAAAATCTGTTTTGAGAAATATGTCAATTGTTCAGCCTTTGCTGGGAGCTCGAAGCTGATCTTTTTACTCACACTGTGAATTAGTTTTGTGATGAGCGAAGGGAAATTTTGAAAAAATTGTAGAAATCATTTGGTCTATAACTTTTTCGGACACCTCTGGACAAGAAATTGAGCTTCTTTCCATGGAAGATGAAACACTCAATGAACGATTTAAAAGATATTTTTAAGTACATATGATTGCATAAAGTGCGATATGGAGGCATTTCACTGGCATGTTTTCTACAATATTCTCCTCTTATCACTAAAACGAAGCAACAATATAATCTGAAATACACAGAATCGTATCTTTATAAGATGTACTACTACTGCACATGCATTTCAGTTCATGAAGTGGTTCTGAAATCTTCTGCGCATACAGAATATATATTCCTCTAAATGCATCCAAAATTTGTTTTGTATATTTGGCGGCGGTCGTCACTGGATCAAAGAACCAAATTCGTCAAATATTCTATTTTCAATTCAATTCAATTTATTCATATTTCTGTTCAATACATGTAAAATAAAAGCAATAATACATCAGCATAGTCAGTTTTTGACATAAACAAAACTAGTATAATGATGCAAAATATTACATAATGGTCAATATCAAACATACAGTGGATATAGGTAAAGAAATATGAATGGGGCCTATTTAAAGCAAGCTTGTAAATCGTATAGACCCCAAAATAATGTGGATTAAAAGAACACTTCGGAGTACGGATAAACAAATTGACCAAAGAAATGAACAAAAGAAATCATAAACAACTCAAGAAACAACATAAAAACAAATCGAGAACAAAAATAAAAAATCAAAAGGCGTACGATTAATCCAGCAATACAACAGAAAAGTGTGCGAGCGAGGAATAGACAAACAAAACCAAACAAATCAGGAGAAGTCAGGATGAAATACGATAGTGCTCAAGCTTCTACGAAGGCAATTCGACTGTTGACTCAGTATTGAATATGTATGAATAAGTATAAATATGTATACGAAGACATCATTCATAAGATGGATTCATTATAATATATGCAAATCACATTACATGTACATGTACATTCAGGCAAGGACGCCTAACCATGCCACGTGGCCGAGCACCCGCCGAGCTCAAGGAAATTGGCTAGTAATTCTGAAGAGTATCAGTTTGTTTGTTTTCCAAGAGCTCGGCAGGTTGCTCGGACCAAGGTGCCGGGAAGCGTCCCTGTCGGAGCGTGAGTGGTGAACAAAAAAAAGAGTAAAGACTAAAAGAAATTATTGCGTGGTATATGAACATAACAAATGTTTCTTTAAATTGCACTTGAATGAAGATATTTTTATGCAGCGAGTAAGTTCGTGGGGAAGGTTATTCCAAAACATTGGCCCTGCAAACATGATTGTTTTCTTTGCAAAAATTGTTCGAGTACGTGGAAGGTGAAAAGCGTCGCGCTGTCGAGTTGGATAATTATGAATAGCATCGTTTCGTGTAAACATGTGCGAGAAAACATCTGGAAGTTCCCCATTCGAAAATTTGAACATAAATATACCGACACTGTAGTAAAATAAGTCTATTATTTTCAAGATTTTATTGCTTGCAAAAAGGTCATTTGTGTGGGACAAATAGCCAGCGTTATTTACAATTCTAATAGCACGTTTTTGAATAAGAAAAAGAGAGTCCAGTAAAAATTTTGAAGCATTCCCCCATGCAAGAATCCCATAGTTAAGATATGGCGAAATTAAAGTTGAGAATATGTTTTGTAAAATGCGGCTAGGAAAAAAGTGTTTGAGTTTATTGAGAATTCCGGTGTTTCTGGACAAAATTTTACTAAGATAATTAATGTGGGTTTTCCAAGAGAAGTCATTATCAATATGTAAGCCTAAAAATTTAGTACTATCGACCTGTTGAAGATTAGTGTCGCTAATTTTAAGAGGAGCGGGGAGGGCATTCAAAGAATTACTAAAGATCATGTAGTTGGTTTTTTCAATATTAAGAGATAATTTGTTTGCGTGGATCCAAGTCTGGACTAGTCGTAATTCATTATTCATTGTATCAGCGAGTAAGATGGGATTGTTATGTGAAAAAAATAAATTTATGTCGTCGGCAAAACAAATAAAAGAGAGTACCTGAGAAGATTTTTGAATGTCATTAATATATAAAATAAATAAAAGTGGGCCCAACAGGGAACCTTGGGGGACCTCACACGAAATCAATTTTAGTTGAGAGTCATGACTATTGATGCTAACGTACTGTTTCCTATTCTTTAGATAATCCCTAAACCATTCAAGAGCCCCCCCCCCCCCCCCACGGATTCCATAGTGACTTAATTTGTAAAGTAAAATTTCATGGTCTATCGTGTCGAATGCCTTCGAAAAATCAAGGAAAACACCAATGGTATGAGAAGCATCATCTATAGCATGGGCTACCTTGTCAATAAAACTGAGTAATGCATGGGTAGTACTATGTTTTTCTCTAGCTGAAACCAAACTGGGAGTTAGTGAAAACCTGGCAATTCAAAAGGAACCTAAGAGTGCGTTTGTAAACAAGTCTTTCAAGAATTTTAGAAAATGATGTTAAAAGGGAGATAGGACGATAATTATTTACGATTTTTTTTTGACCTTTTTTAAAAATGGGGACAACTCTTGCAATTTTCATCTTGTCTGGAACTTTCCCACTTGATAAAGATTGGTTAAAAATATATGTTAAAGGAGAATTAATTTCTTGAATTATGCTTTTTAAGAGAAGATTTGTGATTCCATCGTAACCAGGACTTGTTTTGTTTTTCAAATTAGAGACAATTGTGTTTACCTCATCCTCAACAATTGGTACAAAAAAAGAAAGATTGCGTGTTACGTTCACCTAAAAATGAATGAAACTCTTTATCAGTAACAGGGATTTTTCGGCAAGATTAGGCCCAATATTTCAGAAGGGTTATCTGTATGGATACCGTCTTTTTCTATAACGTTAGGTGGATTGTTTACGGTGTTGGATTTCAGCGCTTGGTTAATCACCTTCCACGTACTCTTAACATCATATTTGCAGTTATCAAATTGCTTTGCAAAATACATTTGTTTAGCTAAATGGAGTGAGGCTGATAAAACATTGCGGTAACGAGAATATCGAGATTTATTAGTAGCATTGGGATATTTTCTGTATTTATGAAAGAGTCTGTTTTTTTATTAATAGACCTGAGGAGTGATTTCGAAATCCACGGTTTTCGAGGTATTTTTTTATAATTTGAACGAGATGGTCTTTGTAATGGCATGATCGTGTTGAGATGGGTTATTAAAATATCAAGAAATTTTTCGTAAGCAGAATCAACGTCATTTTGATTATAAACAATGGACCAGTCGACAGTTCTCAAGCTCTCCTTAAGTCTATTAAGGTTCGACTCAGACATTATACGAAAACCGGGGTTGCGGGGACAGTTAGAGGTCATTGGTTGGATATTTGAAATAAGTACATAGATCGGAAAATGATCAGTTATATTTGAAACTACTATACCGGGTTTAACATCAGAGAACAGGTTGTTTACAAAAATATTATCAATTAAAGTGGATGACGTATCAGATATTCGAGTGGGTTTCTTTATAAGCGGGATGAAAGATTTGGACAGCATTAAATTAAGGAACTCTTGACAATTATGATTATTATTACAATTTAACAAATCTAAATTAAAATCGCCCATGATGAAGCATGTTTTGTTATTTAGACAGCATTTCCCCAACAATAATTTTACCTTTGTTTGGAGTGTTTACCTCGATGAAAATACTTTCAATAACATCAGACATAAAACAACATTCTTTTACAAGCTGATAATTCAAGTTCTCTGTAATATATTGTGATATCAATGAACGCGACTGGTGCAGGAATAAATTATTCTTCGTGTTGACTCCAGTTCTAACACCTCCCTGGTTTAAGCAAGCATATGGGGTGAGGATATTTCCCAAAATTCTTCTGCGCATCCAATTTTGTTTATACGTCAAATCCAGGCAAAAGTCACCCAGAGAATCGGCGGCTTCGAACATGGGGATCAAAGAGAAAATATTTGTAAAGCATTCTTTTGTGACTAGAAGGAGAGTACAATGAATCTGCATTAATTAAACGGCAGCTGGATATCCATTGGTGAAACATCCTTGGTTGATCATTCCATAAATGCTGCCAGAAAAGGAGTCATATTCTTATATTTCTCATAATAACCTACTTGTTTTTAACCATTTGGACAGTACCCGATCTCGACTTCAAAATCTCTAAATGGAATCCATAAATTTGCATTTCAATTTTATATGGAGTGCTATCTTCAGTGCAAATATTAACCAAAGGCAGGTTGACAGCATTATTTACCTCCTTTTGTTCAAGGTGAATAGAGAAGTACACGTTCGTGCAAAATATGTACCAGTAGACATTAATTTTCTACAGTTCTGTCTTGTATAGCTACTTGTTGATTGGATTGTGTTGTACTAGGTACATGATGAATGATAACCAATCAGTGACAACTTGATTCAACCTAAAATTTACTCATCATAAAGTCATAGCATGTCAAATATTTGAGAAGGAAGTTTTGTGAAATGTTATTTATTATTCTTATGATAATTCTTGGAGTATGTTACGAGATATTCACTTTTAGACAAATTTGGACATCAAAATGTGTGTATCAGATAATTAATTTAGAACATAACAATTCCATTATGCATCACATCTGTGAATACAATAGCTACTTCCATGACACTGTCATTAATTATTCATGATGCTTCTGGCACTAAAGATCTGTGGGGTTGAAGTGTGATGCACAATGACATTATTGTGTTCTGAATCAATTATCTGATAAACACCAATGTTGACATCCAAATTTGTCCAAAAGTGAAAATTTCATTAGATATTAAAAGGATCGTTAAAATACGATACATGTAATTGATAAAATTTAACCAAAGCTGTTATCAAAAATTTGACATTCTTTGACTTTATGATGGGTAAATTTCAGCTTTTTATCAAGTTGTAATTTATTTTCAATTATATTTCCAAAGTGCCTACAGTTTTTTTTTGTAATACCTAGTTTGAAGAAATCTATGTTGTTAATGTTGTTTTGCTCAAACCTGACAGCTTCTTCCCTTTCAATGGGGTGTGTGTGTACCTGAAACTTGCTCTGAAGAAGATGTCTTGAAGGGACTGGACATTCTTCTCGGTGAGTTGAAACCAACCCATCTCACCTCTTGAGATCTAGGGCTTCATTGAAATGTATTTTTGTGTATATGGGCTTCAATATTTTGGAGCGTTAACAGTTTGTGAATCCCCTGAGAAGCTATCAAAGTGGCCCTTAATTCCCAGTACATCTATGTCAGTATTTTCACTTAAATTGGACAGATATTGCCTTTTCATGCCATCTTTAACTTTGCCTGGTTTCATAATAACTATTTTTGCATGACTGATGCATTTTTGCACACATAATACACCCAAAACCCATAGAGAAGCAGAATATATGGGAAGTACTCGTTATTCCGAAGGCTCGTTATTCCAAAGGCTCGTTATTCCGAACGTTATGTGACAAATGCTTGGATTAACAAACCCTTTTTCGTTTTCGGACTAACGAGCATCAAGGTATAGGCAATTTTGAATTTACATGTTTCGGAATTATGAATCTTCGGAAAAACAAACCTTCGGAATAAACGTACCATCGGAATATCGAACTGTAACCGAATACATGGCTTATAAAGCATTAAAACCACAACAAAAGCATTGTTGATAAGAAGGATTAAGTCATCACTGATGCATTCTGGGAACATTTTTAAGAGTGTTTACAACAAAAGGGCTAGCTGGTTATTGTTACTTTAACCCTTACATTACCACATGAATACCCTATTGGTTTACTACACATCTTCTTGCCATTATCACAAGGGGAAAAAAATGTCCTGTAAACATGTGCAGGTCAAAGTGCTTCATCACAATGGGGTGGGCTCTTGAAAGAGTACAAACACGTCAAATCACTTTTTCAAGGCAATAGGGAAATGCTTAAAAAAACATATATTTCATTCATGTATGTAGAACATGTACATATATAGTGTTAGTGCTCCATCAGGGTATGCACTTCAGCTAGTTTTAACTCTGCAAGTTTGTTTTCATATTGTATTCAAATGCTATTGATGTGTGATATCAGTAGTTCAATAGTTAAGCTACTGTTCAAGATCATAGTCATTGAACTTCCTCGGAGAAATGTTGCTATAAAGAAAGATTTTACATCTCTGAGGAATTCTTGGTACCACAGTACACATTCCGTGCTCTGACTGCACGTTTTAGTTTAAACACAGTACAAAATCTTCATTGGGTACACAATTATAATAATTGAAGCTAAAATAGGGCATTATAACCATAAAGGTTCCCTATACACTTTACATTAATATTTACAAAATTTAAAAAGTAAATATCTTACATTCTTATAGTCATACATTAACAATGGCGATGCTTGCGCTGATGAGCAACCAGTTATGATCGATATCATCTTTTGTTTACCAATATAGTGTGCACACACATGGTGCAGTGGCTGAATAGGCCAAAATAATCTTGTTTTAGGCTGTGAGTACTGGTCTTAATATTTTGTAGTTTATAGGTTAACGTCTCTCTCACCACATTTCGCCCATGTTCCATGAGCAGATTACTATAACGTCACCTGGCTTACACTCTTGACAAGCCAGAGCTCCAAGCTTCCAGTCCACTGCACCAACAAACCCAACACTAGCTTCGATGCTGGAGCCATCGCCACATGGTAAGGGGAGTCGGGGGGGGGGGGGGGGGGGGGGGAGGGAGGGGGAGGGGGGAGGGATGGAAGGAGGGGTACGTAGCACCTCAATCTCCTGTTGAGTTCTGATTTTTGTTCCTTTGATATGAAGCCCACTCCAGGAGCATGTTGCATATAGGTTTTCAATTATTGTAACTTGCCATCAATGGTAACCTCCATGGGCAACAGCCAATGAGCTATAATTATTGCACCAGTTGCCATGGTATATAAGTTACCATTGATGGTGAATTACAATAATGGAAAACCTATATACAACATGGCCCAGTTATAAGGTCCTAGGGACTAATATGCTTTTCACACTGGCAAAAATTTCCTTAGCCCCGTACTATAGGTGGGGCTAAGGGGGGGGGGGGGGGGGGGGGGCCTTAGCCCCACCTATAGTACGGGGCTAAGCTAATTAGACCACTTTCTATTCACATTGGTTTTTACCAAAGTAGTCTAGCCCCATCAATTACCCGGGATTATTTGGCCCTGCAAAAAAGCAGGGCTAAACACCGCAATTGCAGGGCCAAGCCGAATAGTTCGGGGCTAAGAGCGCCAGTGTGAAAAGAAACGAAAAATAGTACGGGGCTAAGGAAATGCGGTGTCAGTTCTCAAGGTCAAAACGCCGAGACCAATCAGATAAGGCCCGACAGGCGAGTGACCTTAATGCGGAGTGGTATACATAAAGAGCCGATGTGCAAGACGTACACTCATAAATATTCATAAGCTGTCGAGAAAGTCCGGGGCTAACTATTTCGAGTGAGAACAGTGTGAAAAGCTAGTCGGGTTTAAGAAATAGTACGGGGCTTAGAAATGCCAGTGTGAAAAGCTTCAAAAAATAGTACGGGGTTAGGGATAGTACGGGGCTAAGGATAGTACGGGGCTAATTTTTGTCAGTGTGAAAAGCATATTAGTAAATTTTCCTTCACCTCACTTTCCTATTTAGCACTGAATTTTCTTCATTTGATATAAAGGCCACTCTGGTTATGACAAGACTCTAGCAGGGGCTAAAGTAAATTTCCTTTTACCCTTTTTTCCTGTTTAGTCCTTGAAATGTTGTGTTCATTTGCTTCATAAAGTCCACTCTAGTATATAACAATTAAGGTCCTAGGGCCTAAGTAGATTTCCTTGTTTTGATGAAATCTAGTTACACTGAACATAAAGGCACATAGATATATGTGTATGTGAACACATTCAACACTGGGGCCAGGATAATTGCATCATTTTTATTGAAATCTTGTTATAACATGAAGCTGTTCATTATTTTTGCTCCATTTCAAAATGTTTTGGAAATAGCACATGCAAATTAGTACTTTATATGTACAATTTCATACCATACATATCTCTGTATGATGATTTGGTTGTATTTGTATTGTATCGCCAATTTTAAAAGATAATTCCAACAAACCATTGTGTTTTCATAGCAGGTTCCTTTCTTGTTCTTTATAAATTTTCTATGATTCTGAAATCTATTGAGAATGTGAGTGTCAGAATGTGGCCTTGGCAGAATGGCTCGATCTGCTGTGAGTACGGGTATGCAATCTACCATCTGTGACCTTTAGTGGAAATATGGAGGGGAAAGTGCTGAAATAAGTCTGCACATTGTCTGATTGAGAGTCAAATGCCCAAATTCACAATGGAGTTCTAGATTTAGTCCACGGTTTGAGCAAATTTCATGGCGTATAAGCAGATCGATACATACATGTACGGTTCATTTAGTGTGTACACAAAAAGGTCGAAATGATGAATGCATGCATTTGTGTAGGGTGCTTAATTCACACAAGTTGCTATGGTTTAGACTGTGTTTAGACCAATGGTTTAATCATATTAATTGGAATAAACCATTGTCCTTACCAAAGTAACTACATGTATAGCATGAATTTAGCACTCTATGCAGAATGCACATGTTCATTATAGGACCTTCTTGCAGTGTATCAGTTATGCGTTAAAGGAAGTGTACTTATTTGCCTGTATGCCATAAACTTTGCTTAAACTTTGGTCTAAATCTAAAATTTCTGGGTGAATTTATGCCAAAGTGTATTAACAAGATAGTTGTGTGATGCATCTTGTTTTTGTCCAGTGCTTTTCTGAGCTTCCTTGCGGGATTGTGCATGTTGGCATCACTTGTGGATCACTGCCTCGGGGAGGAACACTCATCAACAAACCGCCCCTCACCAGCAGCCAATGGCAGCCAGTTGACCTCTGACAGCCATCAGGTCACAGGTCAACGGGGTTCAAACCACTATGAGCAGGTTTCAGTGGAGTGCAGTGAGCCGGAAGAGGTGAGAAGACGAGTGAATCATTCATCATTGTGGCAATTTTTATAAGAAAAATAACAACATAGTCATAGTCTTATGATGATGCTGTGTGCTGGTAGGAATTATTCTTTTGCATACTAGTTCTTGTTTCAAATCTGGAGAACCAAATCTTAGATTTGAAATCAATTTGCTAATTAATCAAGAAGTTCACTAAAATTATCTTCTTTTGAATAGATGTTAATTACCATGAAATGAATATCTTTTGTGATCTCCATAACAAGGCACCACATGGAAAATTCGTATAGCCACAGCACATGAAGTTTAGATATTAGATATATTGACTGTTATTTTTTTCTTTTACTGTAGATTTAATTTGACTTTATTGTGGTTTCATATTTTCCTGTCTCATGCTTTCCTGTCAGTTTTTTCTGTCGAGAAAGCGTTTAAATAATCTAGTTTGATTGATTTAATTAAAAACAGACTTGACTAAAATCTCAAAAGTAAGGGATAGTAGGGCAAAGGTGAATAGAACCTGTATCTTCAGCGTTCCAGATCTACTGTTGATTTTGACCATTGTATCATTTGAAGTGATGTGTTCCTCTGATGCCATGATTACCTGCAAACACCGTGCATCGGGTCCAGAAAGTGATTGTGGGCCATGTGTACATTTACTGCACCACCCATATAATCAGTATCAGCCATATTATTCTTATTGTTTTTGAGCCACACATTCCATAGTTGTGTACCACACGTCCATCATAGCTATCTGACATTAAGCGACATTTGGCCCTGTTGAGCCACATATTCAAATATTCTGGTGACCACTTTGATTATGGGTCCTGTGGACTTTACCACTACTATCCCTAATTACCTTTACCATCACCAAAGTCCTTTTTCGTTGGAAATGATAGATCGTGAACAAACATCAAGAAACAGCCAAGCCACCGACAGAGAGGACACCACTCTTGTCTTCAGGGGAGCTGCCAAGAGTTGTGACCGTCACCAGGGAGCACAGAAAGGAACCCAGTAAGTGTTAATAAGCAAATAATCAACGTTGGTGAGGGTGATGGGATGAACTATCACTTCTGAGGCGATCTGGATGTAGCTATCTTTCTGAAGCGCAGCTGAAGAAAGATAGCGTATACATTCAGATCGCTGAGGAAGTGATAGTTCTTCTCATTGCCTGAAACCATAAGTTGATAATTTGCTTTATATTCCACATCTGAAACCAACTATCTATACCGAAAATGGCAATTTGACATACAAAAGTAATGTTTACTTCTCTACCTAACCCCAAGCCGCTGCCATGGGGAACACGCATTAGGACGCGTTAGTAGGAGCTACTGTTGGTCAATTGATAGTCTGAGTGTAATGCACTTTTATTTTGTGCCTACTCAAAATATTGATCATGCGTTAGGACTGTGAAGAGCGAAGAGATCAGCGAAACCAAAAAGTACTATCACCTAGAGTGTAACAAACTTTTCTTCTCAGGTGATCAGATGGGCAAAACTATGCTTTATCATGTGATCAACTCTTGACCAATCATGTAGCAACATTCTTAATATGTGGAATGTAATAGTTAACCTCTCGCCTATATGAACCGGGTGGTCCCTGTGTTAATTCTATATGGTGTGGTTTCAAACAGCGACGGAAAATCTCAAGCAAAAATACTTAAGCTACATCGCTGCTTTCCATGCAGGTGAATCATTGGGTACCAATAGCAATGGAATGAGTGCGTCTTAGTGGCTGCCATGATTCTGAATGATCCTTTGGGATTGGACAGGTGTCACAAAGACTTGCAAGCATTCAATGACCGGGAAAATAATATTGTCAAGTCCTCAAATATGATACGGTTTCATATATAGCACTATATTAAAACTGTAGTATTATCATTATATCATCTAGGAGTCAAAAGGTTAAAGGGATGGATGATCCTACATTGATTGTCAGCCACTGCTTATCTCTTTTTGTCTCGCCCACCAGAGGTGAAGGCGAGACTAAGGGATCCAAATGGCGTCCGTCCGTCGTCCGTCCGTCGTCCGTCCGTCGTCCGTCGTCCGTCGTCAGTCACAAATGTTAAAGTTTACCTGCAAGACTCTCTTTTGACAAATAACTTCACATGGGTTCCTTGGATTACAACCTAACTTGGGTCATAGATGCACTGGGGGTACCTTCATGTTATGGTGCCATTGGAGGTCACAGGATAAGGTCAAAGGTCATTTGAGGTCATACGTTAAAGTTTACCTGCAAGACTCTCTTTTGACAAATAACTTCACATAGGTTGCTTGGATTACAACCTAACTTGGGTCATAGATGCACTGGGGGTACCTTCATGTTATGGTGCTGTTGGAGGTCACAGGATAAGGTCAAAGGTCATTTGAGGTCATACGTTAAAGTTTACCTGCAAGACTCGCTTTTGACAAATAACTTCACATAGGTTGCTTGGATTACAACCTAACTTGGGTCATAGATGCACTGGGGGTACCTTCATGTTATGGTGCTGTTGGAGGTCACAGGATAAGGTCAAAGGTCATTTGAGGTCATACGTTAAAGTTTACCTGCAAGACTCTCTTTTGACAAATAACTTCACATAGGTTGCTTGGATTACAACCTAACTTGGGTCATAGATGTGTAGCAGCGAAACAATTAGGGTGGGGGAGGACCTTGGACCGTGTTATATATGTTTACATATATTTCTCTACAGCCCAGTTACAGAGTTTAAAATAACAAAATGCAGCGGAAGACTAATGATTATGCAATATGAAAATAATTCTTAAAGTATCATATTACATCTTCCCCACCATATCGCTGTACAAGAATAAGAGCGACAATCACATCACATTATCAATTCATTCATCAGCAATCATCCACATTCAACACATGCCTATTACTACTTAATACAAGCAAAGCATACAGAAAACTAAATGTAGATAAGATATTTAAAGGAATTATATAGAACCTTTAATTATGAATGAAAAGAGAATATAAACGTATTTACAATATATACAAAAAGCTATTAAATTATGCTAATAGCATATTTAATAATTAGTGGCACACATGTGCGCACCTGTGCAAGACCCTTAACTAAAAGGACTTTAACAGAGGATAAACTTAACTACATTCTTAGAACGGGGTTCTCAGAGTTATTGGGATTATGATTAAGCTCTGACACGCTGTCATTGTATCTTCTCGACGGAGAACCTGAAAGTGTAATATTGTACAAGTCTGGTCAGCAAATCTTGGACATGTCTGTCTCCTTCAAGATTCAGAAGCAAAGAGCATTATCAAAATACTATTTGATAATTAACAATTAAATTAAAGGAATACAGAAATGTTTATACAGTACATAATTGATACATCATATAACATAGGATATCATGTAGTGTATTGTTTAACTTAAAAGGGAACTTTAAATAACTTTAAAGTCTCTGAACTCATACTACATGTACTTGTATTGTATAACACTTAACAGTACATACGATACCAACTTTAAATAAAGGGAAGTCATTTGAATCCATATCTCTAAATGCATAAACCATCCATCTACACAAACAGCACAATTGTATAGTATAATAGATGATAATACAACCATTAAGAGAATAACTTGAATGTCTTACCTGAAATGATAAAATAGTACAGATGCAATCAGCAACTCTTAAGGCAGGTCTGTCTTCCTCAAGAATCAGGAACAGAAGAGACAGAGCTACTCTCAAGATGATGCAAAGTGATGTGGACTGTACCACTTTCTCTTTAGTAGGTAAACTTGGGAGATTGTAAGACTCTTTACCAAGTAATGGTAAGCATTCTGACAATACAGTAAGCAATTATACATAATGTAATAATCATGAAAACATTATGAGATATAGAACAAATCATTCAAGTGATAAAATGATGGCATGTTACTCAAATAACTGTAAAATAACATTATATCACAAAAGTACAAACACCTACAAAATACAATGGTATCAACCCAAAAATCCTCAGATGGGGAGTCTTAGTTCTTAGAATTGGTGATGATTCAGAGGCACAAGACTCTGGACTGGACTCCACTCTTGTGCACTCACTGGGCATCAAACCATTGTCAAACTGGTGTATAATGTATACCCACACACGTATACACGTACAGTGGCTGTGAAAGTATAGAGAGTGAATGGGGCTCTGGACCAGACACACATACACACACATGGCCTAGTCTAAGGTGCAGACCCTCTAATTATCCAATACTACTGTATAAGCTGTTATTTTCGCGAGGGTTTTATTTTCGCGAATTTCGCGAATGAACGAGCAAACGCGAATTTAACAACGCGCGAAAATATTCTCATATCAACTTGCAACATTACGAGATTACAGTATACTAAGTACTAACACGCATGGCGAACAAATGCAGCAGCATACAGCGCATGCCTCACACACATGAACGTGAATTTAACAACACGCGAATATGTGGCAGAAGCCGCCATTCGCGAAAATATATGTACGCGAAAATAACAGCTTATACAGTATATGAAGGTGGGGGGGGGGTTAAAATATATAATGTAGCACTTAACAAGGGCTACAGATGCACTGGGGGTACCTTCATGTTATGGTGCCGTTGGAGGTCACAGGATAAGGTCAAAGGTCATTTGAGGTCATACGTTAAAGTTTACCTGCAAGACTCGCTTTTGACAAATAACTTCACATAGGTTGCTTGGATTACAACCTAACTTGGGTCATAGATGCACTGGGGGTACCTTCATGTTATGGTGCTGTTGGAGGTCACAGGATAAGGTCAAAGGTCATTTGAGGTCATACGTTAAAGTTTACCTGCAAGACTCTCTTTTGACAAATAACTTCACATAGGTACGTTGCTTGGATTACAACCTAACTTGGGTCATAGATGCACTGGGGGTACCTCCTCTATTGTGCAACTGATTATCATCCTGTTTTGTCTTTGTCTAATCTAATAGAACTTGGTGGAGGCTTTTTATTCCATCTCAAAGAAGGGGGAAGGTGGGGGAGGGGGAGTAGATAGAGGAAGTAGCATTGCGTGAAATAGCCCTTCTCATTTATGGAATGTTACATTCTATGGCAGATATTTCACAATCAGCCAGGGATACAATTCTTTTGCGTAGCAACAGAGATCGCGATATTTCTGGTTATTTTCGCAAGTGGGCGAGACACAATATTGCTAATGCCTTGTTATGTCTTAAGGACTATAGAGACCTGATAACAAGAAACACATTGACCAACAAAAAAAATCAAAAGACGCATAATTGATTACGTTTCTGTAGGTCTATGTACTGTTTCAAATTCCTACAGTATAGGTAGCTTTTACTATTACTTGTTGTTTATTTTATCGATAGCCGTGACATTGGGCTTTCAGATTGTACCGTATGTCTGTCCATCTGGTTATCCAGGCAGCTATATCATAAATCCGCGGGCCAACTCATGGTAAGGCAATTCTAATGAAGCCTGAGGCGCTATTCTGGAATTTGTTTTATTTCTATAATTGTTGTGTCTAATTCGCACGTACAACAAAGTTGTTATTCTTTCTTAGATAGAGAGGCATTCCTTAGATAAGCAATTTCCAGAATACCGTCTTACACAATATTAGTGCTTTATTATCACAGAAAGATATTGTACAGCAACAGATTTTCAGAAGACTTCCCCTGGTGCAGGCAGTGATATGTAAGCAGCTTATGCAGATTCGGTGATCAATTATCAATTATCAACACCCTCCTTCACCCAGGTGGACTCGTCAAACTACTGCTCTGCTTTTCAATCAGCCGCAACCTTCCCAAGATCCTCAGCACAAAGCAGGCAGAGGGCGGTATACCGTGTCTGAACGGGATCCGAGTCATTAGCATATCCTGGGTCATCCTGGGTCACACGCTAGGCTTCATTTCCATGGCTCAAGCAAATGGTGAGATAGATCAACTCTCAAATTGTTTACTTCTACTAACTACAAAGCGGATGCATCCGAGATTGAGTTCACAATGCAACGCCACGAATCTTTATCATCAATGTCTGCAAGTCCCCAGTTTCACACTGGATGTCCCTTGCAATACAGTCCATGTAGATAAGAGGTCTCCTTCCTCTGTTAGGGCATGGGAGTCTCATGCAGATCACATCTGATATTACTTGGTCTTTATAGCCCTAAAGCAGTGACCAGTGAATAAAAGTACCACTTATGACAGGTACTTTACGTTGAACAAATCTGTCCATCTCTTCTTTGTCATTTTCAGGGTTGGATTGTCCCGAGGGCTTTAGGTCTAGCCTGTCATACATGTTGGAAGGAACCAACATTGGCTAATCAAATATGGACAAAGAGGCAAGGGTTTTAACCCTGGTGCTTTTGCGTTGTAAACTCATGATCTTGTTAGGGGCTAATCCCATGGAATAGTGAAGCTGTGGGTTGCTGCTCCTACAGCCACCATGCGGCAGGTAGTACTGGATTACATGGTACCAGTAACAGATCATCCAAAGAACATGAAAAGTCCCATCCATATGATCCTCAAAATTGTTTAAAAGAGCTGTTTTAGCCAAGTTTGTGTGGAATTAGAAATTTAATAAACATGATAGGTTACTCCATATTGATTGTGTAATGTGAGTTTCAGAAAAACAATTCAGTAATGTTAGAGAGCATTAATTAAAAGTAAACAAATGAAAATAAAACTTGAAGATATACATTATCGGCCGCTTGTCCAATTTTGAGTAACAAGAAATCACTGATTTGATTTTCGTGTTAAGTATCCAATAAATATCCGCAGTAGAAGCAAAATTAAAAAAATAAGGACTTGAAATGAGAAAATGTCAAACTTATTTAGTATTTTCCCCCTTCACATCTCTTAATAAGGAAGTTCAACATTTCATTGGCGTGAAGTATCCCTTTAAACTCCTCAATCCCATAGGCAATAAACTGTGTTATGATTCACATGGGAATGTCATTTTATGATAATGAGAGAGTTAGATGAGGAGTAAATCAGTGCTGTGATGTTTTTTTGTTTTTGTCCCCTTACAGAAAACCTTATGCTGCGTGTACCTGTCTGGGTAGAAATGTTCTCCTTCCAGGCTGTAGCCAATGTCTTCTTAGCTGTTGACACCTTCTTCTTTCTCAGGTGAGGTAACCCTTTAGGAACCATCCTCACAGGTATTTCCAACAGTGTAGAGTAGTGCACACAAATACACAAATATCAACATTTGAGGAATATTCAAGTGCGGTAAAATTATTACAGGAGCCGCAGTTTTAAACCGTGGTACATTTTGTCCAGTTCAGCATGAAACATGACATTGTGTTTCATGCTGAACTGGACAAATTATACCGTGGTTTAAAACTGCGGCTCCTTCCCTTTCTTCCGTTACCCTTTCCCTATGCAAATTCCTTTAAGCTGGAGTGTACACACTCAACTATTATGTTTACCTGGTACTTGTATTTATTTCTTTCTGTTGTATACTTGCTTTATGCCAGTGGTTTGCTCCTGACCTTCCTGACTCTAAAGGCACTGCAGGAACGAGGTGGCCGGCTGAACTGGGCCTGGTTCTACATCCACAGATACATCAGGTACACCTCCACCACCCTCCCCCGCTCCCCCACCTCCGCTCCTCTATTGCTGTGTTGTGTTGCTATCATGTCAGGATCACTACAGTCTTGCTGAATTCTGAGTCGAAGGAAGATTTGCAGACTCAAGGCGTATAAAAGGCTTTCACTCGTTGTACGCAGGATATATCCCTAGCGCGCTGCCATATTGCGTACGCCGTGCGTTCCGTGCAAGACGCACACTTACCTATGTGTATTGTTTCTCGGGCACTTACGCATTTACCCGCCTGGTTAGAATGCATGATCCTTACCAAAGCTAAACCTTCGGCCCTGATCATGGCTAGCCATTTCGCTGCATGCCGCATACGTGCGTGAAGTTCGCAAGTAAGTGTAGCAGCTAAAAAGTGACGTCTCCCCCACAGAATCGACGCGTGAAAGCCTTTCAAGGTTGCAGTGCTCTTTGCTTGTTACTAAGCTCTTACATTTGATGATAACTCTGAAGTATATCTCTCTATCTCTTAAGAATCTATGATCTCAATAACTTTTTCTAATTCAAACATTTTGATATCTCTGAATATATGTACACTGGTTCTCTGATAAGATTATAATGAAACAATTATAGTGAACTTCCTCGAGAGGGTCAGTTTCTTGGATGTATAATGACTCATACATATTCCACTTATACTGTATTTTTCCTTTGTCACACTTCCTGAATTCCAGTAAATGTAAGTTGGGAACTAGCCTCACAAAACTGTACAGTCAGCAATAATTCTCAGAGTAATTGAGCTTCTGGAAAGTGGTCATGAACATGGAAAACATTATTTGAGTCTGGGGAATGGTAAATAGACTTATGTCACATAAGACTATATTCCTTCTCTTTGTGCCTCATGTTATCCATGTGTTAGTTCTCCTTTGGCCATTGAGACATCAAACCCACAAGGTATAATCCTCTGCTAGAAGGATTAATTTTTAATGACGCTGCAATGGCAGTTAATACTAGTGGATTTAGGGGTCTGATGCGCAGTGGGCATTCTTGTGTTCCTGGTTAATTATTTGATACACAAACTTTACGATCCCACTTTGTTAAAAAGTTGAACTCTAATTCAAAATTCAAAGGATTATTACAATATATTGATTCATGAAATTTCACAAAACCTGCCTCCCAAAAAGTTGACATGCATTGACTGTATGTTAAAATTTTAGTTTGATTGGTTTGAGTTGTATTAATTTACAGCAATGTCATCAGTGTTTTTTAAACACCTCTTCATGACATAGAGATGCACATACTTTCCTCATTGCTGTGTGATCTTTGCACTTCCTCCACAGACTAACCCCGATCTACGCTGTCTTAATACTCATACTGACCTTCCTGTTACCCAACCTGAACCAAGGCCCTCTATGGTTTCTCACCGGACAGACGGTCTCACTTTGCAAGCAGTGGTGGTGGACGAACATCCTCTATATCAACAACTTTGTCCCCAATGGATTCACCGACGTAAGAAGGATCGGAGAACTTGAATCCCATACATGATTGAATGATATTCGACAGACACCATAGCCCGATTTCACAAGGGATTTTTATATTTAGACCAAAATTTGAGCACATTTTTTGGCATATAAGCAAATAAATGTGCTTGATTTAGCATGTACATTTCAGAAGGGTCCAATAATGAACACGCACATTCTGCATATGGTGCTAAATCAACACGCGCGTTCTGCATATGGTGCTAAATCAACACGCACGTTCTGCATAGGGTGCTAAATCAACACGCACGTTCTGCATAGGGTGCTAAATCAACACGCACGTTCTGCATAGGGTGCTAAATCAACACGCATGTTCTGCATAGGGTGCTAAATCAACACACACGTTCTGCATAGGGTGCTAAATCAACACACGTTCTGCATATGGTGCTAAATCAACACGCACGTTCTGCATATGGTGCTAAATCAACACGCACGTTCTGCATATGGTGCTAAATCAACACGCACGTTCTGCATAGGGTTCTAAATCAACACACACGTTCTGCATAGGGTACTTAATTCACCCTAATTACTATGGTTTATACTCCACTTTATTTAAATGAATTTGAATTAAGCATTGGTGTAAATATGTGTGGTCTAAATCTACAACTCCTTTGTGAAATCAGGCTCCTGTCTTTCATATATGGTTTGATTTCTTTCATTGTGCTATTGTCTAATTCTGTTCATTTGTTAAAACTACAACTTCAACTGCATTGTGTTGCTCATGCCATAATTGAAGCTGAATGTTTAGAGGCTGTACCCATGCAGGCGTTTATGAAAATAAATCAGAATGATGTTTGTTCTCCTGTTGCAAGAATATATAGCTTTACAATGATTGTAACATATAAAACATGAGAATAGCCAATGAGCTCACAGCAAGGTACCTGTTGCCACAGTAGTTACTACAGGCTCTAAGTTTCATTGGTTGTAACATATAAAATGTGGAAACAGCCAATGTGCTTACGGTACTGTACCTGTTGCCACAGTAGTTACCGTCGAATCTAAGTTTCATTGGTTGTAACATATAGAATGTGGAAACAGCCAATATGCTTACAGTACTGTACCTGTTGCTACAGAAGTTACCATCGGCTCTAAGTTTCATTGATTGTAACAGATAGAATATGGAGCAGCCATTGAGCTCATAGCACTGTAAATATACCTGTTGCCACAGTGGTTACCATCGGGTCAAAGTTTGATTGATTGTAACATATAAAATGAGCTGTTGTCACAGTAGTCACTAAGAGTTGTAAATAGTTTCAGAGATTGTATATGGAACATGAGAATAGCCAAGGAGCATACAGCATTTTAGTTTACACCATTAGCTCCAAGTTGATAATGATAATAATAGTTTGCATTGATTTATTGCCTAATATGAAAGAGGATAATTACAGTATTATTACTCCAGTCATTGGATGCTTTGTGTCTTTGTCTTTTTGACACATGTCCAATCTCAAGGGATCCTTTAACATCAAGGCAACCATTAAGGCACACTCATTCCATACCCACCGGGTATACCTAAATTAAGTGTCATTGATTGTAATATATAAAACATTGAAACAGCCAATCAGCACACAGCACTGTAGGTGTTGCCATAGCAGTTACTCTCGCTCGAAAGTTACTACGATTGTAGAGCTTAGTAGATCATAACCCTGAGCTTTTTGCGTGTTTTCATTATTTCTTTAGTGTGTAGTTTGGAGCTGGTACTTGGCTAATGACATGCAGTTCTTCGTTATCAGCCCTCTCCTCCTACTCTCCCTGTTCTGGTAAGTGGTGACCCCGGGGGGGGGGGGGGGGGGGGGCACTCACATACATTGGTGGTACGGGGACGTGCCGCTTTGAAGACCCCCTTTTTGAGACCTCGATATCAGTTCCTTAGATCCTCTATATCCTACGCATGGCGAAAGTTCCGCGAAAGTTCCGCTCCTTAGCCTCCCCGCTGTGCCCCTCCCTCCGTTCTCCAGATCCGCGGCTTGCGTGCAGCTTGCTACGCTTCAACATCAACCTGGCCGCCCGACCCGCCGGCCGAGCGAGCTGCAAGAAAACCCTGACGTAAACACAACGCGCGTCACATGTGCAGCGAGGATCGTTCTGTAGACCCTGTTTTTCACAATGCCGGGCGGAGTATTTTTAGTTCCTAAGACCCCACGTTTTACGCGGATTTTACCCTTGTAGTCAGTTCCTTAGACCCCCATTTCAGGGTTTCGTGAGGCACACCCCCATCAAAATATAATTTGAGTGCCCCCCCCCCGGGGTGGTGACCACAGGAGGTGGTGTACGATTCATGTTAAATTTGAACTGCGGGAACACCCTCAAAATGTCCTTTTATCAGAGCTGAGTTGGAACTAGAGTTGCAATATTAATCAATCCTAACTTGCAATATTTAGGCTTTGACTTACAATAAATATCAATGATGGTTTGTGAAACATTGAGTTGCAATATAGATAGCTACTTTGCAATTCTCCCTATCGCATAATGTTTTAAAGGCGACATCAAGTGATCACCTCGCGATACAGGTATCTGATCGATTGCTTTTGGGATGTATACTTCCGGTCAGAGTTGGCGCTAGTTCATAAGTGGATCCATAATTTAGCACTTATTTTATTAATTTGAAGCCTAAACCTAACCTCGACCCTAACCCTAAACCTAATTCTAAACCTAACCCTGACCCTAGCCCTAACCGTAGACAACACTTTTGCTGTTGAATTCATCCAAAAAATGTGATTTCTAGGTCTGCATTAGCGCCCGTTTAGACCCTAGCCCCGGGATTGCTACGTGGCAAGCTACCCTTGGCTAGCCGCGTAGGCTGCCGTGGATACACTTATGAACTAACGCTAATTCATGCAATAATGCACAGAATCTGTAATATCGACCCTCATAATGTTAAAATGGAAGGGTTGTTACATGGACGAAGGACTTGAAAAAAATACTGTGCCACCAATCACTCATGGCGATGTTTTTGCCTCCATCAACATTGATTGTGGATGGACTGATGAAAGAAAGAAAAGACAGAAGTCTTCATGAATCGAAAGTGCATATCCCAAGAATTATAGGTAAAAAAAATTAGAGCGCCACACGCGTTTAGATTTGAGGAGCTATATGCGATAGCGAGAAATGATTGATTGCAAAGATCTTGCAAAGAGACAGGAAGTAGACATGACTGTCGCTGTTTGGTGCATTATGGGACGTTTTTCCCTTTCTATATGCTTTATGGAGAATCTATGTGTTTTATTGTGATGAATGTTTCTGAACCCTCCAGGTTCCCTGTGCTTGGTGTTGTAGCAGTATGTGTGCTATTGGTGGCTAGCTTCATCACATCCTCAGTGATAGTCTTCAACAATCACCTGGATAAAGGAAATTTCCTCTCCTTAACAGGGTAGGTACACAACCATATAAATATTTATATACCTCATCTGTAGAATCCTGTTAACTGATTGGTTGACAGGCATGAACTAGATCTAACCGCGCTATCAAAAGAACTCGTTAACATACTCCAGCGGGCAATAGTACTTTTATTTGCATAACCAGTGGGCATGGTACCTGATTAACATAACGGAGCGGGCAATAGTATTTTTATTTGCATATTTAGGCATAGTACCTGATTAACATAACGGAGCGGGCAATAGTATTTTTATTTGCATAAATATGCATAATGAGTGGCAGCCAGCTTGTGCTCAAGTCTCTAGCTATGGGACTTTACGTGTAAACTCATTTGTGCGACCAACACTGAAAAGCCCATAGACTTCAGTGCATTAATGTGCCAAGTCGCGGATTTTCTTTTGCAAAGATCAGGCAAGCAAGCTGTTCAACTTGACGTCACAATGCTTTTTCTTTGCACGCCTTTTGTGGCGCTAAGACAATGACCAATTAAGGTGCGCGCGGTGGAAATACGCATTGAGCAATGCGCCATACAAGTATGTGGATGTGGGCTGTTGAGTGATGAAAGAAGAGTAGAGTTAAATAGAGTTCTGCTCTGGAGAAATCTTGTTGTGAGTTCGAAATATCTTAGTAAGTCACCATTATTTTTTTCCTGTATATAAAACAAATAGATACTGCTCTTATATTCGGGACATGGTTGAACTATAGTCCCGCATTGATCTCAAAACAATATTATAATAGTACTGTATTGAGATCGACTTGGGCCTTTAGTTTTAACCATAGCCCCAAAGAGCAATTTCTATTTGTATAATATAATTGTATTCTGATATTCTCTATCTAGGATTTCAGTTGAGGCAACCATCTACTTTTAAGGTTGTATTCAGGTTTTTTCCTGCAGGCACTGTACAACCAGTAAGTTTTGCGCGAGAAACTTTCTGCAGCATAGCATACCTACAACATATTTGTGGGATGTTAGTTTCGTGCTCAAGAAATACTTGTCACTTAAAAAAAATCCCCCCTCTGCATTTGATCAACAAAGCCCCGAACAACGCATTATCATGAAGGGCTGTGCAACGCGTCAGCATGTGCACACACAAGTTTAATGCCCGTAATAGAAACTCCAGAATCCCTGATAGATTTGCACGTCTAACCTGCTAAAGATAGGATGGTTTTAGATTCGCAGTGATTTTGAATCGGTGCTTGCGCCGTGCTGCACAAAAAGCATGACAATAACTTTTGCATGGAAAGTGCAAAAATATATCTAGAAATTATATGGGTTTTACAATATTTCAGTTATAAACTACTGTAATTTTGGTATAGCATTTAATTGGTAGGAGACCCTTACAAAAATGTCCTTTGGTAACCACAGGATTTACCACAGGAATATTTCTGTGGTAAATGTCCCAATTTCATATAGGAATTATGTGGTAATACCACACATCAGTACCACAGGAAATACCACACACAGACAAATACCACAGGATATTCCTGTGGTATTTTTTTACAAATACCACAGCAAAACCACACAGCAGTACCACACAGAAATACCACACAGAAATACCACATAGCAGTACCACACAGAAATACCACACAGAAATACCACATAGCAGTACCACACAGAAATACCACACAGCAGTACCACACAGAAATACCACACAGAAATACCACACAGAAATACCACACAGCAAAAACCACACAGCAGTACTGTGTGGTATTCCTGTGATACTCGTGTGTGGTTTTGCTGTGATACTGTGTGGCATTGATGTGGCACTCTAGCTGTGTGGTACTGATGTCGCACTACTTTACCGAAGCACTACCACATCATAATACCACATACATGTACTACATTGGTTATAAGGAACTTGTTCTGTAATTTTGGTATAGCATTTAATTGGTAGGAGATCTACTCTAAATAGGATTTCTTTTTTTCTTTCATTTATCCAGATATTTCCTTCCTACTCTTGGTGGGGTTAACACGATGTTTATGAACGAAATCTACACCAAACCTTACTGCCGAATTCCCCCTTACCTTGTTGGCATGGCAATGGCGGCTGTCTTGTACTGGACCAGAAACAGGAGGATAAAACTCTCCCAGGTAAACACCAATGTGGTTAAAATCATATGGAATGCCTTCAGCCGTTTGATTAATGCAGATGCATTGTACTCCCCTTAGAACTTTGTGTGATCTAACAGTCAGGAAATTGTTTTGGAGAGAAAGTATGTTTTCACTATATGTATGCAGTTGAGCATTTGTGAGAGGTTCAACCTGTGAAAAATTTAACGTCTTGTATGGAAAAAAGCTTAACACTCTCAGTACCATTAGGTGCAGGAAATGTGTAATGAGTGAATGGAGTTTTCCTGGCTGAGACAGTTACAATTAATGATTAATAAAAAATTTAGGGCATCTGACTTATTTAAATTATCATCATATTAAAAGAAATTGAACCACCATCTTAAGCCTCTTAAATTTTAAATAAAATTATTCCAACCAGATTTCATCTCTTTTTGCAGATATACATCATTTGCAGGAATGTGGGTTTTCACGCATCCCTGCATCAACATCATTCCATGATTGCATAATTATTATAAAATTATGCATCAATAAGAAAGCTTTCTAATGATACCATGGTCACATGTGATTATAAGACCACAAGATATATATATATATATATGACCCTTCAAATTTGAAATGGAGAACCCCTTTTCGGAGGGCTTTATAATGATTGCTCTTTAGATCTGGCAAGTGCACTGTGTAACCATGGTCAACCAATGGTAATCTAGACAATATTTGTAATGATAGTAAGTCTTGAGACAAGACTACAGCACTTCTCAAGATGGCAACTGTATCAACACACACACGTATAGTCTGCTGCATTAAAGTAACTACAACGTAGAAGCCTTGTTCGAGTCATCCTATCTGAGTCTACACAAGATCACAACATGGTGTCAGAAGTCCAAGAACCAGCTCAGAAAATGTCCATTTCCGAGGATCAAGGTCCCAAACAGGTGCAGACATTCCGATATTGAGTGTGAATTACCTGTGTATTAGACTGGCTAGCCAGCTGCATTGATATGTATGGTGTATCGAATGTACAGCACACAGTGCACTCTACTGTGTGAGTCTATGACTATGTAGAGACATCGCATAGTGCGTACGGCATACTGCTCAATGAAATTGTTTATCTCGTTGTTCTGACGGGTTGAAAAGATACCGCTAGAGTAGAATAAGAGATTAAAACTTTGTTCAGAGAGCGATTTACTGAAAAAAAGATTGCAAATATGGCAACCTATCTAAGCCAGCCAGCGCCATTAGACTTGACAGGAAATGTAGCAGAAAATTGGAAACGTTTCAAACAGAGGTTTGAACTGTACAATGTAGCTAGTGGTCTGTCGAAGAAAGATGAAAAAACACAGACATCCATGCTTCTGCATGTCATAGGAGACAAAGCTCTTGACATATACAATACATTCACATTTGCCGCTTCTGGTGATGAGATGAGACTTGAGAAAGTGATGGAAAAATTTGAGAGCTATTGCATGCCAAAACGAAATGTGACGTATGAGAGGCACAAATTTTTCACAAGGTCAAGAGGTCGGTGAGAATATTGATCACTATGCAACAGAATTGTGCAATTGCGCACAGTCGTGTGAGTTCGGAGAGTTGACTAACAGTCTGATAAGGGACAGAATCATCTGTGGTATTTTGGACAATGGTGTTCGTGAACGTTTGCTGAGGCAGGATGATTTGACGCTAGAGAAGGCGTTGCAGCTTTGTCGTGCTGCTGAAACCACTCGAGTTCAGGCCCACGAGCTGAGTTCCACCGGTGAGAGAGTCTCAGTTGATGCTTTAGAGAGTAAGAAACAGTCGTTCAATTCAACATCACACAAAGGTCCAAAACAACAAAGTCAGAAATCAAAATATGCTTGTGGTAGATGCGTATATAGGCACAGTAGAAATGCATGTCCAGCACAAGGTCAGATCTGCAAGAAATGCGGTAGAGAGAATCATTTTGCAAAGTGTTGTCGGACTCCAGTTGCTAAAGTAGTAAACGAACTGCAACATATGGAGGAAGGGAATGACGGTTTTGTGGTTGATGTTGTCGAGTCAGCAGATTCTCCTGATGAATGGATGGTAAATCTTGTGGTGAATGAAAGGCCAGTGGATTTCAAGTTAGATACTGGCGCTCAGACTAACCTCCTTCCAGACTCAGTGTATCAGATGTTAAAAACCAAACCAAAGCTGTATTCAGCTAAAGTGAAGTTGACAGGCTGTAGTGGGGTAGCCATCCCGGTGAAGGGTCGTCGCTTTGTACAGGTCAAGTACAAGGGGTCAACTCACAACATGACGTTTCTAGTCACTCCAGGTAAACGCCAACCATTGCTAGGGTTACAAGCATGTGACAAATTGAAGCTTGTAAAAAGAGTATTGAATGTCAAACAAACAAACAAACGAGTAGCAGACAGCTACCAAGACGTGTTCGGAGGACTAGGATGTGTTCCAGGAAAACATCACATCACACTGAAAGAGAGTGCCCAACCTGTACAACACGCATGCCGGAAAGTTCCATTTGCACTTCGAGGTCAGCTCAAAGATGAATTAGACAAAATGGAACGCATGAAAGTCATCACACCAGTGGATGAACCAACTGATTGGGTATCATCGCTCGTGGTTGTGAAAAAGAAAAACGGACAACTCCGTGTGTGCCTAGATCCAAGAGATCTAAACAGAGCATTTAAAAGAGAGCACTATCAACTGCCATCCAGGGAGGAAATCACAGTGCATTTTGCTGGAGCAAAACATTTCAGCAAACTAGATGCGTCCAGTGGATTTTGGCAGATCGAACTAGATGAAGAAAGCTCAAAGCTATGCACTTTCATCACTCCGTACGGACGGTACAGATTTCTGAGACTACCATTTGGCGTTTGCAGTGCTCCAGAAGTGTTTCACAAGATAGTGCATAATTTGTTTGCACACATTCTCGGTGTCAACACAATGATGGATGACATAGTCGTATGGGGAAACACCCAAGAGGAGCACAGGTTGAAGTGGAGACTGACCACAAACCACTCATACCGTTGTTCATCAAACCACTCTGTGACTGTCCTCTTCGCATTCAACGCCTACTCATCAGGGTGCAGCGATATGACTTGAAAGTGTCATACACACCTGGCAAGTACATGCACACTGCAGATGCATTGTCCAGAGCGGTAGATCCAGAGGCCGAGACGAATGTTGACAGAGAAGAAGACATCAGAGTCCATGTCGATGCTGTGATGATGAATCTACCAGTTACGTCCAACAGACGCAGCCAGTTTGTCGAAGAGACAAAGAAAGACAACACACTACAAGAGCTATTAGGCATCATCAGAGATGGGTGGCCTAATACAAAGCAGCAGTGTCCAGTAGCAGTCAGAGAATACTGGAACATCAGAAGCGAGCTGTCAGAAGCAGAAGGCATGATCCTGAAAGGCAGCAAGATAGTAGTACCAGCTACAATGAGACCGTTGATGTTGCGCAAAATCCATGAAGGACACCTGGGCATAGAAAAATGCAAGAAACGTGCACGTGAAGTCTTGTATTGGCCCAGGATCAATCAAGACATAGCTGCAATGGTACAAGACTGCAACTCATGCCTGATCGATGTACAAGCCTAGACAACACAAGATCACAACAATATTTTCATTCAGAAAATTGTATGTTCTTTACTTTAGGCTTGCTATTAGTTTCGATCACCATTCAAAACTGGTTTGGTGATGTTGAATATGGTATATCAGAGAGATTGGCCTTGACAATATTTCAGCTGTTCTGTGTGTTAGGTAATATCTCTGGAAAATAAGTAAAAAACAACATATCTAAGAATTTCAAGGTATATGATCATATGATATGTGTTATATATTTGGTCATAAATGTAATATAGTTTTTACCTGGTACTTGCCTTTTGGACTGCCGTTGTGGATTCTTTTCAATGAGTGTTATATACACATACTATTATATACTCTGTTTCTTCCTGGTTGTAGGGTGTAGCTTTAGCTGGCTGGCTGGCTGCGACTGGTCTGGGTGTGACCGTGGTGTACGGCCTGTACAACATGAACCGGGGCCTGCCAACCACTGAGCTGACTAACGCGATGTACATGAGTCTATCTGCCTTCACCTGGGGCCTGGCACTCTGCTGGGTGGTCTTTGCCTGTCACTACCAGTCTGGAGGTGAGTCTCGGTCACATCGCATAGTGTGGGATGGGTATCATCTCTATTGTCAAGGTATGATAGGGGAATGTGTACTTGTGTGTGTGTCTATTGTCAATGTGATTTGTGTAGATGGCTACCAGTCTGTTTGCCTTCACCTGGGGCCTGGCTTTTTGCTGGCTGATCTTTGCCTGTCACTACCAGTCTGGAGGTGAGTCTCGGTCACATCGCATAGTGTGGGATGGGTATCATCTCTATTGTCAAGGTATGATAGGGGAATGTGTACTTGTGTGTGTGTTTATTGTCCATGTGATGTGTGTAGATGGCTACCAGACTGTTTGCCTTCACCTGGGGCCTGGCTTTTTGCTGGCTGATCTTTGCCTGTCACTACCAGTCTGGAGGTGAGTCTCGGTCACATCGCATAGTGTGTGATGGGTATCATCTCTATTGTCAAGGTATGATAGGGGAATGTGTACTTGTGTGTGTGTTTATTGTCAATGTGATGTGTGTAGATGGCTTTATTAATGCTATGTATACCAGTCTGTTTGCCTTCACCTGGGGCCTGGCTCTTTGCTGGCTGATCTTTGCCTGTCACTTGCAATCTGGAGGTGAGTCTTAGTCACGTCGCACAGTGTAGAGTGGGTATCATCTTTATTGCACATGTAACAGGGAAAGCACGGATTATAGAAAGTAGCTTTATTTTGTAATCCCTGTCTGTCTGTCAAAAGTGGTGCATTGTTAATCACAGAATTCATTGATTGCTTTTCCAGTGGGCATAAGCTTTGGGGCCTATATCACAAAGTACAGTAGCTACGGCAATGGTATGACTGATCTATCGATCATAAATTTGTATCACATAGAACTTTCTATCGATGTTGATTGTAACTTGCAATCGATATTGATCATAGCTTTTTTGGATCTATTGTGACTGTAAAATTGATTGCCTAATCATGCATAGGCTTGGACTTTCAATAGATACAGGGAAACTCCGTTAAAACGAACACGGATATAGCGAGAACCCCCTTATTACGAGGAAATTTCTTGGGGCCCAATTTTTCTTCCATAGATATCTGTGTATTCTGCTTCTGATATAACGAGATCGGCTATAGCAAAATTTCTGCTATAACAAGGCAAATTCCCAGCCCAAGAGTAAAGAAAAACAAAGGCAATTGACCCCGTTATTACGAGCACTCGCTTCAGCCAGCCGCTCAGCGAGGGAAATGCAACAACAAACATAAGCGATGATTTCGCACCGTCAGTGGTCAAACACATCGCCTCGCGAGAGACTGATCACGCACGCCGTGCAAGAATCTATGCACACAAAATGACACGTGCAAGAGGGCACATGGCGTGCATATACAATACAACAGTACATGTACATGTACTGTAGTGAGAGTACATGGATTTCCTCTCCCTGCGAGTGCTGCGAGAAGGCCACTGCGCATGTGTCACAAAATCTGCGGGGTTTCCCCACTGAACTCTACGTCATGTAAAGTAAGGCATGGCGCGCGGCTGTGGGGTTCCATTCCTTACGCATAGCAACACAGATTAGCTGTCGCTGATTGGTTGGTTGTTCTTGCTTTTGTATGCCTAAGAAAGGTACATTGGGAAGGAAGGTTCCAGAATAAAAGAGGTGTGTCTCATTAAGTTGAAGTGATTGGGTGAATGTTAGAGGACAAAAGTGGGCTCGACCACAGGTGTAAATATGATTGGTTGTTGTCAAGCTATCACGAACAAACTTTCCCGGCGACCCAAGCATGCTCTTGCATCATGATAAGGCGATCTCCATCCCTAACTTCAAAACCACTCATACATCCATATCCCATTCACACAACCTGCGCTATCACACATCTCGAATGCCATTCACGTCACACTTTATTCGGTACTGCTCCGAGCTTAACCAATAACATTGCTACGTATGCACACGGCAAAGGGAGTTTCACACAAGTACAAGAGCCTCGATGTGATGCTAGTGTGTACGATCGTGTACATGTATGAAGGCGCATTGCGTACACTCAATCCAGGGAGGTGTTAGGAAGGAGTAGAAACTCGAGCATAATATATTCAAACATCTGTATGGGTTCTAAAGCGTGCTCATGAATGTCAAAAGAATTCCATAATCATGACAATGCTTTGATGTTCCATGTGCCGAGCCGACATTTAGCTGATTTCGACTTGAAAAGAAATTTCTTTAATTTCCCATTTGTCTGTAGACGTTTTGTTTTTGACAAATTCGTCTGCAAACTACAAGGAAGTTAACGGCAGATAATAACAGATCCTAATACTCTGCTTTTGTTTCGAAAAGTATTGAGGAATCATTAAAAATCGGACATATAAGCTATTTATATTACTTACAAAACCGACCAATTTCTTGACTTTCCAACATCTTGTGCATTTGGGGATTCAACCACTCTCAAAATGATATATTAAGCTGTGTATTATCATTAATGGCGTTTGTGTGTGTTTGCGTGCAGCAGAGATATTTTACTTGAAAAACTTGTTTATTTGTGTTTGCTGATACCTGTTGTACTCATGGAAGTATATTAATGCCATTAACAGAATGGGACAAGCGAAATGAGACTGTACATTTCTTTTGTTTTCTCTGAGAAGCCGTTGCCACACAATCATGTTCATAATTGCTCAAACACCTGAACAGCACCTGTTGAGAACACTATAACTTTTCAGTGGCTTGGCACATGGGTTCAAGGAAAGAAAGTTGATTCATATCCTTCCATAACACATCCCTGCTCAATCATTGTTCACGCACGTTCATGCCAGCGCCAGCATGCATGCGCATATATCATGTACAATTTACATGTACCGGTTCACTGTAAGCCTCCCCGTTGCTAATTCATCTGTCGGTAAACGGAGACGTTGGATATGACGTTTATTTACATTTTCAACTGTGCTGTTTATTATTTTAGTGACTTTTAAAGCTAGTTAGTTCTGTTTGATTTGCTTGCAAAATCCTTAAACGATTACAACACACCTGTACTAGCAGTGAATAGGTCATTGTACATGTGTAGTCCCATATGCATATATTTCTGTATAATTTGATCATGTACTGATAAAGCGAGCAATCGGCTATAGCGAGGAAAATGTGTTGGTCCCGGCTTCCTTGTTATAACGGGCTTTGCCTGTAGTATAGTCAACACACTCTTTGTGTTACGGGGCCAAGGAGTAATGACCTTTGACCTTGCCTTCTGTTTTATGTTCACAGGGCTGGTGAATGTGTTCCTGAGCTGGTCAGTGTGGGCACCTTTGAGTAGGCTGACCTATGCCACATACCTCATCCACCCAGTGGTCATCCAGCTGTACAGCATGGCTCAAACCACACCCTTCCACTGGTCAATCATCACCTGGGTAAGTTATCCATGTCTATCTGTCCTTGTCTGTTTGTCTGTCTCTCCATCTGTCTGTCTCTCCATCTCTTGCTCTCTTACTCTCTCTCTCTCCATCTCTTGCTCTCTTACTCTCTCTCTCTCTCTTTTACTCTTGCCTCTGTATTCCTCTTTCTCTTTTTTTTCTCTCTATCTCTCTCTAACTCTCTTTCTTTTTCTCTGTCTCTCTCTCTACATATCTCTCTCTCTCTTTCTCTCTCTCTCTCTCTCTCTCTCCCTCTCTCTTACTTTTGCACTGTCACTTGTATGCTCTTTCTCTCATGCTCTCTCTCCCTTCTCCATTCTTGAATGGTCACCTTCACTCTGTCTCTCTTTTTGTCTATCTCATTTGTTCTCTCTCACTTTTGCTAGCTCTCCACCTCTTTTCTCTCTCACTGTTTCCTTCACACTGTCTCTGCTGCTTTCTTTTTGCCTCTGCCTGGATTTGTACATAACATCAAAGTTGTATTAATTTCTAAGTGGAATAGAGTAGAAATTGTATCGAATTGACATTGAATTTCTTTCTTTCACCCAATCTCTCTTTCTCTTCCTCACTTTTCCCCTTTTCTTTCACCATCTCCCCATTCCTCCCTTTCCCTTTCCCCCTCCCTCTGCCCTCTCTTTCTCTCCATCCCTTTCTCTCCCTTTACCCCCTCTCTCTCCTCTCCTCTCCTCCCTCTGTCCCTTTCTCTCTCTCCATTTCTTCCCTCTCCCTCCCTCTCCCCCTCCCTCCCTCTCCCTGCCCCTGTCTGTCCCTCCCTCCTCCTTCCCTCTCACTGTCTCCTCATGTTCCTAGGCCTACATGTTTGTGTCCTTCCTGGTGCTCTCCCATGTGGTAGCTCTGCTGGCCTGCCTGCTGATAGAGTTCCCTGTGGGCAACATGGAGAAGCTACTTTGGCAGAGGTTAATGACTAAGAAACCTGCCGATACAGCCTGATGACAGCTCCCTTCCTGATAAGGAAAGCGTTGGACTCTGAGACCAACGATTGTAGGTTCAAGTCCTGCACAGAATTTATTTATTAATTTTATTTTATTTCACGTTTTATTTAGACAGGGTAGTCCTTTCAGTCTCGAGGACTGCTTTCCAAAGGACCCCTGTGATACAAATCACGTAAACATAACAAAATATGTAACATTCAAATACAATTAATACAAAGATCAAAGATAACAATAACAAACTAACACAAAGACACATTTGAAGAAGGAAAAAAAAAAAAGTCACACAAATGTGTAAGTGAGTGAATGACCCCCCCCCCCCTCCCCCGACCTAACGCAGTGCCTAGGTGTAGCTTATACGACGCACATCTGATTTAAATTTTGTGAGAGTATTACAACAGTGAACAGTGATTGGGAGGCTGTTAAAGAGTTTACTACCACAATAGCAGATTGATCTTTTCATGTATTCAGTTCTAGGTGTGGGAACAAATAACGGGCTGCGGGTTGCGTAACAGGTTGTATAGTTAACATCTCTGCGTTGTATTAAGGTATTTAAGTAACGGGGAGCTTGCCCATGGAGAATTTTGAATACAAGTACCGTTTGTTGATACCGGATTCTTTGCTTAACTGACTGCCAATTTAAAGTGCTTAATAGAAAACTTGCCGATGTGAATAAATCCATGCCAAGAACCATTCGAGCGTATTTGTTTTGCAATCGTTGGATACGTGAAATATTTGTTTGGGCACATGCAGCTTCCCCATACTGTACAAGAAAAATCAATGTGTGGTAAAACAAGAGAATAAAACAGATCTATCATTATTTCTTTTGTAAGGTAACACTTTACTCTACGTATGCAGCCAATTGCTTGTGATATCTTTTTTACAACATGATCAACATGACTAGTCCAATTAAGACTCCCGTCCAACACAACACCAAGATATTTCAATTCTTTGACATGTTCAAGGATATCATTTTTGTACATTATTGCCAATTTTTTACCTGTTAATTTACGGTTTGAACCAAACAGCATAGTTTTCCGAGAACAGATCTCTTGTACAAAAAACCCAACATGACCTGATACAGCTCTAACCAAGATTAGAAGGGCATGTGGCTCAATCATTTTACTTGGGTTTTATTCTCAGACCAATCAAAGATCGCAGGACAGAATAGATCTCTTGTTAAAGGGGAAGGCAAAACAGCCTTCAAAATGTAATTGTTAGCAATCTTCTTGTCAATGGTCTTAAATTCATGTATTGTCTATTTTAGAAGCTTGCTGAAAGTTATTTGCCCTCAAATGATCCACATATTGAGTAATTAATGATTAATGATTAAATACTAAAAATGTTCGGCCCAAACATTTTGAGGATTTGTGAATTAATCACTCATTACTCCAAATGTAGATCATTTGAGGGCAAATAACTTTCAGCAAGCTTCTAAAATAGACAATACATGAATTTAAGACCATTGGTAAGAAGATTGCTAACAATTACATTTTGTATGCTTTTTCCTCTTCCCAGTACAGTATATGACCTTTAAAAAGCATGACAACATGACATAAACCCCTCGCTGAAGAGTTGAAACAATTAACCCTTTTGGTGAGGCACAGTAGAGAGGGGTGCTACAGCAAGATTGGCAAGGTTATTTCAACTCAGAGCAGTTCTGTGGGCCAACTCAGATACCCTACTAATATTAAAGATTATGTTGTACTCTACTGATGCACAGGTATGTGTTCTTCCCTTCTCTGTGCGAGAATACTTTTCTTTATTCAGATAGTATGTTAAAGGACATTCCCATGTGTAGAGTTGTCACACCGTAAGAAGGATTAAGAACAAACTTAAACTATTTGCAAATGATCACGTTGAAAATCAATGGATTGACAAACACTTAAAGATAATTGGAATTAGTGGTGAAGACTATGGGACCTGATGTTAATGGAGAGCCATTCTGCATTAGATGACACCTAGATAGATCCCTGTCATTTGATTGGTTTTTGGATATCGATCATTCAGTCCATTTACAATGACATCATCAACCGTGCAATTTTGGATCCATACGATATTGTCCATCCATTGCATGCTCGCCGAGACCACCAGTACTTGTGTGTATTGTGTATGCAAACCACGACTGCCCAGCAGCTGTATGTGTGCATATGCATATCGAAGTGCCTTCTCTCCTGTTTTCAAATTCATAAAATGTCAAATGACGGGATCTATCTAGGTGTCATATAAAACAAATAATGAATGCTTTTTCATTCGTGCAATGGACAGAATATTTCATTTGGTGAAAGATGATATTATGTCGAATGGATCTTTTCATCTTTCACCTCATGAAATATTCTGTCCATTGCATTCATAAACATTCATTATTTGTATCATGACCACAGATTCCATTCTTGTCTGATTTGAGGGTGCTAGGAAGGAAACTAAAAGTGTAAAATTGTCGATATCAAACATCATCTGGACCCTGTGATGACGATAAAATGGTTCTGACATGATTACAAGCTGCAATCATTACTACGTCTTCCCTTTGCCTTAAGTAGTAAATCATGATATTAATATGTTTAAAGAAGTACACATTTAAAGTTCATTGTAGAATTCACTTCTAATATAGCACAGTTTTTTTTATGATATTGCACAGAATTAGTGTTTTCAATCAGAGTGCTGTTTTAAGTTCCCTTGAATTTGTTTTCTTAATTGCCACCATGTTCAGTGTATCATATGAAATAAGATTTAAGTTTCATGACTGTGGAGTTATAAGTTGTACCACTCTTAGTTTAAGATGTTGCTGAAGTCACTAGTAGAGTGAGTTTGAACAGGGTATTGTGTACTGCAAGCTAGTTATGGGTGCTACATATATTTGGAAAAACTCAATTGTATTGTTATGCAAAGAAATGAGAGTTAATTGTAGAATTAAGATGTTATACCACATTGGTAGATTTAAAGGCTGCAATTTTCAAGCAAGATTAGTATTGAAGTGGTGCTACTAACTACATGTATACTACTTGTATACACACATATTTACAAAAGATATCACAGCAAACAGAACAATTTTGCTGTGCAAATCTTTGAAATATGTTGGTTACTCATGTTACAAATCATGTAACTATTAAGTAACTGACACATTTCAAAGATTTGTTAGGAGCATAACAAAATCTCCCAAGTTTTGTTTTTATACAAAGGATAGTCAGACTGCGTACTTTGTTGTCATAAAAAAATGTTTAGTTCCTATCAATAATAATGAAGTTACAGCTCCAAGTATGAGTCAAGGTGTCTTCAAATGTGAGTAACCATGGAATAGCCCATATGTACATGTATGCTTGACTGTTATACTGCTGATTCCGGCCAAGATTTATGTCTTTTGCAAATGGGCTACTCTGCCTTTAAAGTCTCATGTTCCTAACAGGGCCCCATGGAACACCTATAATTGAGAAGGGGGGGGGGGGGGGGGGGGTAATCAGATTATAGGTAGGACAGGGGTGTGTGGTCTCGACCTTCAAACCTACCCACATCCAAGGGTCCTTTTTGCTGTAAATACTGGTAGGTATCCAATATGGATTTTTCATGAAAAGGGAACCCATGTCTATTGAAGGATCTTTCTTGAAAAAAGTCACCTTTCCCAATAGGTGTGTACCTCCCCCCTCCCCCCTCCTGGAGCCATCCAAACTAAACACATGTATCAGGAAAATTTATATACACAGTGAAACTTGTCTCTAGTGGCCACCCAAGGGAAACACAAATTGTGGTCTTTATAGACAGGTGGCTGCTATAGACAGGTTCTTTAACACACGATTTCTCTCAGGGGAATTGTTTTAGTGGCCACTATAGACAGGTTGCCTGCTATAGGCAGGTGGCCACTAGGACAGGTTTGACTGTATATCATAATTGAGAATGGATGCCAAGTCAGAGATGGACAATAAAGCATCCTCTGCATGCATTATCAATTACATTGTATACCTTCATTTACATTTAAATAAGTGGATTTAGTTTATTGTTCATGTGCATTTTCAGTTTGCCAAGACTGATTTGTTGAAGATGCCATGTTGCATCACTATTCATTGTTGATAAGAATAGCAAGGTATTCATTTATTTCCACATTTTCAAATAAACAAACAATAGACATTGTGAGAGCAAATATTTCAAATAACATAAATAACAAATTCATTCAACTAAATTAGGATATAAATTTTCGAAGAGAATGTGGAGGGGCCAATCTTAGAAGCTGGGCTTGTGAATTAAAAGGCCCCAGATGGCTTGGCAACACTACAATATGTAAAATTAATATATGAATTTTTAATGCATAAACTTATAAATTGTATTAAACATTTGTAGCATGACATAATCATAATTTTCCATATACAAACATTGTCAAGCATAACGTTATATACATATATATACATATATATATATATATATATATATATAAACAAATACAAGAAAGAAAAAGCACATCACGAGAAAACATAATGCGCGAGAATAGGGAAAGGGATAGAATAGAAGAATTGAACAGGGCTAGTGAGAAGAACAATTTAGTTTTTTGGGAATACTAATCTTATCACATGTATGTTATTATCATTGTTATATTTCGAGTAAGAAATGTACAAAAGTATTCAAGTGTATATACACAAAAGGTAACATACGAAATACTACCAGCACGATGGCTTATTACTTATACTTATTTATCAAATATACTTTTAATTTAACTTTAAATGTATCTTAAGTGGCACTTTCCCTTAGAGATGTTTCCAGAAAATTCCAACTTTTGGGACCAGTAAACAAAAATGTTCGTTGTGAGGACATATATTTAAACAATGGCAAATGAAACAACGATGATTGTCTCGTAGAGTGGTTGTGATATCTGTTATTTCTATTAAACATAGTTTGCAAAATATTGGGAGCTATTCCGTTTTCAACATTGTACATCAACTGGCAAAGGTTGTAATTATATAAGTCGGATACCTTTAATATACATTTTTTCAGAAAAATATTTGTATGAGCAAGGTAATCTACATTATATATAATTCTTACTGCTTTTTTCTGTAACAATAAATTGTAACAATAAACAATGCATGTTTCTAATCTATCCTTTTAATTGTGCTCTCATGCATTGAGGGTCTGCAAATCAATTTTATATGAATGTTTATTTTCTTTCCATTTTTTGTATTTTTTGTACTGCCTTGGATAAAATATATTTCAAAGAGATTTGACCAGTGGTTCCATTTTTGTTGTATATTGCTGAGTCATTTAGAGGTTCAATTGATGAGAGATATGTTAGATTTCAGTAGTGAAGTTAAAAAAGAGACCTCAAGCCCCACATCCCCTCCATTATATCCAGGAGATTGCTGATGACATTTTACCTCCACTTAATATAAGCTGGAGGTATGTTACGTGATTGTGAATTGTGACTGAAGATCTCAAGATCCCAGGTTCAATTTTATCCACACTGCTGCTCTCCACCCAGGAGTATAAATGATACATGGGTACCTGGTAGGAGGTGGACAATCATGAGAATGATTTTGACCCAGCGCCAATATAGTGCAGCAGGCAAGAAATACTCCTCAGGGAGTGGAGATGGTGCGCATATGTGTGCATGCATGATATGTACTTGTATCTCACAATCAGGGCTTTAATTGTAACATCAGTCTTAATTCAATCACTGGTCTGTAATATGAGACAGACCCTGTACATCTTGAAAATGGATATATACAGGTATGTGTTAACTTTTACATTTTCAGCACCATCGCAACCTCATGTTCTTTTCTCTCTCTCTCTCTCTCTCTCTCTCTCTCCCTCCCTCTCTCTTTCTCTCTCTCTGTCTCTCTCTCCCTCTATATATATATACATATATATATATATATACAGTGTATTTGTTTGTCTTAAACATCTATACATTTATCATATTAAACAACTTTCTACATTCAAGAGATACGTGTATACTCTTTCATGAAGAAACACTTAATTGATAACATAGTTATATTTCATTTGAGTGAGTGGCAAGTATTTCTTGTGATGATTGGGGCAATGCTGAAAAGTGTTCGAGTCCCCTGCGAGCGAGCAGGGCCGGAGCATGTACACTACAGCTCAAAGGAATTGGCACGGGTAAAGGGGAAGGGAAAAAAAGAGGAGGAGCTGCAGTTTTGAACCGCAGTATATCTTGTACATTTCAGTATGAAACACGATGCTTTAGCCTAAAAAGCATCACGTTTCATGCTGAACTGGACAGAATGTGCAGCGGTTCAAAACTGCGGCTCCTTCTCTTTTTTCCCTTTCCCTTTACCTGTGCCAATTCCTTTGATCTGTAGTGTATAGAGGGGATGTCCCCCTCCCACGAAAGTTTGACAAATTGATGCATGAATTCAAATGACTCTTAAGAGTCTTAAAATCTACTAAAATGATGTACCTAGTTAATAAAAATATGTTCTTTCGCTCACTATGAAGATAACAAAACATCTTCCGCCTTAATTAGTCCTCTGTCAAATATTCAAATTTATTGAATTTTCCCCTGTTTTCAGATAGTTTGCTGGGACAGTTGAGACAGTGGGTATAATTCCCAGTTCTATTACTCGGAGGAAAGTTCCAGTACACCTTTTTCCTATCCATTTTGCATGGTTTGTACAAAATTTTATTTTTTTGACCCGCAGAAGGGCGACTGGAATGGGTTTTGTTATTTTTTTCTTCATAATATATGATTCTTCTTTTGGATATATTATGCATTTAGATTATTTTGTGCGTGTGAAAGCACCAACCAATTAAGGATTACCTTGAGACAAGATATCTTATTCTTCAAGACAATCCTCGGCTGGATGGTGCTAGATATTCTTCTATGCAATTTGTTTATTGTTCTGCCTGAATAGGATTATGTAAGTCGTATACATGTACACGTATATGCAAATTTATACCAAATCCCTTCCAATTAAAGAACAAATAACAAAAATGAAATCACAACTATTGTCCTCTCTTTCCTATATAAATGTATTTCAGTGTATTTATATGGATTCCAAACATGAATGCCTATTCGTTTGATGTAAATGTCGCACTAGAATGCAAATAAATATTGGATCACGTACTATGCATACGTATCTTGATATACCAACGTGTTTCACTTTTGTCAGACTTTGTTGATGATGATGATGATGATGATGATGATGATGATGATGATAGCAACACAACAAGGTATTCATATTTATTCCCACATTTTTAAATAAACAAACAATGGACATAATGAGGGAAAATATTTCAAATAACATAAATAACAAGTTCATTCAACTAAATTAGGATATGTATAAATTTTCAATTTTCGAAGAGAATGTGGAGAAGCCAATCTTAGAAGCAGGGCCCCAGAGATGGCTTGGCAACACTACAATATGTAAAAGGAATACATGTATAAGAATTTTTAATGCATACATTTATAAACTATTAAATATTTGTAGCATAACATAATCACAATTTTCCATATGCAAGCTTTGTCAATCATTAAGTTCTATATAAAAACAAAGAAACGAAAGAAAAGGCACATCACGAAAAAAACAATGCACGAGAAAAGGGAAAGCGGTAGAATAGAAGAATTGAAAAGGGCTAGTTAGAAGAAAAATGCAGTTTTTAGGGAATACTAATCTTATTACATATATGTTATTATCATTGTTATATTTCAAGTATGAACAAATGTACAAAAATATTAAAGTGTATATACACCAAATCTATCTCTCCTTATAAGTCTAAATTGTTCACCAATGAGTTTCTTTTATTTTGCTATTTTAATTCAATTCAACTTAATGCTGTGGGTTTCATTCATGTTTACTTTCATGAAGGAGTCTTAGGCTTATGCAGTTGTGACTGCATTGAAGGTTGATAACAGGTGAAACAATGGATAGTCTGATATCATGACGAATATACAAAGTAAATAACAATGCAGCCAACCTATGTCACCTTAAACCACAAAGGTGAATTCCACTCATGTTTAAATTTGTTTTTCGCAACTCATTGTTTATATGTGCCTGAATTATTGATATATTCGGATTGAATCGTAATGTTATTGTGCTGGTGAAAAGCAAATCTCTATCATTTTGCACTGAATTGAATATCTTCATTTGATTCTACCTTATATGACAATGTATCAAAATTGATGAATAAATAAAGTAAATGTAATATATCTTATTTCATCAGGAGTAGAACGAGGAGGAAACTAATTATATGAACCCAATTCCGCAATTAATGATTTTTCAGTCTTTAATTATTATGTTACATATAGTGCATAATTTACATTTACACAGACGAATTACAACCATGTTTAGATATGTTTTTCTAACTTATTGTTTCTTGTTTATATGTGTCCATAGTATCGCTACATTGTTGTGTTATTGTGCTGGTGGAAAGCAAATTTCCATAATTTTGGACTGAATAAAATATCTTGTATCTTGTATGTATCTTGGTCAGGAGTCGTGACGTGAGTCGTGACATGCTGACTGTATAATAAGTTGCCTTATGCAGCTTAAAGTCATGCTCATGTATCTAACTTCCCTCTAAGGCACATACCCTCATTTTACTTGGATTATGATGTTACATAACTGAACATCAGCAAGTTCAACAAATCTCACTCATATTTTTATTTCTCTTTCCCTTAAACCAATACCCCCCCCCCCCCCCCATTTTACTTTAATTACGCAAGTTTACATTACAAATACATTTTCCCCATGATTTACATTACATAATATTACATAACTGAACATCACCAAGGAAAAAAAAATCTTACTCGTATTTCTATTTCGCTTACCTTTTAGACCAATACTTTCCCGTTTTATATCAATTATGAAATACAATGTACAAAGTATTACATATTAACTGGACATCAGCAAGGTCAAAAATTCTTACTCCTATAATTTATTTCGCTTTTTTATTAGACGTATTTCTCCCATTTAATTTTCTAACTACATAATACACTGTATTAAACTGAACATCAGCAAGGTAAACAAATTCTTACTCCTACTTTTATTTCGTTTTTCTTTTTAGACATACGTTTCCCCCTTTTTTTATTTTTGATCACGTATTTTTACATGACTGAACATCAGCAAGGTCCACATTGCTTTTGCATTACATGTATCTTAGATTATATCGGCACTACAGTTGTAAGACCAATACAGTGCAAGGTCATAATTGAACTGCGCCCACAACATAACGAATAAACGTAACAAAAACAAACCACTACATTAACAAATATATCTTACCAATTTGATATATAGGACTAAATGGATTTTATCTTTCTGTAAATGAATTACAACCTGAATATATACACTCCATTTGATTAATTCTTGATGAGCTATTGACGTATTTTTGCACAAGTACTACGCACAAACCCCATAGAGCAGCTTCTTGATTGGCACACAATGGATTAATACAATGACGTCATCCCCATATCTGACTACAATCGATTGCATGCAGTGGTTGCAATCACTCAGAGGTTGAGCTAAAGCACTCATATACATGTACATGTTTAATATAGGCACATAATACAATGTATTCTTAATTGGAAGTCTCTCAGTACCAAAGGTACATGAAATGTGCACTGCATCGATGGGCTCTTTCTAGCTTGGTACTTAGAACCTGGTGTCCGAGTTTTTCTGTACAGACAGGTTAGGGGAAATGAAGAAAGACAGGTGCATTGCCGTTCATTTCTTGTCTTGGTCACGTCTTGTTCACCTGCTCCTTCATCCGATATTCCTTCTTACAGCTCGCTCTGGAGACCCATCACTTGTTCCTTTTTCACGTTCTTGCTCAGCTTTAATTATGATGCCCCTGTGTACGTAGTAGTCATGGTTACTATGCAGTTCGTATTTTTAGAACGCGAATTGAAGGTCACAGCATGAATTAAATGCCAAATTTTGAGGGAGGTCTTGCTCTCTATACGAAGTCAGCGGGGAAATGGAATATTAAGAGAACTGGGCAGTGCAGTACATGGAGTAGTCAAATTAGTAATAGAAATAGTAGTAGCAGCAGCAGTAGAAGTAGTAGTAGTAGTAGTAGTAGTAGTAGTAGTAGTAGTAGTACTAGTAGGAGTAGGAGCTGTAGTAGTAGTAGTAGTAGTAGTAGTAGTAGTAGTAGTAGTAGTAGTAGTAGTAGTAGTAGTAGCTTTGATTGCCATTGTAGCAACATGTGATGAGTTATGTGTGATAAGAGTCTTGCAAGTAAACTTTAACGTATGACCTCAAATGACCTTTGACCTTATCCCGTGACCTCCAACAGCACCATAACATGAAGGTACCCCCAGTGCATCTATGACCCAAGTTAGGTTGTAATCCAAGCAACTCATGTGAAGTTATTTGTCAAAAGAGAGTCTTGCAGGTAAACTTTAACGTATGACCTCAAATGACCTTTGACCTTATCCTGTGACCTCCAACGGTACCATAACATGAAGGTACCCCCAGTGCATCTATGACCCAAGTTAGGTTGTAATCCAAGCAACCTATGTGAAGTTATTTGTCAAAAGAGAGTCTTGCAGATTTTAACATAGAAAAAGAGAGTCTTGCACATACTCTTTAATATATGACCTCAAATGACCTTTGACATCATCACATGACCTCTGACAACACCATAACATGAAGATACCCCTAGTGCTTCTATCAACCAAGTGTGGCTGCCATTGCTGTAACAGTTGCCAAGTTATGGAACGTAAGAGAGTCTTGCAGGTAAACTTTAACATTTGTGATGGACGACGGACGGACGCCATTTGGATCCCTTAGTCTTGCCTTCACCTCCGGTGGGCGAGACAAAAAGGGAAAACTCAATCTCATAAACATTTGCAAATAAAGACACTAAAATAGGGGGAGAACTAAAAATGCTATGAATTTGTTAAATTTGCAAAATGTGGAGACCAGGTATGATGCTGTGATTCTTGTAGTTGAGCATAGCTCTCTATTCTTTGTGTGGGAAATGTCATTAATGTTCAAAAATAACACTTATCACTCATGATGTAATCTGAAAATAGGAAGTCATCCCTTCATGCTAACCATGTTGATCCTGTTGGAATTATTTGTGTCTGACAAACCTTGTATTCAATCACTGATTGTTTCAAGGGCCTGCGCTAGGGTCCTATGGCCATGGCTCTCTCAGTGACCAGTGTCCATGCCTGCATGATTGTATGAAAACCAGTCTGGATCTGAGCTAGGTATGCATCAATGTCCTTAGGCCATAGCTCTCTCAATGACCAGCTCTCTCAGTGACCAGTGTCCTTGCCTGCATGATTGTATGAAGACCAGTCTGGATCTGAGCTAGGTATGCAGCAATGTCATAGGGCCATAGCTCTCTCAGTGACCAGCTCTCTCAATGACCAGTGTCCATGCCTGCATGATAGTATGAAGACCAGTCTCTATCTGAGCTAGGGATGCAGCAATGTCCTTGGGCCATAGCTCTCCCACTGACCAGGTCTCTCAGTGACCAGTGTCCTTGCCTGCATGATAGTATGAAGATCAGTCTCTATCTGAGCTAGGGATGCATCAATGTCCTTAAGCCATAGCTCTCTCAATGACCAGCTCTCTCAGTGACCAGTGTCCTTGCCTGCATGATAGTATGAAGATCAGTCTCTATCTGAGCTAGGGATGCATCAATGTCCTTAAGCCATAGCTCTCTCAGTGACCAGCTCTCTCAGTGACCAGTGTCCTTGCCTGCATGATAGTATGAAGACCAGTCTCTATCTGAGCTAGGGATGCAGCAATGTCCTTGGGCCGTAGCTCTCTCAATGACCAGCTCTCTCAGTGACCAGTGTCCTTGCCTGCATGATAGTATGAAGATCAGTGATCTATCTGAGCTAGGGATGCAGCAATGTCCTTGGGCCGTAGCTCTCTCAGTGACCAGCTCTCTTAATGACCAGCTCTCTCAGTGACCAGCTCTCTCAATGACCAGTCTCCTTGCCTGCATGATAGTATGAAGACCAGTCTCTATCTGAGCTAGGGATGCATCAATGTCCTTGGGCCGTAGCTCTCTCAGTGGCCAGCTCTCCCACTGACCAGCTCTCTCAATGACCAGCTCTCTCAGTGACCAGTGTCCTTGCCTGCATGATAGTATGAAGACCAGTCTGGATCTGAGCTAGGGATGCAGCAATGTCCTTGGGCCGTAGCTCTCTCAGTGACCAGCTCTCCCACTGACCAGCTCTCTCAATGACCAGCTCTCTCAGTGACCAGTGTCCTTGCCTGCATGATAGTATGAAGACCAGCTAGGGATGCAGCAATGTCCTTGGGCCTAGCTCTCTTAGTGACCAGGTCTCTCAATGACCAACTCTCTCAATGACCAGCTCTCTTAATGACCAGCTCTCTCAGTGACCAGTGTCCTTGCCTGCATGATAGTATGAAGATCAGTCTCTATCTGAGCTAGGGATGCATCAATGTCCTTGGGCGGTTACTCTCTCAGTGACCAGCTCTCTTAATGACCAGCTCTCTCAATGACCAGCTCTCTCAGTGACCAGCTCTCCCACTGACCAGCTCTCTCAATGACCAGCTCTCTCAGTGACCAGTGTCCTTGCCTGCATGATAGTATGAAGACCAGTCTGGATCTGAGCTAGGGATGTGGCAATCTCATCCAGCACCTCCACCTGGGAAGAACAAGTAAGAAGATCAAGCCTTAATTAGAGATATTGATAATTTAAGCTCTTGCTCATATGTTTCAAATATTGATGATCCATTTTGTGTTTAGGCAGGTTAATTTTCACCCTAATGCTCTTTCCCTTGCATGTTCAATTCTTTCTGGATTGAAGATTTCTTGCTGACTTGATTTACAGGATGGAGCACGCTATGCTTAGTACATGGTGTATGCCTAAAATTTCTTTTCAAAACGAAAAGAGTATGGAAAGCATGCTCCATCCTGTACATGAATGAAAAACAAGTCAGACAAAAATCTTGGAACCAGAAGGCTTTGAGCCTGCAATCAACTGCTTAGCAAGCAGCCACTCACCCATCAGGCAATGTCTAGTTCACAGATCAAGACACGATAACATGGAAACCAATACCTTAGAGTCTCATTCAAACTGATTCATTAATATTCATGAGTAGTCCGCCGTAAGGACTATTTTGCTAGATTTTAGTGAAAGGGCTTTCTGGTTTAATTGCAATTTTAAAAATAAATTTTAGGCATAAAAAAGTCACTAGTAGTAAGGATAGCATGCTCCATCCTGTATATGAATGAAAAATAAGTCAGACAAAAATCTTTTAATTCATGTACAGGATGGAGCACACTATCCTTCCTAATACTGGGCATATGCATGTACAATTTATTTTCAAAACAGAGGGGTTTTTTTTCCCTTCTTTTTTTCATTCATTTACAGGATGGAGCATGCTATCCTTATTACTACTGGGTGTATGCCTAAAATTTCGTTTCAAAATTGAAATTACCCCCAGAGAGCCCTTTCACTAAAATCTAGCAGAAAGAGTTCTTGTTATCCTCACCATCTTGCCATCATGGATGTTGAACTGGCTGCCCCACTGCACCGTGTCCAGGTTTGAGGTGAGGTCTCCCAGGCAGCGAGCGATGAGGGGGAAGACCTGGTGGAGCTGGGGGTGACAGGAGGCCTCCAGGCGGAGGTAGTCTCCCACCAGGGGCTGCTGGAGCCGGTGGAGCAGCTCCTTCTTCTCCTGCTGGACCCGCTGGATGTGGCTGCTCAGACCGGCCAGCCGACCTACCTTACTCTCTAGGAGTATAGAGACAGAACAGAACGGCAGATTGCTACTTTTTATCAGAGATCTGTGCTGGACGAGTGGTACACAACTATGGAATGTGTGGTTCAAAGAAGGCAAAAACAAGATTTTATAAAACTGATACTGATTAAACGGGTGGTGCAGTAAATTAATGTGTGGCTCAAAATCACTTTCTAGACCAGATGGGTCAATCCACGTCAAATCAACCAATGGTGTTAACCCGACCCCCTTCAATTTTCTTCAAACTCGCACCAAATGTTCCCCCAAGTGGCTGATGGAAGATTCTGAAATATTTTGCCTCAAGGTCAAATGGTTGCTAAGATACGGCCTCCCTTAGCAACCAATGCGTGATCGAACAACTGAGTTTAAATAAAATTTGCTATTTTTGATTGACCGCTGCAGCCAAGTTAGATGAGTTACATTGCTCATTTCCTGTAAATTGAAAGAACTTTATAGTCTTTACATGCACAATATATTCTGGTGCTGATCGAACCACCCATTCTTACGCATGACGTCAAGGAAAATGGTCTTAAGCGTCAATGGCAATGTGTTCGGATGCATGTTTGGGAGCTGATAACTTTGAAACTCAATAAGTTTAGAATCCACTATTTTGCAGATATATAGTCTTTTACTTGCTCTATCCACCTACCAAAAATTGATATAAAACATGCATCGTTTTCTCGTAGAGCGCCCTCAAAGTTTGATTTTTTTAAAAAGTTGCCAAGTTCAAGGTCTCAAATCACCACTCGTCCCATCGAGGATCGACACCAATTTTGATGTGTTGATAGACTTTTACCTATATTTTTATAGGATACCTAAACACTTTTGTGACCGAAATGTTAAATAGCTGATTTAAGCATTTGAAAATGGTTGTAAACACCCCAAAATCTATGTAAAATGACACATTGGAGTTTAAGCACATTTCAAATTGCGATAACTCAGAGATGAAAAGCCAAAATACAATGATATCTTCTGTGATAATAGTCTGGTATTAGTACTAAAAGAATATACATCACAAATACTTTTGTTTTTTTGTCAATGACCTTAAAAAAGCGCCTGAAAATCACAAGAAACAATAAATCAGTCAACTTTCCGTAACCATGGTTACCATAATGAAGTTAATGTGTGTTTACATTGATTTCTAATTGTGTGTCATTTTAGTACTATTGGTGACTTTAAAGACAGCCAGTCCCTTTTTCAGATCACCACAAAACCATCGAAACATTGGCAAAACATATAGAGAAGTGTTAGCAAGCTCTATATTTACAATTTGAAACTGATACGTAGTGTAAAATTCAAATAATGCACGTAAACAACGTCTGATTAATAGTCTTTACCTCAGGCTCTTTGCAGTTTGTGATGAAATATCTGCTGTATTGATTAATTTGTTTATTAAGTTATGAAACGCATTATGAAAAAAAAGTTTTATGGAAGGAATCATCTCCAAAGTTTGGTAGTTACTCATAAAATTAGGATTTCACACACGCATAATAACCACATAGATACTGTAACAAAGACTAATACTTTTTTCGTGGTACGAAAAAAGTCGGTTTGAAATTTAACGGCTGAATTTTTTTACATAATTATACAGAAAGCTTCAACATGCTATATTCTTAGAAATGGTCTTGAATCACACTTTCTTCATTTTACGATCGTGATAGACGATTTCAAATTTTAAGCTTGCAAAAGGGACGGACAATCTTTAAGCTGATAACTGCATATCATGTTTTAATATATATTTTCTTTTAGCTACACATAATATCTTAAGTCATGTTCATATCTATTGACCTTGACACCATTCTGAAAGAGCTGTTTAAGCCTAAAAATTAGCATATTCTCAACACCGGTGAGCTTTACATCATATTTCAAAATCATTTTTCTCTCGCACAGAATGCCTGATCATGTCGATATTTGCAGTGGTGGTATACTTTGATAAGTGTTTAAAGATTGTCCGTCCCTTTTGCAAGCTTAAAATTTGAAATCGTCTATCACGATCGTAAATTGAACAAAGTGTGATTCAAGACCATTTCTAAGAATATAGCATGTTGAAGGTTTCTGTATATGTAAAAAATTTCAGCCGTTAAATTTCAAACCGACTTTTTTCGTACCACAAAAAAAGTATTAGTCTTTGTTACAGTATCTATGTGGTTATTATGCGTGTGTGAAATCCTAATTTTATGAGTAACTACCAAACCTTGGAGATGATTCCTTCCATAGAACAATGTTTTTCATAATGCGTTTTATAATTTAATAAACACATTAATCAATAAATCAGATATTTCAACACAAACTGCTAAGAGCCTGAGGTAAAGACTATTAATCAGACGTTGTTTACGTGCATTATTTGAATTTTAAACTACGTATCAGTTTCGAATTGTGAATATAGAGCTTGCTTACACTTCTCTATATTTTTTGCCAATGTTTCGATGGTTTTGTGGTGATCTCCAAAAGGGACTGGCTGTCTTTAAAGTATCTAGTATTATCTAATTTATCTAACATAACAATGACCTTGAAAATACAGCTGAAAATCACAAAAAAATTGATAGTTCTATTGTAAGGCATTTTACAAAGACTTTCAATAAAAAAAATGTGTGTCATTTTAGATCAATAGTAAATTTAAAGCCGATAATTGTTAATCATGTTCCATTTTCTTCCATTTTAAGCTACAAATAAAAGTGTAAAACTCGTATGTTGTGACTTATGCTCAGTTGGAGACATTTACGACTAATCTTACAATTATGTCAAGGTCAATGTTATTTTTACTTTGAATATTATTTGCAGCTCAAAATGGAACAAAAAGGGCAACAGATTTGCAATTATCAAACTTAAGTCAGTATTCATATTAAAATGGCACTCAACTCAAAGCCGGTGTCCACATTCTATTATTATTGGAAATTTGAATGATTGTTGCTTTTGTTATGATTTCCAGGTGTATTTTCAAGGTCATTGGCATTTTAGGCAAATCAAATAATACTAGATCCTCTAAATGCTAATTCCAGACTACCAATACTGCATATATCGACATGATCAGGCATTCTGTGCGAGAGGAAAATGATTTTGAAATGTGATGTAAAGCTCACTGGTGTTGAGAATATGCTAATTTTTAGGCTTATACAGCTCTTTCAGAATGGTGTCAAGGTCAATAGATATGAACATGACTTAAGATATTATGTGTAGCTAAAAGAAAATATGTATTAAAACATGATATGCAGTTATCAGCTTAAAGTCACCAATAGTACTGAAATGACACACAATTAGAAATCAATGTAAACACACATTAACTTCATTATGGTAACCATGGTTACGGAAAATTGACTGATTTATTGCTTCTTGTGATTTTCAGGCGCTTTTTTAAGGTCATTGACAAAAAAACAAAAGTATTTGTGATGTATATTCTTTTAGTTCTAATACCAGACTATTATCACAGAAGATATCATTGTATTTTGGCTTTTCATCTCTGAGTTATCGCAATTTGAAATGTGCTTAAACTCCAATGTGTCATTTTACATAGATTTTGGGGTGTTTACAACCATTTTCAAATGCTTAAATCAGCTATTTAACATTTCGGTCACAAAAGTGTTTAGGTATCCTATAAAAATAGAGGTAAAAGTCTATCAACACACCAAAATTGGTGTCGATCCTCGATGGGACGAGTGGTGATTTGAGACCTTGAACTTGGCAACTTTTTAAAAAAATCAAACTTTGAGGGCGCTCTACGAGAAAACGATGCATGTTTTTTATCAATTTTTGGTAGGTGGATAGAGCAAGTAAAAGACTATATATCTGCAAAATAGTGGATTCTAAACTAATTGAGTTTTTAAGTTATCAGCTTCCAAACATGCACCCGAACACATTGCCATTGACGCTTAAGACCATTTTCCTTGACGTCATGCTGAAGAATGGGTGGTCCGGTCGGCACCAGAATACATTGTGCATGTTAAGACTATAAAGTTCTTTCAATTTACAGGAAATGAGCAATGTAACTCATCTAACTTGGCTGCAGCGGTCAATCAAAAATAGCAAATTTTATTTAAACTCAGTTGTTCGATCACGCATTGGTTGCTAAGGGAGGCCGTATCTTAGCAACCATTTGACCTTGGGGCAAAATATTTCAGAATCTTCCGTCAGACACTTGGGGGAACATTTGGTGCGAGTTTGAAGAAAATTGAAGGGGGGTCGGGTTACAAATCGTCTGAAAATTGGTTGATTTCACGTGGATTGACCCACATGCAAGATCATGGTGTTTGCACTGCTCATTTTATACACAGGGGACCACCCAGCATGCAACATTGACTAAACATAGAAATCTGCCATGCTATTTGCTACCATAATTATTGTAACTAAGGTGTACACACTGTTGCCTTATCATTGTGGAAGTGGCATGGTGTAATGGTTGTCAACTACGACTGAAGATCTCATGCTCCTAGATTCAAGCCAACCCATGGCACTTGTGTCCTTCAGCACAATACATACCGGTAATCCACATTGCTGCTTTTCACCCAGATGTATAATGGAAATACATTGCTGCTTTTCACCCAGATAGATGTAAAATGGAAATACATTGCTGCTTTTCACCCAGATGTATAATGGAAATACATTGCTGCTCTTCACCCAGATGTATAATGGAAATACATTGCTGCTTTTCACCCAGATGTATAATGGAAATCCTGTAGGAATGGTATGAGTGCACCTTACTGACTGCCATAATAGACCGTTTTGTATTTACACCATGGTCGGACAATGCAGTGAATAAATACCACTAGACTGCTGACTGGGATTGTTTCATGAAAATGTGTTGGATGGTGAATGTAAAGACATTTTACCGTGTGCGCGGAAGAACAATAGAAGCAGATGCACATGGTGGAATGTTCTTTCACTACCTTCTCAGAGTTCAATAGCTGTTGCCATATTTGCATGATAATAGATTGAAGTGTGGTCATGAATTTCCATTTTACTCTGTGAGTTTGGGAATTGACCTGAGGTCATTTACTAAAAGCAACAATCTGCTCATGCGCAAATTGCAATTACGAAATGGTGTATCCTTTGGGATTGGACAGGTGTTACAAAGACTAACAAGCACCTGTACTGGGGTAGTAATGTTGAAAGTGCTTAAAGGGAATAAATTGTACTGGGAAGGCAAAAAGCCATCAAAAACGTGATCATGAGCAATCTTCTTACCAATGGTCTAACTTTCATGTATTGTCCATTTTAGAAACTTGCTGAAAGTTATTTGCCCTCAAATGATCCACATTTGGAGTACTCATTGATTAAAGCACAAATCCTCAAAATGTTCAAGCCAAACATTTTGAGGATTTGTGCTTTTTAATGTTTGGCCCGAACATTTTGAGGATTTGTGATTTAACTACTTATCACTCAAAAAAAGCAAATAATTTTCAGCAAGTTTTTAAAACGGACAATACATGAATTTAAGACCACTGACAAGAAGATCTTTTGAAGTTTTTTTTTTGTCTTCCTAGTACAGTATATTCCCTTTAAGGATGATACTGTTTCATATCAAACACTATATAAATACAAACGATTGTCATTTTCTTTATTTACACTTCCACAGAGAGGAATGTCCATACATTCTTCATAAGTTAAACTTCTGCATCATCTGATACACATACTGTTTACTATCTCTCAAGCAACCTGGACAAGTCAGTTCTCAAATGTAAAATAGCCAGTGCAACCCCTTTAATACTTACCTAGAATATCTAGGTGGGTGAGATCTCGAGTCTCTTTATCCATCAGTCTGCATTCGATATCATAATTGGCCTGTGTGCAAAGGCAAGGCAATGGGAGAAAAAAAAATTAATGTGTCCATAATACACACACACTCATTGATAAACGCAAATGATTTCCTATGTTTTTCTCATTTTCCATATCAAATTATATTTTAGAAAAGCTAAGAGTATGCTTTCTTCGATTTTCACTCCTCAAAAACTAATATCTTCATGTTTTTTGTTTACACCTGACAAACTACTTAAAATTTAACAAAAAATCCCAATCAAGAAATGTTAGCATACTACAGGTAAGTTGAATTAATGTTGCAAAACTGTTTCACTTTCTGGAAAAAACACAACACTTTCAGAAAGCTTCTTTCAATGAATGACAATAACCAAGCTTTATTTTGGCAAAATAGTTTTTTGAAAAAATGAAATTAATTCTTAAGTAATACATGTATTACAGTACTTCAAACTTTTTCAATCTGATAAGGATGTTTTTTCTTGATTCAAGCCAGCTTTTAATGAACAGTCTATGTATTTGTATTGAATTGTATCTTTAGGCATCTATATCATTTCAACAAACCTGATCTAGCTGTGCTCTTTTCTCTGAGATTTCCCTCAGATTACGGATGAGGCGCAGCGATGGCGACTCCCTCTTCAATTGTTCTCTGGTTTCTTGCAGCTCTTCATCTCTTCTCTGATCAAAAAGTAACAACATGTTTGAACAAAATGAAAAAGCATGCACATCAGCGAAGTGCTTTGTAACATTATATTTGATCAGCTTCCTTGTTAGACAGGGATAACAGTCTCATTTGAGGCCTAATTTTATTGAAATTACATGTTTTTTTTTTACATACTTCCATATCAGAGGAGACAGATGCAATCTCAGTGGATGCAATGATCTAACACTAACAGTAGTTACTCAGTAGCCCTATGTGGGTGCATGTTGTGTGTGTACAGTGTTTGTTCGTGAGTGCGTATGCATGAAATTGTTTTTCATTACCGAAGTGTGACTGCTTATATGTGTATGTGTGTATATGTGTATTTAGCCTAAAAAGCATCACGTTTCATGCTGAACTGGACAAAATATACCACAATTTAAAACTGTGGCTCCTTCCCTTTCTTCCCTTTCCTTTCCTCTATGCCAATTCCTTTGAGCTGGAGTGTATACATGTATATGCTATCATTCATGAGGGCAAGCATGTGTGCATACAGCTGTGTACATGTATGTCATTGCACCTGCACTAGTAATATACTGCACTCCCTAATATATTGAGAAGACAAGGGCCAAATGAATCAGTTGCCAGGATGGATCTCACCTCATGAACACATCTCTGGTCGACTCCTTCAAGGCTTTCAAATCAGCATGCTTTTAGCCTGACATGTGCTTTCTGTATGTGCCTGATGCCCATGTGGCATGTGCAAGTTCTAGCTGCATGCTTCCAGTCTGACCGAACAACAAGACCGAAACCATGAGGTGGATCGAAGCACCCGGCAAAACCTGTGCCCAACTTAGGCAAGTGTGGGACTCAGAGAGAGACAATCACAGAAAATTTCCTGTCATTTTTTCATTCCACTCAAAAGAACATGATCGAGACAAAATATGGTGAAGTGTCCGCACTGTTTTCGTCGGATTGACGGAGATATCGCACATTATAAGACAGGTTCAAGAATGTGACCAATAGGAATCCTGTATGCAAGTCATGTGATTATGCATTAATTTCACTAATTATTCCAGCCGTGCATTTGTTGCGCAACACTGTGCATTTTTAAATGTAATATGGGAGATGCACCAAAATCTGCAAGGTACCAGTAGACCTGAGTGTGATAACAGAGCTGCAAATCTTTGAGAGCCAAAATTAGTATTCTGCACCTCCAAAATTCATATTTTTAAAAGAGGCCAGTCGTTTTTTTTTTTTTTTTGCGGTTCTGCAAAAGGCGCTGGGGTACGTGTGTAATAATACATTAGTCTATTTTGCAAGCAATGTCAAAAGTGCGATCGATCGCCTAGGTGCGTTGTAATATACCTTGTGTATTAATATTAGATAGCTATGATGCAACTTTCATCCTTTTCTTTTTATTATTTCATTTTGCCGTGAATTTGTACTCTTTGGATGCGCTTTTCGTATGCTCTTTCGATTTTCGGAATACAAATTTTTCGTAACGGTTAGTGGCTCTGTAATAACCTTCATATTCCAAACTGTCTTAAGGCAATGCAGCGCACGGTAGGAGGGCATTTACCGTGAGCACTCACAACTGTGCATTATTCATACGGTAGATTAATGGTAGGGGCTGGTTGAGTGATGTGAATGAACGATGATTTACTGAGCGATATTCAAAGTTCAATTTCTTTGAAAGTTTCTGGGTATTATGCACTTTACTGATTTGCCTTAGCAACGAGGTTAAGGTTTGGGGGCGGTGCCTATGGCCCCGCCCCCAAACCTTGAAGGAGGCCAGAGGCCTCCTTATTAAGGCTTTGAGCCCGGTAGGGCTCAAAATTGGGAAAAATGGCAGGTTTGGGGCCTCAAAAGTGGAAAAAACGGTTCCACAGCAAAACAAACCCTCCTGTACTACAGCTTTAGCTGTAGTAGGTTTGAAAAATCAGCCCACGACAACAACTAATTAATTAATGAGGAGCTAAAACATTATTGTGAATGAGAATCCGAAACTATTTTTAGATGAAAAAGCATGAAAAATAATCAAAGTCCATAGTTTACAGGTGAGTCTATGGAGCTTGGCATCAGCGCGTCTATGACAAGCGTACTACGCGCGTAATGAGCACTTTTTTCCATTGTAGTTGACTGCGATTGCGCGCTATGCGCGCTATGTTTTACATTGCATAGACTCCTGTATTAAAGCCCTATAAGGAAGCTGCCAGCAGTTAACTGTACTTAACGGCAGTTTGAGAATCGTAGCGATCATCCAGGAAATCATGTTGTTGTGGTGAAATTCAGTTGTCGTTTATTGCAATTGGATCACGTCGATGAATATCGCGGAGAGAACAATGTTTGAGGATAACTTGTGGGATCATTTTGTTTTTGTTCTAGTGGTTTTTAACCGTCGGCGAGGAGATAATGAATTGGATAATTGATTGGATTTGGATGTGTGAAAGACGGATTTACAATTAAAGGTTAATGAATCGTTGGATCGACCTTAAAAAAAAATCTAGACCTAGGCATAACCCTAACCTTAAACCTAAGACCTATAATTGGCTATCCTAACCCTAATTTTAAGATATTTAGGACAGTTTGTAGATTAGAATCTTAAGCCTCAAGGAACTAGGTGTTTCAGCGGATGGATATCGTCACCCAAAACAGGGCTCTCGCTATATGGAAAATAACCCGTGGCGCAACCCAATGAAATTTATTTTAAAAAGTTATTTTAGCCTTAACTTGAAGCACATAATTATGAATGTGCTGTGAACACGCGAACCGCGCGCTTTACGCATACAATACGCGCGCGCTAATAGCTAAGGGACAGGGCTTGCATTTACTCGTCGATTGCGATGTCATCGGCCGCGAATATAGGCGCTCGATTGCCGATCCATGTCCATGTAGAATAGTGTGATTCCATGTTCAACTCTTGTTTCTAACCTGTGTGTGATACACACATCACTGTTGGCGCTGTGTGTGTGTGTGTGTTGATAATTCACGCATAACTGCACTCTGTGCCTGTGTGGTGCCTGAAGTGAAATCGGCAAATGGATCACGACTCTTGATGGCCTGATTGGCGTAGTTTAGCTTCCTAAAACAAAATAATATTAATATTATCATTAAATATTAAACTATATTTCATCATGAGTTTTGTGTCAAAAATGTGAAGTGTTCCTCTCTACCAAAAGAAATGTAATTTCAACATGTGTTTGTCATGATATACCGGTAGCTTCTTTGTCTTCTTTGTGTTTCTTCCTGTTCATATATTATATTTCTTTATTATTTGTTTGTATTTTGCAACACAATATGTTGTTCGACGCTACTACTGGTAGTTATGTCTTGCTTGCATTGTTGCATGTTTTGAGGGTAATGTCCTTTACAAAGTCAAGATAATCAAAATGTGTCTGCTGATCAGAGAAAACTGCCTTTTGTTCACAAATGTAAATGACATTTAACATGGTGTGTTGGTGACTCATTGCTGGAACTGATGCCATACCCGTTCAAGAGAACGAGTAAGAGAGATGTTTTATTTAGTGGTGTGACGGTGATGAGTGTTGGTAAAGAGGGGACAAAATTGTTGTTTTTTCATGGTCCCTCATTATAAGTAGGCTCATGTTCAACTATCACCCTTCCATTTCACCCCATCGTGTTTCTGTCAGCAGAGTCATTATCCACAACTCCACATGTAACCAGATCTGTTCTTCAATGCTATTCGTAACAACAATCCCCCCTTAAAAATCATAAATGCACAGCGCAGCCTAGCCTAGCCAGCCCCTAAAACATAAAGGAATGCTAATAGCCTTGCACGCGCACGAGGCATCAGCACGATGCCAGGACACGTGGTCTGCCGACACAAGTATGCAAGGTCCGGCAAAAAATTCCATGCTTTATCATGATTGGTCACTATTGCGCATATCAGAAAACTCATTAACCAATGACACTCTGTATAGTGTTGTCCTAGGAAAGCACGCTTATTGGCAAGCATAAACATCACAGTCGCCCTGAGAGACTACCGTGAGAACCTTTCTCTTTCCCTGCCTCGATCATCTCTTTACCTAGAGCTCTCTCTCTCTCTCTCTCTCTCTCTCCCATTCCCTCTCCTTTTCTGTCTCTGCCTAGCCCATGAATGCAGTGCGCCCCAGAACTTAGGAATTTGAGATGGTGTAAGATTACAAGTTGCCGGCGCGCACGAGGTATGCGCACGCTCGTAAATCTGACATGCCATTGTGACAGCCATAATAAAAAAAAGGCAAAGCTTTTGGTTACCATTGGTTACTGTTCCTCGTTCTGTGACTGAAGTATGTTATATATCAGGCTTAACTTTCGCATGATCTTAATTATGTACATTACCATTTGCTGCAGGTCTCGACCTCACATTCTCTCTGCCTCTAATCTTCTTTTAACTTTCTTGATCTCTCGCAAACTTCTCTTTTTCTTTCTCTGCCTCTGTCTTCTTTCTACCGCTCAATCACTCTCCTCTTTTTCTTTCTGTCTTTCTCTATCTTCTTTTTACTCTCGTTCCCTCTCTCTCCATCATCCTATCTCTATCAACTCCTCTCTTGTTTTCTTTCCCTGCCTCTCCCGCTATCTTCTTGAAGATAGGATGGTGATAAATCTGTAATTTATCTGTTGTCTCGCCAATGGCCAGGAGCCCAGCCTGCCCAGGACCCAGGGGACTGATAAGAAACTGAGTTGCTTGTCTGTCTTCACCTCCGAATGGACCACTAAGCTTGTGGAATGCCACGAGTTGAGCAAACTCCGATCGGTAGCGTGGATTGCGCAACACGTGGTTCATCATAATGCAAGTTAAGACATGTGGTTTCGATTTGTCTCAACTCCGACCCCCCTTCTCTCTCTCTCTCCCTCTCTCTTTCTAAATATATCGTCTCGTCCATCCACTCTCTCTTTCCCTCTCTCTCCCCGGTGTTCGAAGTGGAAGTGTGTGCCGGGGTAGAGTGGCCATGTACTGTGTGTGTGTGTGTGTGTGTGTGTGTGTGTGTGTGTGTGTATCTTGGTCATATTCTGTGTGTGGGTGTGTGTGTGTACCTTGGGAGTATTGTCGGGGTATCATGCGGCTCGAGTTGTTCCAGTTCTACCACTGGGTTCTTGTGTGCGCTTAACATGTGCAGGAATGACCGATGGATGGCTCTGCTTGCATTGCATGTATGTACGGTAATCGGGCGATTCGCACAGGCACATTCAGTGGTTTAGATATTCCCTGCTCTGCCGGTGCGCGCTAAAGCTGGAATCGCACTTTGAACAACAAACTATAAGACACGTGGCGATATGTTTTTAAATTGAAATAGGCGTGGCGGTCTTTGTTTAATATTAATAACTCGTGGCGCTGGTTTGGGTCAACCACAGGACCCGTGGCGCGCTGGCGGCACCGCCACGGGTTCTCAACGGTGGCGAGAGGCTTGACCCAAAACACTCTAGATACTAGCGAGTCGCTGTAGAAACCCATGGCAATCGTATCTCGACCTTAAACTTGTAGGGACCCAATCACTCAAGTCAGTTCACATCTGGGATTGATCTAGATGTCAGGCACTCGTTCATTTGTCGTTGCTAACCTTCTTAACCTCGTTGCTAGAGGTGGGACTCAAGTCGGTAAAGTGCATAATACCCAAGTTTCTCACTAATCTTCAATCCAAAATTAGATCTTTAAAAAGCATAAATTTGTTAATCTGTGAGTGAAATTTCAGTAATTTGCCTGTTCGTCTTGTTATGAAAGTATACTATTCAAAAGAAAACAAGGCCAAGGGGGCCGGTTAACGGTTTGAGGCACCCGCATCATACTAAATTAAAAAGTTGTCTTCTGTTCTGCAGTGCAGACTGTCATGACTGTGTTTGTAAAATCTGAAAATGTAAGTTCTGACAGAGACTGATTTTCGCTGGCCTGATAAACCAGCTTTTATGTGTACACTACAGTATTTAAAGTATTCATTATGCATGTATTAGTCTAATCTCGGTCTAGTTCTAGCTACATTCTATAAATAAGTTGAGATTGAGAAGAATAACACCAAAAACTTTTTTAGGACTGTACTACCAGTAAGAAAACACACAACCTAACGTGTGGGGCAACGTACCAGTCGGAGAAGTCCACTTTTCTCAGCATAACGAATGACACTGGCGGTAGCTGAAGTGGAATATACATCTGAAGCCCATGGATTGATTCTCATATGAGATTTGTCAACTGAAGATTCATCCATAGTTATAACAATTTATTCTGCAGTGTACACGCAGCTCCTCACATTGATAAATACGATACTATGAACAAAACTTGAACTTTTTGAAGATACCGCTATTTTTTTTTACTCAGTGCGTTATGAGAGGATCTAGTTCACGTCCATACGTAGCTGGCGCTCTAATATAATTCAGTAAGAATGCAGTATGTATACGACTTGCATAATCCTATTTCCAGGCAGAACAATAAACAAATTGCATATTATACTAAGAGTACCTAGCACCAACCAGCCGAGGATTGTCTTGAAGAATAAAATATCTTGTCTTGAGGTAATCCTTA